>OZ038498.1:80485017-80520017 GCA_964036315.1 Acanthosepion esculentum
TTTGGCAGGAAAGCGTTGAACCAGAAGAGAGTCCCACAAGCTAGAAGTACAAGAAAAGAAACTCTTAGCAACTGTAACATCTAGCCAATTCATAAAGTCGAGATGCCATAGCGAAAGGTTTCATCCGAACAATTATCATGAAAGTATTTATAGTGAAGGTGCAGTGAAACTACGTTACGGCGGTGGGAAAAGGACTGAGGCCGAAATGCCAGGTCAGGACTAATAATATTGCTGATTATTTTTTAATTCTATGAAGAATCTCTAGATATACAGCAGGAGTACCGGACTATATGTGGTAGTAATATTCAAAGCATTGACAATAAAAATATGTACGATAAATTCTAAAGAGGAAAACTGTCTAGCACGACACAGTGAATCAACGTTCTTAGCAGCAGACCTAGCAAATGATTCCACGTCATCTGAGAATATAAGCCCAAGAAGGCTCTCCTGGAGGTTAGCATCAGCTATCCTGATGGGATGCAGGAAAGCGTCTCTCAGCTGATTAATAGTGAGAAGTTTCGTTTTGGATTCCATTGATTCTTCTCAGGAATAATTTTCTTTTGTTCTATCCCTATTTGCGCGATGAAATTTAAGTCAGGACTCTACGCTTGTCAACCTTTCAATTCGGTGGTACCTTCTTCAGTTAGACTCTGTTGTGTTCCACGTTATCTATGAAACGGAATTCCGTCATACTGAAAAATCTCGACTTCATCCAAGACTGGCATCAAATGACTCTTCAGCAACTCGATATATTTGGCACTATTCAAATTGATTTTAACCAAATTAACAACGTATTTTGCACCAGCATATAACCTTTAAACTTCAATGTTTTCTTAGTGTAACGGGATCCGTTTCGCTCGAATGAAAACTTTCTGGCAAATCCTTGCTGATTAGAATGAGGCTATATTCTAGTTTCATCGCCGAATATAATCTGTTCACAGCATAATAGAATACAGTATAGGCATGCAATAATTCATATTCCTTTGTCCAACTTAATCTTGCCTTCAAATGCCTATTGTTTTATATTGCTCTCTTAAAAGAAATAACCCTTTCAGTTCCTGTTCTGGAAGGATGAATTTAATGGTATCTACCGCACCGAAGCTGCACAAGTCTCGCATATCCATCCCTTGATATGGAGTCTTCTTTCACTGAGCTTTTATTATCCCCATTAGTTTCCGTATCAGTATATAATGCCGCGTTCGACCGCAGCCACACCCTGCTCGATCAGAAAAACTTCCACTGTTCCAGGGAGATTCTGAAATACCGCTTCATTAATTTATTTATTTCATAATCGTTTAGCTATAATGTCTTCATCAGTATTATAGCAGTAGCCGTATTTTCAGTTTGCTAAGTCCTGAGTATGATGATAAACTACATTCGGCAGCAAGGACGCTGATTGGGAGGTTTTGAGGAGCATGGAGCCACTTCTTAATTGCTGTTGTTCCCAGGTTCACCCTGACCTAGAGTGGCAGCACCGGGGGGTGCAGCTATCGACAAATAGTGAATCCCCCTAATTGGGGTCCAAACACAATGAAAGTATAAAAATACTTTTTTTTATAGTAAACTCACTAGCAATATATTTTCATAATAAAAAGATTACCAGTAATATATTTTAATAAAAAAATTACCAAGAAAATTAAATTTGGTATTAAATAGCCCATAAGGAGTTCAATTGACACGAAACAATTAAATAAAACTCAGTGTGATTGGATCCTCGTATTTCATTACTTTTTTCTTCTTATAATTAAGTTTTTCTTTCTCACCTGGTTGATTCATTATTTCTTTCTTGCCTCGCTGATTCATTATTTCTTTCTCACCTGGTTGCTTCATTCTTTCTTTCTCACCTGGATGACTCATTCTTTCTTTCTCACCTGGTTGATTCATTATTTCTTTCTTGCTTCGCTGATTTATTATTTCTTTCTCACCTGGATGCTTCATTCTTTCTTTCTCACCTGGATGACTCATTCTTTCTTTCTCACCTGGTTGATTCATTATTTCTTTCTAACCTGGTGAAACATTTTTTTCTTTCTCACCTGGATGCTTCATTCTTTCTTTCTCAGCTGGTTGCTTCATTCTTTCTTTCCCACCTGGTTGCTTCATTCTTTCTTTCACACCTGGTTGATGTATTTTTTTTCCTTCTCACTTGGTTGATTCATTTTTTTTCTTTCTCACCTAGTTGATTCATTCTTACTTTCTCACCTTGTTGATTCCTTATTTCTTTCCCACCTGGTTGATTAATTCTTTCTTTCTCACCTGGTTGATTAATTCTTTCTTTCTCACCTAGTTGCTCATTCTTTCTATATTACTTCATTGGTTCATTTTTTCTATCTCACCTGGTGAAACATTTTTTCTTTCTCACCTGGTTCATTCATTCTTTCCTTTTCAACTGGTTGATTCATTTTTTTTTCTTTATCACCTTGTTGATTTATTTTTTCTTTCTCACCTGGTTGATTCATTATTTCTTTCTCACCTCGTTGATTTATTCTTTGTTACTCACCTGGTTGCTTCATTCTTTCTATTGAGGGGTCTCCCCTTTTTACATAAATGGACTCACCCAAGATATACATATACTACTATCAGTGAATACCCGGACAGTCTGTAATAGAGGAGGGTAGCACATGAGTCACAGTTAACGAGCACGTAGACTCAATAAGGAGTCATACTGCGATACTTCAATACCAAGACTGTATATATATTATTGCTACTAACCCGCATTCCTGGATCTACTAACCCGTATTACCAGTTTGTATTATTACGTTAATACATTTATTTTCTTTATCCATTCCTGGTGTTTGTTATTCATTGATATCGGATTCATCCTGGAATCCACAACAAATTGGCGACGAGTATATCGAACTCACATGGGAAAGAAAGAAAAAAGAAAAATTCCCCCTCGTCGACAACAAATTGGCAACGAGGAATTCGAACTCACACGAGAAGGAAATCGAAACAAAATTCTCCCTCGTTGTCCACAACAAATTGACGACGATGTATTCGAAACTCACACAGAAAAAAACAAAAACAAAAACAAAAGTCTCATTTGCCGTTTTTTGCCACTGTCCACAACAACTTGGCGACAAAAGATTTACGAGGACTAAAATACGGAAATGCGAGTTTTTCGTAAGACTTTTATCATGGAGGATTTTTAAAATATTTTAGTAGAACTTGTAAAATGCCAAAATGAACCGCAATTACAACTCCAGGAAAGAATGGAAGAAAAATGGCAAAAACAATTACTGCAAACGCAGGAACTAATATTAAAGGTAGCGGGTAACAAACAACAAAATATCGAAAAAGAGGCGACTTTTTCCCAAGACGCAGTGTGGAATACGATAGAAACATTCAATTACTCCCGAGAAAAGGATAAAAATTTCGGGAATTATTTCAGACGTTATAAAGACATCTACAACATCGATTGTCAAAACTACATCTGTTGCTCAGAAAATTAGGAACTGAGGAATACACAAAATTTGTGGATTACATTTTGCCAAAAAAGACGAACGAATTAACGTTTGACGAAACCGTTACATGTCTTACAGAGCTTTTCATTCCAAAAACGTCACTCTTTCACAAGAGGTGGAAAATGAGGACTATTCCACGTTCGCCGCAATCGTGAATAAACATTGCGACGACTTCAAGTTGGCAGAATTAACAAAGGTTAGTCTCAGCAAAAGATAGTGAAATGCGCAAAAGAATGCTTTCAAAACTACAAATTGAACCTGGACTAACACTGCAACAATTATCAGAAGATTGCCAAAAATGCCTGAGTATAAAGAAAGAATCGAAGAACATTGAGGAGTCAGGAGTATCACATATACGTAAGTTAAACAAAAGTTTACGTTCTTCACCCTCCCCGGAAAGAAAACAAAAATTCTATAATAAGGGGAAAAGTATAACATATAGGGCAAATTATAACGAAAATCGAAGCAAATATACCCCCCCCCATCTGCATGTTATCAATGTGGAGGACTACACTGGAATAAGGATTGCCGTTTTAAATATAAAAACTGTGTTGTGTGTGGAAAAATGGGGCACAAGGCATCCCAATGTAGGAATAGAAAAGCTACTAGTAGGATAAGAGCTACTAGGATGCATGACGAAGACAATACGAACATAAGGAAATATGTGGTACTTGAAATCTTAAATAAAAAGATAAAATTACAACTAGACTCGGGTTCCGATCTAACGATAATTAACCTACAAACATGGAAAAAGCTTAACAGACCAACCATGTTACATACACAAAAAAATTCTAGATCTGAAATTGATGATGAGATACTATTACGTTAGTTCGAATCAATCTGACCAACAGTAAACAATAATGCTCATCGATGACAATACGAATAGCGTTTAAACACTATTAAAGTGATTTTATTTACCTCTCTTCTTCCCTAAGGCAGATGTGACACAGTGTGTCTTTTTATGTGCGGATCCTATACGCAAGTATATGAGCCAAGGAAAAATATAGCCCACTGTTCCGCTGGCGTTAGTATTACACCGACCCCATCTCTCTTATTGAAATGAGAATGGTGGTGCCACAGGGCTGCAATCCCTGGAGAATAGGAGGAGAGCTGGTACCACACACTGATACCGGCGAAAAGGCCAAGAAGAGATGAGGATATTTATCAGAAGACTAAAGTGTTGTTAGACAGAACCAATGAAGCGCCGAAAGTAACATAAAAGAAATAGAAACACGGGACTCATGCGGCATAGAAATAAAATTAAGGACATTCCCTGAACAAAATAATAATACTCATTAATCTCAAGTAGAAATTTCCAGTTAAAAAAACTAATATATTTAGAATTCTTGTTTTATTAAGCCGGTTCTACTGACTAGAATGAACAGGGAATGTGTGCTTGGGCCTTTTGATGTGTTTTTCCTTGTGTCGAAAAACGTGTTTCATATCGGGTGGAAATTCGTAAACTTACCGAATTGTTTTATTTTGCGAGTCCCATATAAACAGAAATTAACTCCCATAGGATCTTCTTTCTCAAATTATTTTATGCCTTACATTGAAAATAAAACTTTTTAATGCAATATACAAATCTTCTATGTCCAGTGATTTCCTGACATACCGTTATTCCCCATGTATAATACGCCTGCATGTATAATACACAACTCTAAAATTGTGCTGAAAGTGTGGGAAAATGCTTCCACTCACACATAATACGCACCCCTTTTTTGTAATTGTACCACTCCAATTTCATTACGGCCAGCGTTTCCTCTTATTAAAAGATGGTTTTACACATAGAATAATATTATCCTAATTTTGTTTTATGATAATTGATATTTATAAGTATTGATATTTATAAGTATTGTCAGGTACATATGATTGTGTTTATCTGGCACACGCCGGGTACACGTTCTTTCCATCGCTATGTTTCGCGTCTCTGTCTTCGGGCAGAGTGCGACTCGGTTGTGGCTCCGTCAGAAGACAGAGGCGCAACAGAGGAAAGTTACACTGTGAGGTGCCCAGACCTGTGGAAGAGATGTCCGAAGCTACACTCTCTCATTACACTAGAGAGATAGATCGGTGCTCGCACCGAGGCCAGCGCAACCGACAGTTGCGAGGCTTCGGGGAATTTTTGTTCTTGGCCCGAGTGTACGCAGTCGCGTTCCCCACATTAAACCCGACCGTGTATTCCATCCCGTCTTATAGGGTCACCGAACGTTAATATCAAATTGTCGTATGTTTGCGGTGAGTACTCATTCCGCAACTGAAATCCACATATGAAATGGCAATTTTTAAATATTTTTTTGTAGCTATGCATAATACGCACCCCTAATTTTGCTTATTATTTTTTTAGAAGAAAATACGTATTATACATAGGGAATTACGGTATTCCTTTTTGCAAACGATCTTGATCGTATAAGAAAAAGAAACTAAAACAAACTTGTGAAAGTAATTCTATACTGAGTCTTATATATGAATTCAGTGTTAATTTTAAAAAAAACTTTTCTTGATGCACTTATTATATTAATGACGAGAATTCTATTACTCTAGAATAAAAAAAATGGCTATCGGTATTAATTCTTATCACTTTAACTATCAAAGCGAATCATAAGGAATGGACTAATTGATGCAAGATAGCTGGATCAAACCTTATTTACTGTGCTAAATGTATCTCCCCTTCTAAAAACAATTTTCTATAAATAATTATCTAATATCAAATAAAAACTCCGTAATAGTAGATTGCCTAATCACATTGGAGATAAGAAATGACATTTTTACAGAAATTAATCAAGACAATATAACATAAAAACACTCTTGACAACATTAATATATTTATGTTCCTGCAAAACCAGATACAATGCAATTTCATCAAGAAAAGTAACGAAAAACCATTCACAATATGCAATAAGTGCCTGATATTTATCATATGCAACAATACATTTAAAACTTCCAATTTTGTCCTTATTAACAGCGTTTCTCAATAAACGTACATTTTACAAACGACTAATGTTGTATATCAGTTGTTTTGCTCTTGAGGAGAAAGTTTCACTATTGGTAATAATAATAATAATAATAATAATAATAATAATAATAATAATAATAATGTATCTTTGAAGATCTTCAAAAACTATCAAAATACAAAGATCTTGAAATCGAAACCTCAAAAATGCGGCACATGAGGACATCAACACTTCCAGTGGTAGTTGGAGCGGACTATTGGATTGATTAGAAAGGGTTCCGATAGACTAGGTTAAGGGATGCCTGGTAGTCCAAGCCTTAAATATATATAAACATTGTACTCACAAGTACAGCCCACACCTTACGAAGGGGTTTATCTATGTAAAATATGAGTGATCTTAGTTTTTTCCTCAAAAATGCTCAAAGGAAAATGTTATGATACCATCTCTGTAGGTCTCTGGTTGGGACCCGGAAAGAGATGAGTATACACCAGAAATAATAATAATAATAATAATAATAATAATAATAATAATAATAATAATAAGAAGAAGAAGAAGAAGAAGAAGAAGAAGATCAACAACAACAACAACAACAATGTAATTTCATCTTTTAAGATCTTCAAAAAACTATCAAAGTACAAGGACCTTGAAATCGAAATCTAAAAATGTGGTACATGAGGACATAAACAATTTCACTTGTAGCTGGATCACTCGATTTGACTGGAAAAGTTTCCGATAGACTTATTGAAGTGATCACTGGTAGCACAAGGTTTAAGAAATACAAAAAAAACGTACCGAAAACTACAGCTCACACCTTATGAAGGATTTTATCTATGTAAAATACGTGTGATCTTAAGTTGTTGTTGTTTTTTATTTTTTTAATGCTCAGTGAAGAATGCCGTGATGCCATTTCTGACCTTCGGTCGATGGTTGGAACCCGGGAAAAAATGAGTATGCATCAGAAATCAAAGGAAATATACACTTCAACGTAAATATAACTCAACGAGAACTAGAGGAAAACTACATCGAGGACCGTCCTCAAAGAGGCCCCTATGTTCATTAAAAGAAAATACCATAAAATGAACATAAATAAATGGTCCCATCATCATCATCATGTGTCGACCGCAGTCGAGATCATGGAGCCCACAACACTACGCCAGACCTCCCAGTCTTTCATTACTGTTCCCAAGTCCTGTCTGCCAATGCCTATATCCCTTGAGATGACGTCAGGGAATGATAATTTTCTGCCCCTGGTCAGGTTGGACGCAGGCTTCCAGTGTTGGAGAGAGAACACAACTTCATTCTCTGCACAGTGTCAATGACCAGCAAACTGTGTCCGACGAGCTCGGATGAGAGAGAAAACACGGGGAAGACTGTTGTAAATCTGGTTGATGGTCGGATGGCGTTTCCAAGAGAGGTTTTGAGCTCTCATCGGAAGACGGGTGTAGGTTCCATCCAGACGTTTTTCCATGACTTTAAAGTGTGTCCATGTCTCTGTGCCATAGAGTAGAATCGGCCCAACAGCGGCTTTGAATATTTTGATTTTGAGTTTTATGTCCAGATCTTGTGCATATGCAGACTATGCCATACCCTTCCGAGTTGGGAAGTCTTTCAAGGAGGAGGAGGAGTTGAATGATTCTAGATATTTATAATCCTTAATTCGAATTGGTGTTATTAAGGGATTTTATAGGACGGACATTGTTGGATGTATTCAGTTTTTGACTCTTACGCAGTTGGAGGTTTGCTCAAGACATTGTAGGAGAGCTTGCGCATTATCTAAAGACTGGCTGATAAGCGCGATGTCATCAGCAAAATATGTGTATATGTGAGATATTTGGCAGGGAAGCGAGAGCATTTTGAGGGGCATGGTTGGAAACGCTTATCTTACAGATTGTCAACTGATATACTGAGCACATAATACACAACTTATTGTTGTGGATTATGTGCAGAAACTGGTGCAAGTATTCCAGCTCAAATAGAAAAAGGTGGTGTTTCTCCTCCAGGAGAACGGTTGATGAGGTGTCTGTGTACATGACACTGATGGTGCAATCATTTTGTTAGAGATCCCATAAAGAATCTCAAACATTTTAAATCTGTCAAGCTTTTGAGAAGTCAACGAAAATCAATGCAAAGTCAGTTCGGATTCCTCAATAATCTGCACAGACACAGGATTAGGCTCAGGGTATATCTGCCATGTCTGAAGCCGCTTTGGTTGTTCCGGACTACAGGATCAACGAAGAGTATCAAGCGGTTGAGGATGAGTTTATTGTACACCTTGGCAGCAATTGGCATCAATGAGATTCTTCTATAGTTGGTTCCTAGAGAGTGGTCTCTCTTTTTTGGTATAGGAATGAACTGTGATTTGTGCCAAATGTTTGGACCTTTGAATGTTGAGAAGTTGTAGTTACAAAGGTTGAGTAGGTGCTGTTGAAAATGCTCATCTTTCCAGATAAGGGCTGGGATGTTGACTGGACCAAATTCTTTGGAATCTTTGAGTTGTTTGGTTGCTGCTTTAAGCTCACTGATCAAGAAGAGAGGGGCGTCAATCTCTTAAGAATGTACAGTTCTCAGAAAGCCTCGCTTCTTTACCAAGTTCTTGAAATGGTTTGACCAGTTTTCGAGACGTTTCTCGGCGGATCATCCCTTGATTCTGATGGCGGAGCCAGAATTTTTGCCGGAGATGTCTTTTACAGTTTTCCAGGCTATATGTTTTGTTGCTTGCTGATGTGCTGTCTTGAAGGTTCAACTATCTTGTTGTTGATGTGATTAGATTCAGATTCAAGATAGGCATCATCAAGTTCCTGTTTGGCGATTAGCTGATGTATCCTCTTTGTCTGAGATGGGAACTGGTGGTAGGATTGTGATATATCTTTGAGGTTATCTCTTGACTCGACCACGCGATAGGAGTTACTGGATTTTATTCGGACTCTACTCTTCTTTTTGAGGAGATTTGCAAGTGCTACATCCTCAGTAGATGAAATAAAACTGACATATAGTTCTTCAACATTATCTGTGATGATATCAACAGTGGACAAAAACAGCAATCTATTGTATACTTCTAGCAAAGTTTTTCGAGTGGCCTTGGCTGCATGAAACCTCCTTCCAGTCAATCTGTTTCATGGGGTATGTTTTGGCTCGTTTGGATGATCTAAGGCTAAATTTGATGGCAGCCGAGATGACTATGTTCGGAACAGAGCTGAAGGACGAATAGGATCTAGAGTCTCGAACTTTTTCCGAAAATAATCAATCTGAGCACGTTCACCAAAGCGGTACTCAAATATCCACAGTTGACCCTTCGGCTTCATGAAGCTGGTGTTTAAACTGAAGAGGTTGACTTCTTTGGGGTATTCCTCATTGCGGTTTGTCACTTTGTTGAAAGTGAACTTTACCTCATCAGGGCCTAGTTTGGCATTCAGGTCACCAGCAATAACTAGAAGATTATGCAGATGTACTTGTTCTACAGTGGTACGCAAAGTTATATAACCGTCTTCTACCTCGCTCAATTCAGAGGAATTGTGAGGGCTATAGACATATATCACGGTTGTTTTAGGATTGCCTTCCAGTTCTACTCGTATTCTCGGGGAGATTGACTCGACTCCTAAGAGATTGTTGCTGCCTCTAGACTAAAGAAGAAAGCCAATACCTACAATGGTGGCATTGCTGGAGTTTTTGTAGCTGAGTTTGAGACAAGTTGGTAAGATTTTTCTTGGTGATATTTCAAGATGTCCTTAGGATGGTGGGAGCGGTTTTCTTGGACCGCAAGGATACCTATAGGTTGGGATTTTGCATTCTCAGGCTAGATCTTAAAGGCGACTTAGAGGGCCGAGTGTCCTTGCATTCAAGGAGCTGATAATTGTATGATTTTTGCAGCTTACAATGCGGGTTTGTGAGTTTGATGTTTCTGACTCATCATTATCAGAAGATGCCCACCGGGTTAGATTTAAGGCGTCACCATCATTCCATACATCATGAGATGCATCATGATCTGAGGCGGGACACGGAGAGGCAGGGGATGGACTCATATCAAGAGATATACCATAGAGTATGTTTCCTTGAGGAATAGGAACCCTGGCGCAGTTAATTGCAAAGTTCATGATATTTTCAAGTGGCCGATAATGTGTGTGGGCGCCACTACTACACGGATAATGTAAAGAATCATACAACCAAGTTCTAAAGAATGTCTTTCCTCCTCCATGAGGAGGAAAGACATTCTAGTTATCCGGAGTCAGTTACCAACCTGGTATTTATACCCTCGCCTGGTTTAGGGAAGAGTATACTGAAGTAATGATGACATTACAATAAATCCAACAACGAAAACAACGACCAAAACCGCCTATAATATCTGGTGAGAAGCACATTCCTCAAACGATGCTAACAAACTAGCTAATGTCATGATTTACCATTAACATCAAGGGGCTAAATGCCCACAACCCAGAGGAGACACATGCAGAAGAACAAAGAGAAACCAGTTATTATAACCCTTCTAAGGTACACAAGTAAATAGAGGAAGATAATGACGAATATGAGAGAGAAACAGAGATGACAAAAATATCCAATATAAATGGGAGAATGGTAGTGGAAGAGTCTTCTGAGGAAAGGCTAACAATTCCAAAAGTAAGAAAGAACCGCCAAGTGAAGGAAACCAACAACCTCGCTAACTAAGCAATTAGAAAGATAAGAGACGAAATGGAAATACCAATGTACCTGACAGAAATTAATCATCTTATATACGTGGCCTCGGCAACGATTGCAGAAACGATAGGTGAGAAAGTAAAAACACAACGTAAACGAAAAGTAAAAATAGAAACCGAAATAAATAAACTACGATGACAATTGTCACTTCTTAGTGAAGTAGACAAGGGCTCCAAAATGAAAGAAACTTAACTGAAACAAACACTGACGTATCAAAAGTTAAAGAGAAGGTGAAACACAAATTCAAGCGAAAGAACAGAGAATCAGGCTTTATGAAAAAAAGTAACAGATTCTTCTGGCAAAACAAATTCTTCAAAGAAGATGCCAAGAAACTATATCGAGAATTTGGAAATAATAAAATAGAGATAAATGACCCACCTAATATCCAGGAAGCCGAGGAGTTCTGGTGTAAGATGTGGGATAACTGTATAATGCACAATGAAAGAGCAACATGGATCAAGTGACAACAGGAACAGCACACACATATAGAGTGCCAAAAATGGACGGATATCAATATTCCTGAAACAACCGGTGCCATCTGCAAAACCAAAAACTGGAAAGTACCAGGAATACACGGAATAACCAAATTTTGAATAAATTGTATGCACGGGCATACAATGATATAATCATAAACTCAAGAAAATGCCCCAAATAACTCACGTGAGGAATAGACAATTTTACTAACAGTGTCCCAGGTAGCATCCACATAAAAGTTCCCCAAAAAATCGTCGTACTAGGAACATCCCATATACTAAGAAAAGTGCTATCAGTTCAATGACAATTTTCGTATAGAGCCTAATGACCATAGTTTGGACACGGCTCTACAGGATACAAATCAGAAAACATAACATACACTAATAATAATAATAATAATAATAATAATAATGATGATGATAATTTGTATCATAATTGGCACCCACTGAATATAAAACCCGGCATGACAGAGTGGGCCAATATCTGCACTGGAAAATTTGCAACTCCCTCGGGAAGGAAACTGAAAGAAACTGGTACGAACACCACCCTGACCCGGTTACGGAGATAGGACCTGTTACAATTCTATGGGACTACACAATACACACTGACAGAACAATCAAATCCAACCGCCCAGACATTGTTATTAAAGACCACAAACAAAATAAGTGCCTCCTTATTGATATGGCAGTCCCTGCAGACTGCAATGTATCTTTGAAGATATTCGAAAAACTGTCAAATAACAAGGACCTTGAAATAGAAATCTCAAAAATGTGCCACATGGGAATATCAACAATCCCTGTTGTAGTTGGAGCCCTTGGACTGGTTGGAAAAGATTCCAGTAGGCTGATTGAAGGGATCCCTGGAAGTCCATGCCTCAAAGAGATACAAAAAAATGTTCTAACAAGTTCAGCCCACACTTTACGAAGGGCTTTATCTATGTAATTATTTTTTTAATTTTTTTTCAGTGGAAAGTGTCATGATGCTATTTCTAACCTTAGGTCCCTGGGCGGGACCCGGAAAGAAATGTGTAAACGCCAGATATCAAAGAAAATAATAATAATAATAATAATAATAATAGTAACGTTTATGGATGACATGAAATTGTTTTGAAAATCAGAAACGCCATATTGATTCCTTGGTTAAAACTGTTCATATATGTACATTGATATAGAGCTTGACATTTGCATAGAGCTTGATATTTCTATATGTTCACGTTCAACATGAAACGAGGGTTTCTCGTGGTATGCCTCTACCATCTAGAGAATCTATAGGCAAGCATGATGCTAATGGGTACAAACATTTGGAGATATTAGAACTTGATATGTTGTACACAGAAATGAAAGTAAAGTTGACATATTTGAAGAGAGTGAATTTGATCTTGAAATCTAATCTGAATGCTAGGAATTTGGTTAGGCAATGAAAATGTGAGCGGTACAGCGCGTCCATTATTCAGTGGACAAAAGAATAGATTATAGAACTCTACAGAAAAACCAGAAAGCTGATGACTATGTTTGGCGCTTTACACCTAAAGAATGGATATAAAGGCCTTATAAGGTTCAAGATTGTGTTCAAATTGTTCGGAGAACACTTAAAGAATACCTCACAAACATTGATGAGGATCTGTTATGATATGTGGCACAAGATATGGGTATCTGTACAGGGAATGGCATTGGAAAGGATGATATCAAGAGAAAGTCAGGGGAAAAGAGAAGGGAAGATGTAGGCATGACCAATTTGAGAGGGATACACAAAATGTAAAGATCAAAGCAACATCGTGGATATGTCTGAGACATGGTGATCTGAAACTGTGGAAAAATTGACGGTTCAGGTAGGAGGAGTAACGTACTTACCTGGGTTGCTGCTCTGGTCAATTAAAAGCTGTTACCTTTTTGTACCAATTTTTTATAGTTACAAGGTCCCGTTACTTGTTATCACGTGATCACTGAAGTGTTTATAAAGGAAATGTCTTTTCCTCATTTTTTAGCCTTTGTAAAGTTATCTGACGGAAAATCTACGTCTTGAAAGTAGATAATTTTTCGCAACACGGTAAGTATCTTTGCTCATTTCCCCAGCCTGCACCGTCACGGATTTTTTCTTGGGTTGAAATTTTCTCGATATTTTGCGAAAGAAGAATTATATTAATCTCGCAAGTATCTGACATGGATAATAGCAAGGACAAATTACCGAGGTTTTGTGTTGAAAGTATAGATACCAAATTGCATTGCAGAAGTTGGAAAACCCACAATATTCTGGGACTATGTTTTTTCAAACAGAGCGATACAACGTCGCCAATCGGGTATTATTGTGCTAGATAATGGCGCCAAGAACTGTGATATTATCGATGTTGCCATACCAAATGACACAAATATAGTAAAAAAGGTGATTGCGAATATTAAAAAATATTCTCATTTGAAAGTAAAAGTCGCAAGATGGTTTGGAATGCGGGAGTGACAAGGTGATTCCAATGGTAATTGGAGTATTCGAATCAATCCCATTAAAACTGTGTGACTTCCTTGACCAGCTGTGTGACATCCTTGACCATACCAACTTGGTGTTATCCCAAAATCGGCCACAACGCATACTTTGATGAAAGTTTTGTGTTGTTGTGACTTGACAGATAACTTAATATACTCGGTGTATTCAAGGACTTGCACTGTGTGACAAACGATAATAATAATAATAATAATAATAATAATAATAATAATAATAATAATATCGTCATATCTTGGTTGTAACACATTTCATTCGAAAAGATAGAACTGTTATCTGCGCAAAGAGTAATATAAAAAGATAACAAATTTAACCGAATTACCGTCCGATGTTCGTTGACAATGCAAAATTACATTGCCAACCCAGATGTAAAATATATTACAAATCATGTAAGCCCTTTACATTAAAAGAGTGCAGTCTTCTATCAAAATGTGTTTCAATTTAACTACTGGCGTGAAAACCCAATATGCACACATAATATTAATAAAAATAGTAGCAGAACCATAGAGTTGAAGACTTGAAGATGAAACAAAAGGCTACTCGCTAAGAACCCCAATGACAATATTTCTACAGTATTGAATCGAAAATACTTTGTAGCGTGATTTGCTTGGCTAAGACGCGTGGTGGGTGGCGGGTATAAATCAAATGTAAGCAATAAAATGCATCGTTGCTGAATTGTCGCGGTGATGAATATATTTAATTTCTTCGTGAAACAGATTCATTTGTTCAAGGTAGCGTTGAGAAAGTCCTTTTTCCAAGTGTCCGTCTTTGATGGCCGGTCGTGAAGAATTCCACTTGAGTGAGTTGGCCTTTGATTGAGTCTCCGTTTCACACAAACGCAAGATACGTGCGTGAAGCGTTTAAAAGGAGAAAGGCAACGGCAGAAACAACGCAATATATTGGAGACCAAAAGAAATACTTATTATCTGAAGACCATAACCTGTGTTTTCGTTGGATTAGTAATCGATGATTTCTGTTTCACTTAAGGAAGTGTTTGAGCGTAAAAAATATTTCTTTCTTGGTCTGCCGATTTACTTTTCGTTTTCTTTTTATCTCATATGACGAGTAGAAATTACCAACTTCTTTTGATTATTTTCATTTTCTATTATGAAAAGAAACAGAAAACGAATAATGTTTTCTTTTTCCTATTCTTTTTGGCCGATTCCTTTTTCTTCTTTCTTTATTTTTTACGTCTTTCCTTTTTCCTTACACGCCATTTTTCTTCTTCGCTTTCTTTATCCTTTCTTTCTTTTTTCCTTAGTTTTCTTTTCCTTTTCCTTTATCTCCCTTTATATTTGTTTACTTTCTCTTTCCTTCCTTCGCTTCTATCAGTCTTTTTTCCTTCCTTTTTATGTCCCGTTTATTTCTTTTATCTTTACCTTTTCTTTTTCTCCTTCTTAACTTAGTTTTGCTGTCTTAAATAATAACTTCTGTGTTAATTTTCATTTTTTATTTCTTCCTTTACTAGAAGCAAATCATTCATTCGGTTTCTCTTTTATTGCCAATTTCGTCAAGCCCATAAACGCAACACTTTCATCCCTTCAATTTATCTGTTCTTGTGTTTTATACTGTCCTCCGCTATATCTATGGAAGATTCAAAGCGTAAAATTTCGAAAAACGGACTTACATATGGAAATCAACATGCAGAATATATATTACAATATTCATTTTTCTAATATAAAAAAAAACAACATAACTTTATATGTTTATCGGTCACGCTCCTATGTCAGAGAATGAAATATTCCGTTGTTCCGGACAAACTGTAATTGATGTTTTGTTCTTCAATTATTTTATTTATTTATTTTATTTTATTTTATTTTTATTTTTTTATTTTTATATTTCATTTTTAATGGCTTTAGTTTAAGTCTTTTGCATTATGAAAGAACAAACGGCAATAGAGTTAACTGGTTAGCACACACATTCATTAGGTTTTGGAAAGGAAGTCCTGTCGCATTCGATGACAAAAAAGAAAGAAATGCTTTTTTGGTCTTAATTGATATATAGAGTGCGGCAAAAATAAACCCTTTTTTTACAGCTGAGGTGGACAGAACGACGTGGAGCAATTGTGTGACCATCACGATCACCATGCCTAACACCATCAGACTTTTTTTGCGGGGTGTACAAAAATATCTTGTTTATGATCTCAAACTGGAAACAAATCCTGAATTGCAACAAATAATTTCTGACAAATTTTCTGGAAATAATGTATAAATATGTCAAATGGTTTCTAGCCGCTTGTTGATAGGGTTCAAGGTTGTATTGAACATGAAGGTGGAGGGACATTTTGGACATGTTAAATACTTCGTTAATCATGTTGTTTTGATTTAACTCTACTTAAAATTAGCTTAGACTACTCAAATTTATTTTGTCCAATAAAAAGTAATGAATAAAAAAGGTCTTTACTATTGCCGCACTCTGTATTCAATCAATAGTTTTCCTGTCGAGATCTCTAACCTAATCGCATCTATTTGACAAATTGTTGACCCCACACCCGATCAGGCGTACAATACTGTCGGTTGCGGTACAACGAAACCATCAATATCATTTTAAAACTTTTCTCAATTAATAAACTATTTTTTCTCTCCAAGATCTTTGAATAATCTGAAAAGAAGATGAATTAAATAAGACGGGTAGAGTAAGCAGGGAACATAAATACTATATTTTGTTTCTAGAACGAGGAACTATCATGGTTTACATGCCGACTACTGTCCTCATCATTGTTGCTGTTATCACATTTCGGCTGTTGTGCGTTTTGGCCTTCATAATGTGTATGCTGAGCTGGGTGACCTACAGGGAATTATTTAATCAACAAGGATAAACTTTTCTTGCTCCACGGATCATGTCTAGGGACATCACATCTAGCTCTTAGTTTTATTATTGCTCAGTTTAGTATTGCTCACTGTCCAGCCCAGGAATTCGATTTCCGATTAATATGTCACTAAATTCACGGACCAAGGCTTGAATCCAATAGGTTATTGTGCGACAATTGCCTGTGGAACAATTCTATGTGGAGAACATGGAGACTTAAACCTAAGCTGCCTGCTAATGAGCCTTGCTGAGGCTACTGCTGGTCATACATGACTGTACACACGGGAACCTTTTTCTTCTGTTACAGATGCTGCTGCTGTTGAGATTTACTGCCATCTCTCTTTCTTTATTTCTATATTTAGTGCTTTATTTTTCCTGCGTCTCCTATTATCGTGTAAGAGCATTAGGTCTTTATGATTATACAATGATTTTTATTTATATATATATATATATATATATATATATATATATATATATATATATATATATATATATATATATATATTACAATAAGATTCACCCTGTACAAGGCACGGGGACCACTCGAATTAGAGTGTTACGTTAAGCAGTAGTTTATATGGATAGGAGGGGAAGATAACGGTAAAGCTCTAGACTTGAACAGGTTAAGATTGTAGTGATCGGAGAAACATCATCTTGGGAGTCTGTTTCACCGAGCAGTGGTTTGCGGGAAGAGGCTGTTCGAGTCAAACTTACTTCTCGTTGATGGAATACGGATATAATGTAGGTGAAGCCGCGAAGGTTAGACCTTGCGGAAACAAGGCATGTAGTTCGTCCGAGCACTTTCCATGGAAGTAACGATAGAACAGTGAGAGGATCACTACATCCCGCCTGCGAGGGAGAGGTTGGAAGGTGGAAAATAATTCATTACTAACAAGGAATCGGAGACGCTTTTGAACTCTAACAAGACTGGAAAGTGAGGATTGGGTATTTTTCTGCGAAAGTTTATCTATGATTCCATTTTACATGAGTCTTCACATTGCAATAAACACGATAACCTTTTTAAGGTGAAATCCTTGTCTGAGGATGGATCCTCCTTTTTAAACAGGAGGAAACTGCAGTCGTTTTTGTTGGATATAATTATAAGGAACCCACTTATAATCACTGGTTCTACAGAACGCTATTCTTCAGCAAGGAACGGAGAGAATCACTTTGATTAAGCTGATAAAAATGTTAGAGAATGAGGAACTCGTTGACTAAGTTTAAACTTTTCAGAGTTCATGAAAGTGTTTCATGATCAAAGAATTTAGAATCTTAATATTGATAGAACTTGGTAGGTCAGATCGAGTGGATTCTTCAAGAAAAAAACAGTTGCGATCACAACAAACCATCTTCGGCATGTCCATTTAAAGCCCCATTTTCATAGAGAGAATTAATATTTTTGACCGATTTCCTTACCGCAAACCTCTTTTTGAAGCCATGCAGAATACAATGTTTCATATGAAACTGATCGAAATTCATCAAACAAGGCCAAGATTGGTACAAAATTTACTCAATCGGATTTTAATTTAATTGTTTAATTAATTAATTTTTTACGGGTTATCAACTCTTTCCAGGTTATTTAAAGCCAGAAAATATTTTAGATCATAGGAATGTTTTTGAGATATTAATGATTTAGTGATAAAAGTCTTACTTATTAACCCATAACAGCGAGAGATGTGTTGGATTCATACCTTTCCCTAGGCTATTTGTGCGTAAGTAAATATAACGAACCCATCGGGAATTGGAACTCCGTTCTCCGATTAATAATCCGATTCATTAGCCGCCTGTACATTCATATTACATCACCTGGTATTCCCAATCATTCACCCATCTAGGTACTGACCAGGCTTGGCATTGCTTAACTTACCATAGCAGGCGGACCGGTAGAAGAGCTGGATTCCTAATTTGTCCATGGGTATTTACGAGTAAGTTAATATAACGAACCGAACCGGAATTGGGACTCGGCACTCTGATTAACAATTCCGAGCCATTATCACCTCCCGTACACCCAAGCTTACAGCCCCTGGTACTCCCAACCTATCTAGGTGTATTATCTGACTGGAATGTCATGTTAAGTAAACAAAGAAAGAAAACACTAGTACGTAAAATGTACTGCTTACTTTAGCGTGAGTATTGAAAATGAGAAAAAAGGAAAAGGACACGAATTTCTTTCATTTCATGCTCTTTTATTCCTGAAAACAAAACAAAAACTTCTGTACAAACAGTTTATGGAGATGGTACCGTAGCCAAAAGTACCGTTCGTATGTGGTTCACTAGTTTCAGAAGTAAAAATTTAATCTGGAAGAATGAGAAGGTTCCGGAAGGTCAGCAACAACATCGACCTATTTTTTAAAAGAACGGTCACCGGCGATGAAAAATGGATAGTTTACGACAATCCGGAGCAAATAATTCCATGAGGAAAAACAAATAGGTCATAACACCGAAGATCATAATGCTTTATTTCTGGTAGAATTGGAAGCACATTGGCTATTATGAGATCCTTCCACAAAATCAGGAGTTGAATTCAAACAAGTATTGTTCTCAATTGAACCGATTAAAGCCAGTAATCAATAAAAATCATCTGAAGTTGGCCAATCGGAAGAGTGACGTATAACACCATACTTTGCATCTCTTTACAGACCCGACAAATTTGGTAGAGCTTGGTTGGGATGTTCTACTGCATCTGCCGTACTCACCTGACCCTACAACTTCAAGATTACTACTTATTTTATTCCGTATTAAATTTTCTTAATGGGAAGAAAACTATAGCAAAAATCCCCCAGACCAGTTCATCATCCAGAAAGATGCCATGTTAGGAGAGGATGGACTTATAAAGCTGTCTTAATAAAAGACAAGGGAACAAAATGACACATATGTGATTGAATAAATATATATATATATACAATTAGCTAAATATTGTCTTCGATATCCACTTACAAAAGCTACGAAAATTTGTTCCAGCCTAATAATATAAAAAGAATAATAAATGTTTTAAATAAGTTCGTTTTTCAAATACATGAGCATATCTGGTTTAATTATTTTGCAAGACAAAAATTTTGTTTTTAATAATTTCACCCCAAACAAGGCACTAACGCCACTAAAACCCAAGAGTACAGTGCATGAGAGAATATGAGAAAAATCACTATTACGGAGGGAGAAAAATAAAAGAATATAAATTAATAAAACAGAGGATAAACATTGACATTTAATTTTTTGAAGGTCAAAGTTGACTGGAAAGTAAGACGCCGGAAAAGAGAATTCGACAAGAAAGAAGGTGCGAACGTGGGAAATGATAGCAGAGAACTTACAGTCACATCTAGCCACATTTCGATCTGTAAAATGATGAAACTTTGTCGTCAATCTAGTACTGCGCTTAAATTCATATAGTCTAGAGACCATAACGGAATGTTCATCAGAACAATTTCTATGAAAATATTTATAGAAAAGGCACAGAGAAGCTACGTTACGTATATTTATTGTTCGAAAGTATATTTTCAAATAAATATTTTTTTTCTTCCTCCTTCTACCCTATCCCTTAATTCTTTCATTAGCTGCTTCTGTGAAACGAAGTGGAAAGTATAATAGTTCAATAAAATGGCGTGAATAGAGAGGAAATGCACTTTCGTCTTCGTTGTCGTCTTAGGTTGGGTATCGGGTTGTGAAAACGAAGGAGACAGAAACAGGAGAATTAAAATGTTTATTACTATTAAGTAAACCACTTCAACTTTGAAAATCTTTTAAACGGTCGAAAATTACAATGATTATTAAAAAAATATTTGAGGGAGAATAACTACCAAGTATATAAAGCAGAATAGAGTTTTCATAGATGTTCCTTCCTAAGCACCAACCCTTCAATATATGATTTGAGGGTTTTCTACAAATTTTTAAACAGTTTTCATAATTCTTACGGGTGGTAATAGTATATATAACTGGAATATATTTGTTTGTTTCTTGTATATCGATTAAACCGATACGAAACCAATCTTGAAATACCAGCTTATTGAGCCCAGAGTTTTTTTGTTTTTTTTACTTTAAATTTAAAATATGTTTCTCAAGTTAGAATACGAGGTTATGCAGAACTACTTTTCAGGATTATATATGCCATACTTTCCTCATACTGCATTCTGTTGTACTTCTAAAGAATCTTTCTATTGTCATTTTAATCAGTTGCAATCGAAGTGTTAACCTCCTACATAGCCGAAGGAAGTACTTTCGTTAGTATATATGTTAGTGTTGGTCTTTAACAAGATAGGTTTAGATTCACACAAGCCCAAGCGGATAATACGAATAAGTTGGAACATTATACGCTATTCTCATCAATAACCTTTCTTGAAAATCCGCATGCGAAATCCTAGCTTTTTATCAAGTAACGAACGTAGGTTTCTTGTCATACGCAACCACCTCGCCTATCGAGCAAATCAAAGATTTTATTTTTATTGCCATTTCCACTTTAACAAAAATCAAATGATCGAAACGAATTTAACGAAATGTAATGATTTTCCACTTTTTATTTAAATCATAGCAGAATATATAAAAGACAGAATTTTCCATTAATACGTTCATTCGTAAATAACATAATTCTGGAAATACCATCTTTCAGGCATGAAAGAAAATCCGAAACTTTTTCACCTTTGACAATGCTTCTTGCGTTTTCGAACTCTCCTGAAAAAGACAATCCAAGGAAACAATGGTACAAGGAAAACGGCATTCATGATTAAAAGAACTCACAGAAAGGAAAACTTGGAGTAGGAAATAAAAGATTTGTTGGATTTGTTGGATCCGAAGACATTACATGACCAAATAGAATCAAATGAATGGCTAAATTTTCTTGGACGTTTTGGTTGTCTCTTTGAGAAATGTCAACCGAGACTCCGTTAAGTCTCTTCACAAAGAAACTTTGTCCAATGTAGTATGTAGATATTCATCGTGTCAATCAAAGTTGTATGAGAATTTTTGTTATAAAGTCCTCCTTTTGTGATTCACTATACAAGTCGTCATTTATTCGAAATTCCTTTTACCTTCGACCATAAATAGTTCCTTTTATTTGAAACCATTTTTATTCGCTTCCTTCTTTATTCATGGCTGATATCTTTTCTTTTTCCTTCCTGATTTTCATTTCTTTTTTTCTGATTTTTTCATTTTTTTGTCTTACTTTGTTTTATTTTCATTCTTTGCATTTGACATGTTTTATCGTTCAGTTTGTATTACTTCTTTTTTTTAATTCTTTCTTTTCTTATACTTTACTATTTCTGCCTTCATTCTTTATCACTCCTTTTTTCTTTCTTTCCTTCTTTTTACGGTGTCATCTAGTAATTCCTTTCTATTCATTCCCAACATCTATCACTGTTATTTCTTACCCTTTTCTTTTTATTCAGTTTTTTATGATTTACATTATATTCGCTCATTCTTTACACCTTTGCTTCTTTCTGTCTTTTTTGCTTTCTTTCCTTCTTTCTTGCTTTCTTTTCTTCTTTCTTTCTTTCCTGCTTTCCTTATGTCTACCTTTCTTGCTTTATTTATTTCTTTCTTGCTTGTTTTCTTTCTTTCATGCTTTATCTATCTATTGCTTTATTCATTTATTTCTTACTTCTCTTTTCTCTCTTTCTTTTCTTCGTTTCTTTCTTTCTTTTCTTCCTTCTATTTTCCTTTCTTTCTTTCTTTCTTTCTTTCCTGCTTTCCTTATGTCTACCTTTCTTGCTTTATTTCTTTCTTTCTTGTTTGTTTTTTTTCTTTCATGCTTTATCTATCTATTGCTTTATTCATTTATTTCTTACTTCTCTTTTCTCTCTTTCTTTTCTTCGTTTCTTTCTTTCTTTTCTTCCTTCTATTTTCCTTTCTTTCTGTCTTGCTTGCTTGCTTTCCTTCTCTCATTCTTTTTTTGCTTACTTGCTTTCCTTCTTTCTTTTCTTCTTTTTTCTTTTCCTTCTTTCTTTCTTTCTTTTCTGCTTTCTCTATTTCTTTCTTTCTTTCTTTCTCGCTTATACTGCATAATCTTTCATCTTCTTTCTATTCATCCCACCAATGTCTCCCTCCCCGATGCCTGCCGTAGCCCTACAACTCTATATAACTGATGTCGCATCTCTCCAATAAGCTGCAAAGTACCAACAAAGACAACTTCTGAGAAAGAACTGAAATATTCCAACAACACAGCATTTACACCGATGCTCTTCGACCTTTCAACTTTGAACCTTACACGTCCCCGCTTTGTCATTCAAGAAACTTCGTTAGGCTCCAGACATATTCTGGTGGACCCGCGCCAAAAACTTTTTTCCATCATCGAATTAGCCTTTTGCTTCCAATGAAATACTTGCGACGGCTCAGAAATTGTAACCAGTGACAGAGAAAGGCGAGAAAAGAAAGTGTCTGTGCAATTATTAAATACTTTCAAATTTGGCCGATTGGTGCGAGCAGCAAAAAATCGCTCACGAGGTTTCGAATGATGTCCTAATTATCACGCAGTCAGCATTAATATTTTTAACACGGAATCACCCCAAGCAAGGTAGTTATGCCACTAAAGCACAAGAGGTTAAGGGTGTAGAAGAATTAGGAACAGAAACATTAATGATGAGCAGAAAGAGAAGAGAGTAATCAGGTGGACATTAGATAGTGATTGACATTGCATTTAAAATTTTCAGATTAATGTTGTCGGGAAAGCATGGAGAAGGAAAGGGGTTCCACAAGCGAAAAGTGCTAGCGAAGAAAGTGCTAGCATACAATTTACAGCTACATCTATCCAGCTCAACTGTAAATTGATGAGACCTAGTATTGCGTTTTAATTCGAAAACTCTTGGTAGCATGGCGAAGAGCTCATCCGAATAATTGTCATGAAAGTATTTATAGAAAAGAGAGGCAATCTTACGGCGGTGGGAAAGTGACTGGAGCCGAGCTGCCAGATCAGGTCCAATAATATTGCAGATTATTCTTTGGATCTTATCAAGAAGCTCAAAGTAAATATCAGGGGCACCGTACAATATGTGGCAGCAACATTCTAAGCATGACGAATGGTAGACTTATAGATATGCAAGGCAGATTCTGGAGTGAAACACTGGCTCACCCAACACTGTGAATCGACTTTCTTAGCAGATGATCTAGTAATGGAATCAATATGGTCATTTTACTTCATATCAGCAGAGAACGTGAATCCGAGAAGGTGAAACAATTCATTTTCCTGGAGGATAGCATCAGCTATAGTGATGGAAGGCAGCAAGGAGTCTCTCAGATGATTAATGGAGAGAAGTTTAGTTTTGGAGACGTTAAAAAAGCCATTTTTGCCCCAGTTAACTACGGACTTGTGGTCGTTTTGGACACCAGCTGCCATTTTGACCTTGTCTGACTAATGAGGAAGGAGTAAATTGTTTTGGTGTCAGCGTAAATATCAAGTTGAGAGCTGATATAAATGAATGTAACATGTTGATTGAAAAGTAATGAACAAAAAGATGAACGACAGAGTAAGAACAGTCACGGTCTGAGAACTGTGGCAATAACTACGGTTTCGTCGTAGGAAGAAAAAATATCAGCACAAAGCAGAGGCTGTCGTAGAATATTAAAAATCAAAAGATATAAGTAAAAGCACCAGCAAACAGAAATAATCAAAACATTGAATTAAAAGAAAAAAAAACTCTGAAGACAGTGAAAGAGGCACATTGTATACAAGTACAGTTACCAATTGCCAATATATTCAAAATGTATTTTGATCTCCATTACAAAGGAACTCCCTTCCTTCTCCATCCTTTCCTGACAACATTAATCTGCAAAATTTTAAATGCAATGTCAATCACTATCTACTGTCCACCTGATTACTCTCTTCTCTTTCTGCTCATCATTAATGTTTCTGTTCCTAATTCTTCTACACCCTTAACCTCTTGTGCTTTAGTGGCTTTACTAACTTGCTTGGGGTGGGGAGACAGCAGAAGTGTTGATATTGACTCCTTATAGATGGAGAGTGTTCCATTCATTCACTAGCCATTGTGGAAAAGAATATTTTCGTATGTCCATCGATATGACATCGGTTGAATTTGAAATGGTTGCCCTATGATACTTTTAAACTGACATTTAGTAAAATAAATGGTATCACTTGTATTTAGTATTCGAAAATATTTGTATTAAATCAAGTCTAAGACTCACTTTGTAGTCAGAAAAGGCTCCGACTTTTAAGTCCATCGGAGTAAGACATATTTTTAATTTTAGGAATCATTTTCTTAACCAGTTTTTTTAATTTTCTATTTGTTGTATATTAAACTGAGTGTAAATCGACCATACACAGGAACTGTTAACTGAAATAGTACGGAATAGCGATAAATAAAGCTTCAAGAATTTTGTTTTAAGTTGTAGTATAGTATTATATCAGATTTGTTATATAGTATATCAGATTCGTTCTTTTCGAGGGTAGGAAATGATTGCTTTAGATTTCAAAGCTCAGCATATTCGTTTTGTATAGACGTGGGCATATCTTTAGTTGTATCAAAGACAAAGTTAAACACTACCAAAATCAGACAAATTATCCTGAAAACTTATTTAAAAGGACATTTGAACAATTTAGAAAAGTAGAAAAAGAAAAGGGTATGAAGAACCGACCTAAACAGAGGAATATGCGAAGTCATAGTCATTGAAATAAGAGAATTAAAATTTTAAAAGATTTTGTAAATAACACAATTTAAATTAGGAAAATCTTAACATTTTTTTTAAATTCAGCGTAACCAATCAGAGAATAACGGGGTAATATTGTGTAGGGCTAGATATCGAAAGTTCTTTGAGGACAGAGATCCAACCCAATTCGTAAGACGCTGCTGTCGCTTCTCATACAGAATATATTTCACAATTTCTAGTATTTTTCCTTCACATTCACGTTCAAGAAATCTTTGTAACATATTCATCGTTAGTAGGGACTAAACTGAATATATATGATAAGACAAGGAGAGAGGATATAAACATAATAAAAAATGTTAAAATATCGTAGTGCTAATATCAAAATGCAAATAAATAAATAAGGAAATTAACCGCTTTATCGATGCTGTCTCATCAGATTTAATGTTATATAATAAATGGATACGCAAAAAATGCTGAGGCGTAACGAGGTATGGATGGTAGAACTTAATATAAATTAACATTAAACCTTAAGGTGAACACACGTGCGAGCTTTTTTCACTACTGAGAATATTTCTTTGTTGTAGAACTGAACATATTTATAATTGTTTAATAAATGCCTAGCTAGCTCTCAAACAGATGTGACATATATATATATATATATATATATATATATATATATATATATATATATATATATTTGTGTATTTAGGCAGCAATCCTTCTTTCAAGCACATTTCATTAAAAACGACTGACAAGGTGCTTTTATTTAGTTTTTTATATAATTTCTCGTGCGATCTAATAAAGTTTTTCTTTTCAGAGGATAAATTATATATTCATGGAGACCTACCGGACACTATTCGGAATATACTTGTCGATAACACTAATATAATAGCATCATCCACTTGCAAAAAAAGGCTAAAAATAATGGAAGCATTACTAACAAAAATAAACAAACCAACACTTAATAATATTAACTTTGAACGTGGACATAATATCTTGACCGTGTTTTGAAACAAAAGAAAAATGTATCACTTTATAAAACATACACATAACAAACTATTTCTAATTCTAACAGTTGAAATATAATCCTTGATAATGGCTAAATGTATAGCCGAAAGCGCTCGGATAAAAAGAACATTCGGACAATTTTTATATAATATATATATATATATATATATATATATATATATATGAAGAAATATAGTCTTAAAGTGTGGTATATTTATGGGATAAAGTGATCAATATCAGAGATAGAGCGTGTGTAAATATAAAAGTGAACATAGAAGTTGACACTTAGAGGCGACAGTCTGTTTCATGCTAGATGCAATCGTCAGGCCTCGATTGCATCTAGCATGAAGCAGACTGCCGCCTCTAAGTGTTGACTTCTATGTTCACTTTTATATATATATATATATATATATATATATATATATATATATATATATATATATATATATATATATATATATATATATATATATATATATAAGTAGACAGAAGCTTAATCGCAGATAAACAGCTGAACGTGCCTTTAAAAGTGATGAAACTTCAAATTCTTTCCTCTGGTTGTTTTAATATGTCTGTTTCAGTTGCTTATTAATAAATATTGGACCCATTTTAAATTATTAGAGAATATGTTGTGAAATTTACATGGTTCAACAGCCTGTGTGCTAGATGGCGTTAACCCAACAAGAAGGTTCATCCACGATTTTAGAAGTCTTATTTTTAATCCTGTTGGGTGTCTAGCCAGCATCCTCACCCAAAATGCCTGGTGAGGGGTCTGGTTTAACCCGACCATGCCGCAGTTAATAAATACTAGGAACCATAGCACTCATAGTAACCTGTCATACATGATCTATGTTTAAAATATATTATTTTATTTTTCTACATTTCGGGCCATTGTTCTGGTTTTCGTGAAGAATTTAAACATAAGTTATTATCAAAGGGTTTTTTGCGTTAATGGAGTTCTGTTTATGTGTATGCATTGCTAAATTCTTTGTTAGTTTTAAAATGTAGCATCTTCAAGCGACGGTGAGTGTCTTGTCGGGAACCAGAATAATTTGCTCGTGCGCCCCAAAAGTGCTCAATGGCATGGGAATTATTCTGTCTTCTAATTCCTTTCCATCATTGCCACAACTCTATACTGTCATCGCATTCATAGTATACTCAATGGAAACCAAAGACCGCATTTTTGTTTTAAATAATATAACTAAGACTTAACTCAATAAACATCCTCACGTTATTTTGCAAATCATTTCAAGATACAGTCTTCGATTATGATATTAATGCCCTCGGGTAGCACTGAAACAAGCGCATCAAACCAGATGGCGACTTCAAAGAAATCTACCATATTAGTATTGGTTATCCTTGTGAAAAGTGTTACTAATAAATCTGCCGGTCTTAGTTAATGGTTGTATCTTACTTTATGGACGTCCATAATTTTCTGTTGGTACGCAGTATCGTCTGTTGATACGGAGAGACATCTGGGTTGTATATGATGTGTGAATAGACACATCATGATAAACCGTGTTGTTTAGAAGGGTCTCTAGACAGTGATGTGCTTTCATCTATATAAGCAATTCCAGAAAATGATGAAGTCATTTTGTTAAGAACATATGTGGGTAACTTGAAAACTGGGAAATGATTTATTATTTTCTTACTAGCATTACAGCATCTTATTATCGATCTTTGACTCTCTGGGTCGATAAACTCTCAGGTCGCTGGATTAAACGACGCGAAATCATAATTACGGGTTTACATTACTACGAGAACATTTTTATATAGGTCGCAGTAACCCATTCATAGGTTCGACTGATTAAATGGGAAGTTATTCTGCCACACTTTATTCATCGTCTGCGCTACCTCTGACTTGATAATACGTAATGTTATTTTGTTGAATTTCTTTTAAGATGCAAAATTTTCGATATTATTGGAAGTTTAAATTGTCCTTATCATGCCCGGCCCTCGCAGCCATTATACGCCTCACGATTTTATACTCACCCTCGTTCTGGGTCGGCCATATTCAATTGCAAAATATTCACAGACTGATAAAAGTATTACCAATTTATTTTCCTCAAAAGGATATGTTATCTAATTTTTTATTCTGGCTTGGGCTTGATATTTTGCTCGGAACTTTTGTCACTGATCATTAATAATAATAAAAAATATACGTTTTATTTTCAGACAAATCAAAAAGTGATTTATACTAAATTCCCACCAACACCATTGGCCACCGCCGCCGCCGTGTGTTGATTGGTGGTAAAGTTCTTTCCTCACTGTTTGTTTTTCAATTTCCAAAGAGACACTTATTAATCGATAAGCAAAAAGAGGATTCAGTGCAATTATCGAGAACTAATTCGATTTTTCCTTTCAGATTGATTTCCTAGACGGCTGTATGATTAAGTTGGTTTCAATTAGAAGTAAAAGTGAAAAACTTGAGCAATTCGTTTTTCACTCTGACAAATCATCTTTTTTCTTTTTTCTTTGTAAAATTAACCGCGATGCGTCTGTTAGCTTTTATAACCTTTTGCCAAATATAAACACATATTAATCTTATATAAATATGGCATATTCATCTGATACAAATACATATTCATAGTGTCATTGTTGTTCTGTCGCTTTTTACTATACCTTTCTTTCTCATTATCTTTGTAGGCGCAAGGTAAACCAAAAGTTCAGGCAATTTGAAAAACATGCGTGCCGTATATAACAAGGACATCTATCGCTAATATGTGCAGATCTGAGGAACGAAAGCCGAAAGAGAACCCTTAGAAGAAACCGTTTGGTGTAGATTAGAATTTAAGCGTTATTTTTGCATGTTCTTTCTTGCATAAGAAAACGTTCTATGGAGAATTTAAAGGAATAGGCGATTGCAACACAAACCCAGCAAACGTTTCAAAGATTCTTTATTGGAGTCACTTTCTCTTTTTGATTAATGTAATGAATCACGGCTGTGAATCCACAAATACATTTTGAGACTGACTCTACTCTATGAAGCTGTTCTCTACAGTGAAGAAGACCTAAGTTTTCCTCAAATGCAGTTATGCCATCCAATAAGCTCCACAATTTCTGAAGCCATGAACTTATCTATCTATCTATATATCTATCTATCTATCTATCCTTCTCGCTCTCGCTCTCTCTCTCTCTCTCTCTCTCTCTATATATATATATATATATATATATATATATATATATATATATATATATGTGTGTGTGTGTGTGTGTGTGTGTGTGTGTGTGTTTAGACAGCAAATTCCCTTTTAAGCATGTCTGATTGAATAAATTACAGACATTATGTCTGCTAATTTTTAACAAAATCCGTTCATACTCATGAATAACCTTCTGTGTATTGATGTTAAAGGATGAGAGAAATGCGCTATCGCTGTTTAAATTTCTTTTATTTTCATTTCCCAAATACTTTCGATCTTCTTCCAAGATCATCTTCAGGGGTGCAAGTAGTAACGGATAACAACGCACAACTTTGAATAAATTCTTGTACTAATGAACAACATGTAGTTTTGTACCACTTGAACCCCTGAAGATGAACTTGGAAGAAGATCGAAAGTACTTTGGAAATGAAAATAAAAGAAATTTAAACAGCTATAGCGCATTTCTTTCATCCTTTAACATCAATACACGGAAGATTATTCGTCAGTACGAACGGATTTTGTTAAAAATTAGCAGACATCATATCTGTAATTTATTTAAATACACACACACACGCACACACACACACACACACACACACACACACTCACAACACACACGTATATATATATATATATATATATATATATATATATATATATATCAATTCAGTAATTTTCTCTTTGTTTCTTAGGAAAATGTTAGAAAACATACAGAATCACTGACCAAACAAAGTGTACCGAAGACGGAAATAAACAGCAAGACAGTCAAATACTAAACGACAAAAAAGTTTCTGAGTCGGGGGATTCTAGACCAGACAAGCCATTGTGGGGAGGGAACGGCAACATAAAGCAACAATTCACGACACGCTCGACTTAAAAGAAATTCCCTTAATCACTCACCTGTCTTCCTCATCAAGCTCTGTGATATTTACACTTTCCTTCCCACTTTCTCCATTGCCTCGTTCTTACACATACACGCGACGAAATCACATTTCTTTTTATTTTAACAAACAATTACTAAAAACGTAAATACTTTAACACTCATACACATTGGTTGTAAAAGCATGAAAATAAGAATAGTTTATATTTTTATATTTAAACACCTTACCCGCCTTTTTCTTTGTTGTGGGGTTGATTCAGATGGGCAAGAGGAGTGATCACCACCCATTGTCATGCTAACCAAAAGTAGAATCACAAAAGTGGAAGCAAACTAACCCGATACTTACACCGCAATACGGCAAACTCTCAAAGATTCCATTTGCAAAGAAACATAAACAATTGCGTTTAGCAACAAGTCAAAGTAGAAAACCTGAAGGGAAGCACCTATAACAACCACAAAAGAAGAAGTCATCGAAGAGAAGAAAGACAAAGAAAAACTTTGATGACATGCGAAAATCTGGATCTAATGAAAGAGAGACGGTGCAGATGCCAGAAATAACCGAGGGTAGGATGTAAAGCAGAAATGGCAGAAATAAGAGCAGTCAAGCAAAAAATGAAGCGACGGCTTTCTGAGATGTGTGCAGAAATCGAAAAAGTGCAAATAAAAAGGCAAAACAAAGATACAGCAGACATTAATAAAATGTCAGAAATAGCAGGAGAGTAAAAACGAGTACTTTGGCAAGGAGCATAAAATCTAAAGAAGGAGCAACTATGATGGAAATAAAAAAGATACAGTGTAACCCGGATATAAGAGAGTTGTCGGGACCGGAGAAGTCTCTTCTATCCGAGTTTCTCTTATATCCGGGTTTGGTCTATTTTGTTTTGGTAAGTATGGCTCTAATTTGGAACCAGTTAAAATCTCTCTTATATCCGGGTTTATCTTATATCCGGGTCTCTTATATCCGGGTTACACTGTACTAAAGAAATGAAAGAATATATTAGGGAGCTCTTCTATGAGAGCAGAAAAGAGAATATGAAATAACACGTAGTCTTAAAATTCGAGGATAGGTCAGAAGTGGGCAAGATGAAAAAGGAGCAAAACAGCTACACCAGTTGAGATTGTAAAAGAAAACGGCAGACGTAGAAGGTTTAGGGATTGATAACGTTGCCTAAGTGATCTATCGACTGCAACGAAATATTGGGCGATTTATGTAAAGCAATATTAATGGCGTTGCCAAAGAAATCAGGTGTAGATGAATGCGAGTTCCCTTGGACAATCAGCATGACGTTCCATATAACTAATAAACAGAGTCCGTAGCAGAATTAGACTGAAAACACGACAATAAGAGCTTGGCTTCGTTTAAGACATCGGAACAATAAATAGTTCTTTTTTTTTAATCAGGAAGCCATCAGTCGAACAATAAAAGTGCAATACTATACTAATAAATTATGCAAAAAAATAGGGACGATAAGATTTACTTGAAATATAATATAAAGCTTCATTTACAAAGAAAAATATCCGCGCACTCTACTGGAAATAAACAACCTGCATCTATATAGAGATCAAGTTTAATGAATGCACAACTAAGAATACGACTTGTTTGGTCACAGGGATCACAAACACATAGCGATGGTACTTGGCCAATAGTTGCTTAGAGAAACTGAAAATGGATGATGTGCAGAGTAATACTTGTCTATGTCCTGAAAGAAAAAGGCATATAAAACAATATTTACGATACAGCAAATGAAGTGGAATAACATCATGGCATAAAATGAAATGAGCAAACCAAGTTCAAACTCCAGTGTAGACAGTTGATGTTCAGTTCACGTTATGACCTTTGAATCAACTATTCATCCTTTCCCTGACTATAGATTAAAAAGCCACGAAGACTGAGGACTCTAGCTTTGATTGATCATACGAGGCGGTGAATGAAAATGGTACATTCAAAACCGTGGAGAAAACACCGGAAAACCACTCCACTATCTTTTATAAATCAGTCATGCCAAAGCATAATTTACAGATTTTAACAGAAAAGCTGTGTCGAGCCATGATTACTACAACCTGAAAAGAAATGGCCATCAGAAATTGCAATTGCATATTTCTAAATAGGTTTTGTTTTATTCTTGTTGCTTCTAATCAAAACGAATTTTAGAAGTCGAAAGAGATTCTCGGGAAACTCTTTGCATGAGACCTCGTCTTTGGTGAATGAAGCTATTGTCTTTAGATACGTATTTTATCGACAGTCTTCCACTAATGTCTTGTATTGTTGACAATTGATAGTAATGTTCTTAAACTAGTTGTGACATATAACCCTTTCAAAATAATCAAGTGTAAATGTATTCACGAATATAATTTCATTTGCTTTTCTTACATTTTACCGTAAAAAAGAATTATTTGTAAATAAAGTATGAATCAGTATTTTTATCACAGTTATATCAATCTCAGTCTATTCATACGTTTAACTTTATCTCTCTCTCTCTCTCTCTCTCTCTCTCTCTCTCTCTCTCTCTCTCTCTCTCTCTCTCTCTCTCTCTCTCTCTCTCTAAACGTAAAAACGCAGACACTGGATTCTAGACACAGAGAGAGTGTTGTGATTAACTTGTTGTTAAAGCGTCTCAGAACGATATATGACTCTTACAATGGAGTGATAAAGATTTCTGAGCGGGGCTTAAAGTTATAGTGCCGTTCCTCCTCCAAACGCTTTCCCGGGACAATTCTCTCTTCTCTCTTCAAGAATTTTCTCCTGTCTGCCTTTTTCAGCATAACTACAGATAAACCCGGCTGGTTATAACTGACCCTCAGCCCTACTACTTCGCACGCGATTATCACGGGGTTCAGGCTGCTTCAACCGAAATCATGTGAATTCCAAAGTTCCTTCTAGCTTACTCAGCTCTATTTCAATTTTTAATCGATAAAAATTATTTCGACCATTTCTATTGTCTTCTGATGACCCAGATTCAATGGGTACAACTTCTGCCTTAGATCAGATTTCGCTATTCAAATCTACTACAATTTCCCTAAAAGAAATATACGTGTGTGTGTGTGTGTGTGTTTTCCAGGCTCTCTGTCACAGTCATAATCCTTGCCTTCATCTTTGCAGTTCATCTTTGGTGTCAAAATGAGTTTTGTTTGTATCTCGCACAACTGGTCCCCACATATAATAATCAAGGGGGTTGCAGTATAGGTACTTAGGTGGCTAGATGTAATGTGTGACGCGGACGCAGAAATTGCCTGACAAAAATCAAATTAAAAATATAAAATTCCGACAATTTTCCCATCGCATCTTGTATGTACACTACATTATATATATATATATATATATATATATATATATATATATATATATATATATATATATATATAAAAATATGATTCCATCGATACATTAGAGTTCTCATGTTTCAGAAACAGAAGCTAAAACCTTCAATTTAAATATAGAAATTAAATTGAATTAAAGTACTCAGTTCTGTTTCATCCTCAAGCGAATTTCGGAATAACTAATCTTGAAATTTACGGAGCTTTATAAGCATATATATTTGTAATATTAATTACTAAGGAAACAGCGAAACCAATTATTTTAATAAAGTGCGTAAGAGTTTACATTTTCACTGGCAACTATTGTATCAACATATTAGTTACTTTCGGAAAGAGGTTAAGTCAAGGTAGGGTCGGGGTGCCTATTTTCAAGCGAATGATGACATCCGTTCGACGCATATCGTCTGGTCTATTTCAACGACAGAGAGTTATTGGGATTTTTGTTACGCCGTCAAATTCGTATTTGTATACCTAAAGATTTTTTTTTTTTAAATGAAAATCTTTAGGTATATGTATCGTTTTTTCTGTGAATTATTTTACAAGATGATTTAAATGACTAAACAATAATAATTCAATCTTGGTTACATAACTGTAAATTCTTTTAGCGAAATATTTTTGACCAAGTGTAATTCGATATATTCATATTCAAAATATCCGTGAATGCTTATATGTTAAAAAAAAACATGAGAATGTTATAACGATATTTCTGAGGCTGTTTCACTGTGGGTGACTCCCCGTGTGTCGCTGGCTTATAAGAAATTATAGAAAATCTCTACGGCTTCGAAAAGATTGACAGTTTTATCGGCGGGAAACATTCCCCTGTATGCATTTCGGCTCATTTCGCAGGCTTCTTCACAAACAGACACTCAGTCTTCTTCACACACACACACACACACACACACACACACACACACACACACATATATATATACATATATATATATATATATATATATATATATATATATATATATATATATATATATAAATTTGTCTGTGTGTTTTAGTATATTCTCCTGAATTTCTTGTTCACGTAATACAATTCTCAGTGCTGGTTTCATGCCAGGACGTTTGTGGTTGGGTTTTCTTTTTCTATATATTTCGTATTTCGTACACGTGCCATCGAAAATATTTTGGGAGAATGTGTTTTTGTCGATAGGAACACGGTTGTTTGAATGAGCGCAAAGTGAATTTA
>OZ038498.1:80525017-80575017 GCA_964036315.1 Acanthosepion esculentum
GCGTACCTTAAAACTGTATTTTTATCATACATACATATATATACACACACACACACACACACATATATATATATATATTCTGTTTATACGTTATTTTAATGGATACAATTTATTTAAGTAAATGCTCTGTTTTTTAATTAAACAGTATTAATTACATTTACCGGCCTGAATGTTCGAGAAATTTCGCCGAAAATATTCGTTCGTCAATAGCAATTGAACCTGTGTTCTATAAGGAAACGTCATTTGATCTGACGTGCTATACCACTTAGCTATAGAGAAGCGGCTGGTTAGCAAAATTCAAATTAATGTTTTTAAACAGAACTTCGACGATCTTCCCCGAATGATCATATCTGCTGACGAGACGTACCTTAACGTAAACAATGACAACATATTATGAAATGGATTAATTCCGACAATTATTTAATATATTATCTGTTTATATGTTATTTTAATAGATACAATTTATTTAAGTAAAACTGTATTTTTTTAAGTAAACAGTATTAATTACATTTACCGGCCTGAAGATATGTCTCTTGACCATTTCATATATATATATATATATATATATGTGTGTGTGTGTGTGTGTGTGTGTGTGTGTGTGTGTGTGTGTGTGTATCAGGCGTCTAGCATAAATCAGTCTGTCTATATATATATATATATATGTAAATAAATGACAATAAGAAAACAGTAATTGCTGACGCGTTTCGTCCTAATGCGGACTTTTTCAAAGCAAGTAACGAAATGATTTTAATCAAACAAAGAAAATTAATAAAAACAAAAAACAGAGTGTTCTTAGCAACGGGAATGTAGGAAACGCTATTTTCGTATTTTTAACTGAAAATGACACCAGTTAATGTCACGTGTGGAGAATATTTCATTAATCTTTGTTGATGGATTCAACCATTTTCTTTTGATTTTAATGTTTTTGTGTACATTTGTTTGTGAGAGCAGTAATTTTGTTAGAAAAGGTGAAATAGGGAAAAAACCTGGGCGTAGATTAATATTTGGGTATTGGTCGATTTGTTTGATTAAAATCATTTCGTTACTTGCTTTGAAAAAGTCCGCATTAGGACGAAACGTTTTCTTATTGTCATTTATTTACAAATATTGTCTTCTCTAAAAGTTAAATTTGAGAAATTTTCACATATATATATATATATATAAATATATATATATATATTTTGTCATCCACAGACAGACTGTTTCGCAGCTCATCAGTGTGGCTAGACGTCCGGTTGCCTCTAGCTAGGATCGAAATCCGACTGAATTGGCGTCAATCGGAACTTCTACCACTAAGCCGTCGGTTCACGTCAGGGATGAAGGTGAATTTTAGCGTGTTTATTTTTAGATTTAGATAAACAGACAGTGACTGACAGTGACTCAATTCTGCCGAAGAGTCGTGCAATATTAGCTTAAATAGTCACTGTTTACAAACTCACACCTCAAACCAAAGAGCTCAACCGAAATTAATTTTTCAGGAGCCAATACGTAGCTTCTCATTATGTTATATATATATATATATATATATATATATATATATATATATATATATATATATAACATAATGAGAAGCCACGTATAATTTCTTGATATGTATATAATATGGAGAAAACTACTGAAAATACAGTTATTTAATTAATTTCTGACGAAAGATCGGGGCAGATCTGAAATATCAAATATATATATAAAAAAAGTATAAATAAATACTTTCACAAAAAAATAACATTCAATTTTTTTTTCTTTTAATTTGCAACTTTTCAGTTGTTTTCTCCATATTATATATATATATATATATATATATATATATATAAAGGATTAATATTATTATAGAGGAAACATCATATTTGAAATATACGCACACATTTTATTTATTAAATAGGTTGTCTATCGACCTGCGCACTCGCGAATTCTCACATTTTGTTATCGCCGGGGTAGAGTTCAAACCTTTGTCCTTCTTTTCACGTAAGCAAGGCTCTTTTTACCCTATTTAAGGAAAGCACGCCATCTTCACTCAGATTATCTCTCTCGAGATCCCTAAACTACACAGTTCCGAATCCGAAACGTAAACAAAGCAATTTGTTCAGAAATAATGAACTTATTTTAATCCGACATTTTTGTTGCTTCAAATGTTATCACAATGAACGCTTCGTATTTGAAATAGACACTCCATTTTTATTCATCAAACAGCGTGTATCACCTCTCTCGGATGCGCATTCGAGAACTCTTAATAAAGAAAATGTTTTCTCTTGCGTCGTTTTTTGTGCCTGAGAACACATTTTCTTTTAAAAGATTTCTCGAGTGTACAGGACGACAGACGTCAGACACACTGTTTCAAAAAATAAAATGGAATGTCTATTTCAAACACGACTTTTCTACTACGTTTGCAGTAATATATATATATATATGTGTGTGTGTGTGTGTGTGTGTGTGTGTGCTCAGAGAGAAAGGGAGATAGGCAGATTAATATGAACAGGAATCGTAACATAAATTATATAAATAATAAACAGATACAGTGTAACCCGGATATAAGAGAGTTGTCGTTACCGGATAAGTCTCTTATATCCGGGTTTCTCTTATATGCGGGTTTGGTCTATTTTGTTTTATTAATACAGGCTCTAATTTGGGACCAGATAGTATCTCTCTTATATCCGGGTTTCTCTTATATCCGGGTTTGGTCTATTTTGTTTTATTAACACAGGCTCTAATTTGGGACCAGAGAGTATCTCTCTTATATCCGGGTTTCTCTTATATCCGGGTTACACTGTATATGTAAACGAGACTTCAGTTGAAGGATATGAAAAGTCCGTTGCCAATATCAAATATTGAATATTATTGAGATCTTATGACAATAACAAAGAAACAAAGAGCTAGAGTAATAAAATATTAATTTATAATAAACGAACAATGGTAGATATTTAAAAAACAAACAATCAGGTACTGCAAGGCTATACAACAAAGAATATCTGATGATTCTTCAGGATTTGGTAAGTGGTTCGGGTTGAAAGTTTTTCAGCACGCATCTCTTATAGATGACCTCGAATTCAGAATTACATGTTTTAATACACAATGATAGTTGGAAACACTGAGGCATATACAAAAATAGTATGACTTCAATATATTTGAATTAACAAAGATATTTGCCGAAGATGTAGCAGAAGAGTGTAAGATAGATATGGACTGGCTGACGTCGACATTAAGGAAAGTAGATGCCATAAGCTGGCCGGATATTTCCAGTAATATTTCGATATAGACACGAAATAGCTGAGAGAGGCAGGAAAGAAAACTGTAGTTGAGCGATACATATCAGCAGTCTTAGATTAATATGAACAGACTAAGATAGATAGATAGATAGATAGATAGATAGATAGATAGATAGATATCAATAAGCTTAGCTACAATCACAGGCTGTGATAGATACAATCAATAAGACAGAGCAGATATATAGCGGATATAAAAACTGACATGGTCATATATATATATATATATATATGTGTGTGTGTGTGTGTGTGTGTGTGTGTGTGTGTGTGTGTGTGTGTGGATCTGACGTGCCTAACCGCTCGGCCCGGTAGGCATACAAATTCCGAATAGTGTTTTCGAACAGACACTTCTCTGTCGACTCTCGACACATCCATATCTGCTCAGTTTAAAACAAATACAAATCGTTTTCGGAAAATGGCTTAAATCCGACATATTTTTATTATTAATTTATTTTCTTTAAACGTTATTTTTCATGGATGCTCATATCCGAGTAGAAGTTATGTTTTTAATTAAACAGTATTTTTTATCAAACTACCGATCTGAATATTCGAGAAATCTTATCAGAAAAATCGGACGCACACACACACACACACACACACACACACACACACACACACACATACACACATATATATATACACACACACACACACATATATATATATATATATATATATATATATATATATATATATATATATCTTATAAAAAATTAGGAGATCAGCCGATTCCGATACCTTGGTTTCAATCTTGCGGTATCTTCATGGGGTTTCGATCAACTGATTTCTTAGCGCTTTATTTTTGTAGAAAATAAACAATGATGCTACAATTTTTTAAAATAAATAAATGAATAAGCGCAAGACGTGAGGTGTGGTAGAAGGTGAGGAGGAGGAGGAGAAGAAAGAGGAGGGGGAAATTAAAGTGTATTGGAAATGTATCGGTGGGGGATTAAATGCAATATACATACATTTTTCTTGTTGACAAAGGTTGCAGATGTTACTATGATTGTTGTAAGGTTTTGAACCTGGTTTTTAATTTTCCAGTTTACAATCGGATTTTTTAAAAATTTCTTCCTCTAATTTCCATACATGGTTGGTTACTCTAGTCGAAACTCGACATGTTAAATTTTTATCTTTTTATGTGTGTATTGAGCACTTTTTAATACTACTATTTCCTGGTCTAATTCACCTATGACCATTAATTTTTATTATATATATATATATATATATATATATATATATATATATATATATATATATATAATAAACATGGCCCGATGATTGCAGTCTGTTTCATGCTAAAAACAGACTGAAACAGACTGTCGCCTCTAAGTGTCGACTTCTATGTTCACTTTTTTGATGATTGCACTAGCACGAAACAGACTGTCCCCTCTAAGTGTTGACTTCTATGTTCATATATATATATATATATATATAAAGGCCTGATGATTTCATCTAGCATGAAACAGACTGTCGCCTCTAAGTGTTGACGCCTATGTTCACTTTTATATTTACACACGCTCTATCTCTGATATTGAACACTTTATCCCATAAATTTTAAGACTATATTTCTTCTGTATATATATATATATATATATATATATATATATATATATATATATATATATATATCTGTGTGTATGTGCGTGCATATCTGTGCGCCTGTGTGTATTTATGCATGTATATATACATAAGAAGATATGCATGTGCAGCAAAAATGTATGCGTATATGCATGTGTATATGTTTGTGTACATTCGTGTACATGAATGTGGTTGTGTGCGTAAGTTGATTATAACACGGCAAGGAGGAAATTTCGAGCAAACAAAGCAAGAAAACTGGGCAAAAATAAATTTAAAAAGCTCGCGTCAAGATGGGTTTTTGTGCTTGTCAAAATCAGGACAGCCGAGATCAATGGTTTGACCTTCAATATGGCGACAGACATGCTGTGGAAGTTCAGAAAATTGCAAATCTTTAACGTACATCTTCATCTTACAGCCGCCATTTTATCTCACTGCCAACACTGTTTCATTCACGAATTTTTTGTTCCAATTTGCTCCATTTTTCTCGAAATTCTATCGCACATTTTAAATGTCTATCGTAATATATGAGCAACTTTTTCTACTGATGTTTCCCGTGACCTAATTTGTAAGTTAAGCTTAAAGAGTCTTTTTTTTTTTTTTTGTAATACAGTTTCGGTTCATGTCGAGTGTCATATTTCTTTGATCAAGACTTCTCTATTTGTAGATTGCTTGACATTGATTTCACAGTTTAAAATAAAAGATGTACCAACTTCAACACATCTATCCATTATAAATACAGTTTATATATATATCTATATATATATATATATACATATATATATATATACAAGGTAACCAAAAAAGTTCTGTCCGTTTTTTTTTTTGTTCTTTTGTTTTTTTTTATTAGTCATTGAATGAAGTTGAAATATATACGAAATGCTTGTAGCAATTGTTTTCAAATTCAGACACCCGGAAGTACGAACATCAGACGTTATAAAAACACGCGCACCGTGCCCGGCCATCAGTTATAAGCCGGACAGCTGTGAGAAGGATGGAGGTGTCTAGAGATCTCGTTCGGGGCTGTTTGCTTTACAACTCCAAAGTGGGCTTATCAGCAGCTGCATCAAGTCGCCGCATATGTCAAGTGTTTGGAGATAGTGCTGTGGATGAACGTACTGCGCTGGTTTCGAAAATTCAAGTCGGGAGATTTGAAACGTGTGCAACAGGCATTGCGCCAGAAGGAGCCAGCACTGGTGAATCGCAAAGGTGTGCTTTTCCTCCATGACAACGCCAGGCCGCATGTCGCGCGAGTGGTCAGGGATACCATACAGCAACTTGGGTGGGAGACTTTGTGCCATCCACCTTATTCACCTGACCTTGCGCCATCCGATTACCACCTCTTCCACTCCCTAGATAATCATCTTCGTGGGAAATCCTTCACCAATTAAGCAGACTTGCGCAAAGCCCTCATGACTTCTTTGCGTCAAAACCCCCCGGGATCTACCGCAAGGGCATTGAACAGCTGGAGACACTTTGGCAGAAGGTGCTGGATGCCGATGGCAATTACTTCGAAGACTAAATACAAGTTACACATACTGTGAAGCGTTTTCTTTTTTCCTTTAAAAATGGACAGAACCTTATCTTGTATATATATATATATATATATATATATATATATATATATATATATATATATATATACATATATATATATATATATATATATATATATATATATATATATATATATATATATATGTAAATAAATGACAAGAAAACAGTAATTGCTGACGCGTTTCGTCCTAATGTGGACTTTTTCAAAGCAAGTAACGAAACGCGTCAGCAATTACTGTTTTCTTATTGTCATTTATTTACAAATATTGTCTTCTCTAAAAGTTAAATTTGAGAAATTTTCACATATATATATATATATATATATATATATATATATATATATATATATATATATATATATATATATATAGGTAACTACAATCTTCTCGGAAAACCTTCGGTTTCTTGATTTGCTAATGATCAAATCAATATCGAAGGAAAAATGTTTTTAAAATAAGACCTATGAACATGAACCTCTGTCGAAAATAATCGTACAACATACAGGTCCAAAGCCAAAAAAAAAAAAAACGATAAGAGTAATCAACTAACTAAAAAAAGTGCTCGATACAAAAGTAGAGCAGACATAGTCAAACCTAGAGAGCCAGACAAACCTACCAAAGTTTCACCTAAGCGGATCGTCAGGGAAAGCAGGGTAAAGAGTTAAATAAAACGGTATACTTATAGGCGATAAATCAAAAGACCAAGACCACGTGACCAAAGACAATAAAAGAAAAAAAACTACAACAACAGGGAGGGTGGAGAAGAAATTTATTCGAAATGGCTTAAAATGGAGGGGGGGTTAGAGAAAAAACACGGGAAAAAACGGTTAAACAACTATTCAATCAGGTCTTGGTCTTTTGATTTATCGCCTATAAGTATACCGTTTTATTTAACTCTTTAGCCAGCTTTCCCTGGCGATCCGCTTAGGTGAAACCTTGGAAGGTTTGTCTGGCTCTCTGTCTCTCTCTGTCTCTGTCTCTGTCTCTGTCTCTCTCTCTCTCTCTCTCTCTCTCTCTCACTCTATATATATATATATATATATATATATATATATATATATATATATATATATATATATATATTTTCTTCATCAAGACATTCATTTCTGTAGTTTACTGCTACAGCAAGCAGAAACATTTTTTTTCTCCCGATGATGGCCATGTTGGCTGAAACTAGTCGAGGAATCTAAATGAAATAATAATAATAAAAGCATAAGAATATTAATCTGCAACCCAGTATGTCTGAAGATTTTAATTGATTTTTTTAATAATTTTTATCGTTCAATATATATATATATATATATATATATATATATATATATATATATATATATATATATATATATATATAATGAAATGGACAAAGTCCAACAATTATTTTTAAGACATTTTTATGTTTATACAATCTTTTTATAGATACAAATATGTAAGTAAATGCTCTGTTTATAATAAACAGTATGAACAACATTTACCGGCCTGAATACCGGAGGACGAATATTTTCTATGAAAATGTCTCGGACATTCAGGAATTTTGGGAAGATCCTTTCTTTGACAATAATGCATTCTGTCTATGATATGTATTTCTTTTCGTTTTCCTTTACTACCTTCTGCAGGAGTTCCACCATCAACAATGCGTCATCTGCATATCTGACGCTGTTAAGATTGTGGCCACCGATAATGAATCCTGCTAGGACTTCTAATTCGCTAAGGATTGCGTCTCTGTAAAGTTTGAATATATTATTTACCTTACCTGTATCGTAATTAGATGGCGAAATGTATATTATTCAACTCAACTTCTCACTTTTCTCTGCTAAAGATTTCCAGATGGTGCTTATCTTTGTGCTAGGCTCTCTGAGCAGGTTATGTTAATTCTTTCCAATTACTTTAGAGTTGTTCTTTATTATTCTGATTTTATTCCATAGATACTGATTACTTAATGCTCTTTCTACGAGACCGGCAACTTCACAGAGAAATTACCTCAGAAGAATTAAAACATACAAGGAAAGAGAACAACTTATTCTCATGAATTGAAGTGTGTCGTGTTAAAAATACCACTCTAGTCAGATGAACACTTATTTACAGTTCGATAATTGATGCTGAAACAAAGTTGACAAAAGCCGAAAAGGACAGCGAGCAGATCAATCAGGGAATATGTCAGTCATCAATTGAATGCTTGCTTTATTTGTCAACAAGGACTCAACACGGTATCTCTTATACTTTTGGATATGTATGAAGATTTTGTTCCCGGCCTACAGTCCAACGCTGGGAGGTTGTAACCTATATTGTGCGTTGCTTAAATGTTGAATGGTGCGCGTAACTATGGGCTACTCTATAAAAAAAATGGAGCAGGTAATCTAATGGGATATTCGCATGCAGATTGGGCGGGTGATCTGGATGGCCGCAAAACAACGATGCCATTTTAAACTAAATGGGGCAGCCATCAGTTGGAGAAGTAAAAAGCAAACCTGTGTTATATTATCTACAGAAACAGCGGAATTTCTTTTTTTTATTAAGCGTATCACCCCAAGCAAGGCTGGAGGCCACTATCATGCAAGGGGTTAAAGAAGGGTTGGAGGAAGAGCAGATAGGAGTGGTAAAGGAGAGGATGTGGTGAAAGAGAAAGACAGTGGGTCGATCAAGGCAAGGGGGTTACAGAAGATTTGGAGCGAGAGCAGATAGGAATGAAGAATGAAAGGATATGGAGAAGGGAAGTGGATAGATCAAGGCAACTGGAGATGTCGATTGACGCTACACTTAAACCGTTGGAGATTGTATTTGTCAGGGAAACAGTAATAGTGAAGGGAGTTCCATAGGCGAGATGTGCGAGACATGAAGCTATTGGAGTAGAAGAGACATCTACATCTAACAGTTTCCACGGTGTAGGGGTGGGAATATATGGCTTTGGTAAGTGCAGTACAGGAGGTAGTATGGATAATGTGTCTCCAATACAATGTTGATTAAGCCCATGTTGGCTGAACAATCATCTATGAGGACAACCAATTTACGATTTGTATGGCGAAAAATCCACAAGATGATGGACGAGCAAAATATATTGGCATTAAGTTTCATTACATCCGAGAGCAAGCTGCAATAAAAACTATTGAACCCACTACTGTCAAAATAAGTGCATAATTGCGGACATACTGACAAAAGAAATCGACCAGCATACAAATTGTGAAGCCCATAAAATTGTTACGGAAATAATAGAATAGTTTGAGAACGACTGAAGAGGAGTGTGGATGAACACTTACATACAGTTAGGTAAAGTCGTCGGAGTTATCTACCCCTAGTTTCTTTGTTTTTATTATTTTTATGAAGGCGCACTATTCTGTTGTCCATAATAAATAAAATAAGTCACCGAGCATTAACACGGTATAACAAGTGTCTGTTTCTTTCTTGAGTTTATCTTTCTGTCTATAATAGGAAGGTGAATACCTGCATTCACGAAAAACAAGGTATGTCTGTGTTTGCTATTTAACTTGATACGTAAATTTCTAACATGCTGTTCTTCATTCCATGAAGCTTATCAAATACGATAGATCTCTGAAAAAAACAGGAGAAATCCTTGTATAACTGATAAATCCTTGTCAGAAAATGAAATAGACATTGGCAATATTTATCAAACTTTTATGTTAGAATTTCAAAAAACAAATTGCTTCCCATTTCCTTCCTTCATTCATTCTTGCTTGTCTTCTTTTTTTTTTTTAAATTTCAATCTGTTTTTTTTTTCATCAAAACTACGCTATTTTGCCTTTCTGCTTTCCGATCTTCTTCAGTGTCATTCCTGACCAACCATTTCCTCACCCCACCCCTACCGGCCACTCATTGCGAACATCGTCGTTTCAAGTGCTTTTTTGTGTCTTGTAAACTTGCTCTTTTTCTTCGCTATGCAACATCCTAAAAGATTAAGTGAACTTATTTGTGCCGTCTTGAAACCCCAGATTCCAGCTTGATTGTGATGGACACGACGGTCAGGGCGAGTGACACATCCCGATCGCATATGGACATCGGTTTGTCGAGTAAATAGCCGAATCCCAGACCTGGTTGACATTGGTGGTCTCCGACATTGTATCGGTGACACCCGAGCTGTGCCGACCGGCTGACATCGAGCAATGGACCATTGGAAAACGATGTAAACTTTTACGCCCATCATTCACACGAGAAATGCATAATTCATTGGCTAATTGATTTGCACAAAGCTATGACCGTGTGGTAGCCGTGGGGATAGCGTATTCATCTTGAGTGAGGGTGGGGATAGAAATGAGAAGTCGAAGGTATTGGTGGTGGGGTTATTGTTAAGGGTCGGAATGAAGACAGCAGTGATTTTAGTAATGGTATCCTTTAGGTAGTTCCGATGATTTCAATGGTGACGGTGGGGAATAATATTGATTTTGATGGCAGTGACGGCGACGGGGGAGGTGGGGTAATGGTGCCAATATTTTTCTTAATGACATTCCTAGAAATGTTTGCGGTCATTAGAAACATTGTCCTCATGATGGTGACGATAGTAGTGGGGAGGTGATTGTGGTGTGGATAATGGTGACAATTTCTTTAAAAGAAAAATCATTGTGGACGCGTGGCAAATATTTGGAATAATAGTTAAGGGACAATAATATTTCTGATGAATCAGGCATCACTTAATGGATATAAACAATTTGAGTTGCCGAATGCTTTTCTCTTTCGTAATCCTTGAAAATGTCGCTAGTTTAAAAATCATATGTAATGATGATATCATCAGCCCAAGGATATCGATATATTCATTTCGGCAACACTTATGGAACATGAGAGAGGTTACAATAAGAACTATTTGAAATATTAAGAAAGTTTGATCTACATAGAAATGATATTGAAATAATAAGTAAGTTCTTTCTGCAATACATGCATGATGACAAAGTTTTTAGTGAATCCACGGCCAAAGACACACACCAAAGATTGTTTTTCTCACCGAGTTTATTTAACCTCTGCATACACCGAGATGACTCTAAGATTACATAGTTCTATCATAATTTATTATCGATGGATGTCACCATAATAATATCCGCTAAGCAGAACAAATTGTGTTCATGACAGATTCGTAAAAATTTAATACAGAAACGCACCTCTCCAAGAAATAGATTTTTTTATAACTTTCTCATATATATATATATATATATATATATATATATATATATATATATATATATATATATATATATATATATATATGCAGAAATATAGTCTTAAAGTGTGCTATATTTATGGGATAAAGTGTTCAATATCAGAGATAGAGCGTGTGTAAATATAAAAGTGGACATGGAAGTCAGCACTTAGAGGCGACAGTCTGTTTCATGCTAGAGCAATCGTCAGGCATATATATATATATATATATATATATATATATATATATATATATATATATATATATATATATATATATATATATATCATCAATCAACCTCTCTAGATCAGTAATATAATATTTCTTAATTTTATAAATTATAAGGAGGTAAAGTTTGATATGTAAATTCACTGTAAATGGTTCACTATAACCAAAATGTACATAAATAAATAAATAATAATTAATTCTTTTTCTACGGCTTATCAGCCCTTTCGAGGTTATTTAAAGCCAGAAAATATTTTTAGATTGTAATATTTTTTGAGATACTAATGTTTTAGTGATACAAGTCTTACTAATTAACCCATACACGGGGAGAAGAGGTGGATTCATACCTTTTCCCAAGAGTATTTGGGCGTAAGTGAATATAACGAACCCGAATTGGAATTGGAACTCTGCTCTCCGATTATCAATCCCGATCCATTATCCGTTACACCACCCGAACATTCACGCTTGGTATTCCCAAGCGGACACTCATCCAGGCCTGAAGTTGCTTAACTTCAGTGATCGTACGGGAACCGATGTTTCAACGTGATCTGGCCATGGTCAAAATAAATAAGTAAATAAATAAATAAATAATACGTAAATAAATGAATCTATGTGAAGGAAGTAATGAATAATAATAATAATAATAATAATAATAATAATAATAATAATAATAATAATAATAATAATAATGATAATAAAATATTTAAGGTAACTAAAAATATTCTTTAAATTCCTATTTCGTGGCGGTTTTTCAAATTATTAGTACTTTTGTATCTAAGCATTGTTTAACACAACACAAAAAAGTGAGTAAGTATATGCTATAAATAATAGAAATGATCACTTTGTAATGTTAATTTGAAATTATTTAAAATTTTGGAAGAATAGTAAGGTGTGTTTTTACATTTTCAATTTTTTTTACTTTTTTTTTGTTTTGTTTTGTTTTGTTTTACTTTTTGTCTTTTTTTCTTTCATTTTTTCTTTTTTTTTTTCTTTTTTTGGTTTGTCTACGGGGATCAATTTACAACGAAAAATGAAACCAGTCTTAAAATTGAGAAAATTACGTGGAACTATATCTGTAGGGATTATTCAACGATAACCTTTTTTTTAAATGCAAAAGCTAATTATTTCTTGGAGAGGTGCGTTTCTGTAGATATACTCTTAAAACTTCCACCACTCCAGGTATGTAAGCTCTACGAAAGGATTGTACTTAGAATTCATTTTTGTAAATTTACGTTGAAGGTAATGTTTTCATCATTTTAAACCGATTTTCTTTAAGCAAGATCATACGTGTAAACTTCTTTTGCTTTAGAACCAGGAAACGTTCATATTATTTAGTTCTCTGGAGAAGAAATATGTTTTTTTTTCCTTTGAAATTATTTAATATTTGTTGTACCGTCAGATGCTTAACTTAGAAACAAATCACAATCAGTTGCGTATGCTAAACATACTGTCATCAGTGATAATATTATACCAAGACTTCAATTAGAGTAGTAGATAGTTTGGCCTATCATTCTTTTCACACTCCACCCCGATCTTTTGAACAGTAATAGAGGATTGTCTCTTGTTTCCCGTTTAGGATTGCGTTTCCGGTTCATTCTAAAGTTCACATCTAACGTCGCTGCCTATTATTGATTTACTTTTTTCACCAATAGGGATAGATAGGTTTTTCTATAGTTCGGTTCACACTCCTCCCTGGTTTTCTGAACAGGAGTAGAGATATTTAAGGCAGATGCTTATACGTATGGTCTTCTGTAGTTAAAACGAAAAATAATCTTAAATCTTTTTTGTAATGCAACCTGCCTTATGACGAACTATATCTTATACGGACCACAAGTCGGAAAAGGTTGCCCAGGCCCGTCTAGTATTAGGCCTCTACCCTGTAATTTTTCTGTGACTAAACTCACTACGGTAGGAATCGATTGAGCCCTTCTCCAAATCGAAGCTCTCTGTTAGTATTTGTTGCGTATAAAATTAATAAAGCGTAAGATGTTGGGCAGTGAGCACTGATGAAACTCCCTTCTTTAGTAATGGCTTGTGAGACCGGATTGATAACCACTGTTTCAAAGGGAGATAACTCTTTTAAAGATTATTCTTAGTCCTAAATATGACTGGGATGTTTATGCAAATTAATTGTTTGATTTAAAGATGGTGGAATTGCTCTGAATAGAGTAAGTCAATTAAAAAAAATCTACACTAGACAGATTGCCAGAAAAAAAAATAGATCTTTTCTTTTATTTGAAACTTAGTTTAATTTAATCCCTATTCTTTATTCACCCAAGCATTAAAAAATGAACCCAGCTTGATTTCTTGTATCTGATCGGAACCAATTTTACTACTTAAGCCATTAGGAAAATAAAACATGCATTACGTGGACATCTTTTCCCTTTCGTTGTGGTTGAAACCCAGTGCATTTTGTGGGGCTTGTTTTTACACAGAAGCCGTCATGAATGTTTGCCCGTCCTTATAAAACACACAGAAAAAAAATGGAATGAAACACGACAGAAGCGAAATAAATGAAATACTTATTATTCAGTTGGTTGGAATCATACTTTCCGAGCAGAAGGTCGGGGAGTAACCAAACAGAAGCGAAAAACAAGCAAACACGGATATAATCAAAGGCGGAGAACTAAGGTTAGAAGTCCCGGATTTGATCCTCGAAGGTCGCTAAAAAGAATACATACAGTGTGTCGAAGGTAAACAAAGTGTGCTGTGTGAGGTTGTCGGACGTTTTTGTGCATACATCAGGCACTAATGGCGTTCGGCATTTTCTGCGGGGATTTGGGGACAGATTTGCTGTAATGACAGACGGCATTGTTTATCTTACGACAAGGACATCTTTCTGAAGCTTTCTTCTGTGTGCCACTAATACTGGGGTCAGTCTAACTAAAAACGGCCAGCATTCATGGCACGTGGCCTCTACTAAACAGGGTTCCTGAAATCCAATCTCAATATTACTGTGATTTATCCCTCATTCAATAGTTGTTGATGGCTGTCTTTTAGTGGGTATTGTCACTGTGCATACTTGAAAATGGTTCGGATAAAAAATATTATAGGTGAAGGGAGTCTTGGCATCTTGAACTCTAACGCCTGTTCAGGATAGATTATTCTCCCTGTTACCTGTTCATAAGGATCTGTTGTGTCGCCTTAGATACTGAGAAAAGCCCTGGAAATTTGTGGGGATTTCAACCAACAGCGATAACCACCAAACATTGGGCATAAATATACATGAAATAATAATAATAATAATAATAATAATAATAATAATAATAATAATAATAATAATGATTAGCACATGAATAAGTGATGCTCGTGTGGGATACAACAATATTGACTGACAAGCACATGGGTAGCAATCGCCCTGATATCATGAATAAATTGATCCTGATAGACGTTGCCGTATCTTGGAATAAGAACGTCGTCAAGGGGGAGTAGGCGAAAATTCTGACCTATCAAAAACCGGCAAGACAAATCAAATGTACCAAGCTGCAGCTGAAGTTGTCCCTTTTGTGATTGGTACACACGCCTTCATAGGTAGTGCGACGGTGGTGGCTCTGCTTAAAAGATCTCATGTGCTAAGGCAAGTGTTTAGTCTCTAAGCTGCGGTTAAGATCTGAGATATGATCATCATCACACGATGGAAACATCTAAAATTTCGAGAGGGTACCAAATAATAATAAATAAAATAGATGTTATAATTAAAGCGAGAGACAGATAAACTCTTTAAAAAACACTTAAATGCTTGGAACCTGATCTTGTAACCTTCTTTTCTTTGGACATGTCATGTGCTATCGGATTCTCTCCGTTTGTATTTTCATATCTTGAATTGTTAAACACTGTTTAATAAAATGAAAATGTTATGTTGAAGCAACAAGACTATCATAGAAAAACGTTGTCTGACCATTGTAATGCTCTACTAATTTCTATGTATGACATTGCTTAAAATGGCAAATTCCAAACTTATATTGATTGGAACGAATGCGATAAGAGAACATATTTTCTCTATTTGATACTATGGATATTTCTCAGCGAATTAAAACTTTATACTTTCTGAGATGAGCTTATTTTTTGAGAGTCAAAATACATGCACTCTGACTATAGCAACTCTTATCTCGAATGAAAAACTTAAATTACTTGAAAGATGATAATCGATTCAGGATGAGATGAGGAAGATGAAATAACAAATATTTCATATCTTATGCCTCGACGAAGCTAATGTGAGCTCAAAGTTCGTATACGGCAACATGAAATTAATTATGAGATTAATTTTAAATGAAATCTATTTTAACGCTGTTTAACTTAACAGACAAAAATTGGATCGGTAACTAACGTTATGATAAGAAATAGCAAAACAAAAACGAAGAAATTAGTCACAAATGATAATAAAATGCTTTTCAGATTCTGATAAACGAATAGAGAATATTATTATATCGTCTCTCCTCCATTTTGTTTACCACTCTTTCTGTTCCTACTACTACGTCAATTATTACAACGATGACAAATATTAAATCGCTTTGTCAAAGTTAATGACTTCACTTTTGAATGTCTACTTTTAATATTCCTTGTTTTAAATAAATGGTAATAATAATATTAGCCGTTCCCCTATAAGGAAACATTTGGCATTTATTGGCCAAGAAGCCAGTGCTACTGTCCGTTTAAATCTCTAAAATTTTCCAATTAAAACATTTTTTTCAAGAAAATATATTTCTCAAGTTCAGTAGCTGTTTCTTTCCTCTTTCGCTCTTTCCTCTGCTGATGGGATTTTCTTCCTGAGCTTTTGTTTATAGAAGGACAACATCCTGCCATTATATTCACGTAGAATTACATTTTCTGTTCATTTTAATTGTTGCTGCCGTTAAAAATCCTCATCTGATGTGGTTTCTGTTATTTGGTATAGTTCTTTGTTTGTGATTCTGTAACACCAGGCCACAATCTTTGAAGAATGATGGTCTTCGCTAAGACACTCAGGCTTCACGCTCTCAAAGCCATTGTTAACCATTACTCCTAGAAAGCGGTTATATGCAGCGAAAATTTTATATATTTCTATGCATGACATCCATATTAAACACTCGATCTGTCTAGGCTATTTAAAACTTGAGTGAAAATGGGAAGGAATAGTTATTGGTTTCTTGAAATGCTACTGCAACTTTATCGAATTGCGACATGTAATCTTCTTGTCTTAAATGTTTAAAGCACAGTTTTTATATTATATGGTGTAGGTAAATTGAATTTTGAAATAATTCCCAAAACCAAATCCATTAGCAAAAACAAAAACTTTAGCCTAACGAAACAACAGAACAACAATACCTTGTTGCAAAGATCCCCACCACCACCACCCGGCGATCATTAATTGATTTGGTTTGCCTATGAAAAGACTCCAACAAAGAGAATGTTAACTTATCTATTTTATTAATGTCGACATATGCTAACTATCCTGTCAGAGTCGTTCCCCCTCATTAAGGAGCCGTTTCAAACACGAAAATCAACATGTCTACATCGCTTTACGGTTAAGCCTTGACTCTCTAAAAATATTTACTCTATCTATCCTTCCCACGCTAGCTCAACCAATCAAAATCGACTTCTTATTTTGGCTTGAATTTGACCTCGAACCTCAACCTCCAGAAGACGCATCTGAGATACAATTTCCCTTAAAAATAATAGGACTGTGAAGAAGAAAAATTTCTGCACATCCTGGTAGAGTTAATAGTTAATAATTACAAGTTGATCTTTTGTAGTAAAGCGAAAGTATTTCGTATCATTAAGATGAATAATAGTAGCCCTCCATTTGCTATAAGATATGTATTTCCTGCTGTTTGTAGAGGTAAGCTCTCAAATCCAAGTAAAAAAAAGGAACATTTTTAACACCCTCATTACTAAAGAAATGAACACAAAATGTTTTTTCTAAATGTATTCCGCTAATCTGATCTTTTATTGTACTAAGCTTGGATGGGTACCCAGGGAAAAGCCACTTGGCAGGCACTAAATATATTTAGAAATACAACTCAACAAATCCTACTTAGCCCATGAAATAAAATAGATTAGTGGAAGCTTAGCAAGTTAATTATTCGAACTCAGCAAAGATCAAAAAGAAAATGTAAGTTATTTAAAATGACATATATTTCTTCTTTTTTGTTTTTTGTTTTTTGTTTTTTTCTTAAGTTCATTATTACTTCTAGTTGGCGTGTTGATGAGCTGTCTGAGAATATGATCGATTATTATAATCAGAGCGAAGGTTTCTGGATAGATCTATCCATTTGTGAACTAACGGATCTATTGTCCTGACATCAAAATAAAAAAAAGTGTGTTCCCAAATCGCATTAATAGACACTGAACACCATTAAATAACTTTTGCTTTCCTCTATAGGCACAAGAGAGAGATCAAATCACAAGTGCGCATTAATTAAATCTTTTCGGGAAACAAGATGATTGTCACTTGATTCACCCTGTGGTTCGTTCTTTTTCGTAAGTGAATTAACCACAGTAAGTGATGGAGCGATTATGTGTAGAAAGCCGCCATCGTTGTCCACCATCTTTCCGTTCCATTTTCTTCTTCATTTATTCGATTTGAGCTGCTGACAGCTGAACTAATGAACTCAGTTCATTGTTATGGTAACATATTTCCAATCTGATATTCTCAACAAATTACGTATTTCAAACTCTAGCGTCCTCGACTTGCATTGGATTTTTATTTATGTAGATAACAGCGTCTGTTTGACGTGATTGTAAACGAGGAAGTCTGATGCCTACCATTAAGGAATTTACTCTTTTTTTACAGCTTCAACAAAATTAGACTTTCTCATTGTCTATCTATCTATCTATCTATCTATCTATCCTATTCTCTTTATTTCCTTCATTACATCTCTCACTCCCTATCTATCTATCTATCTAGATAGATAGATAGATAACTTATCTATCTCAGTCTTTTCATCTCTCTCTCTCTCTCTCTCTCTCTCTCTCTCTCTCTATATATATATATATATATATATATATATATATATATATATAGAGATAGATAGATAGATAGATAGATATCTCTGTTAATTATCTATCTAGGTCTTTTCATATCTATCTATCTATTTAACACAGTCTCTTCATATGTATATATATATATATACACACAAATGTGTTTCCTATCTAGCTAGCTAGCTATCACAACCTCTTCATATCTATCTATCTATCTATCTATCTATCTCGGTCTGCTCCTATCTATCTATCTATCTATCTATCTATCTATCTATCTATCTATGCAACTGTTTTTCTGCTGATTCTAATTTTCTCGTTTCTTATCTTAGTGTCGTTCCCTTGACCCTCAGCTGCCATATCGCTTGTACTTCCGTTTCATTTTGCACATCTTCTTCCGGCGACCCTTGCAACTAACTGCCATTCATGGCGTCTCCGTTAAAGTGGAAAACAAAATGAAATATAAGAACGCTCGATAAACAATCCATCTTGAAAAATATTCTTTGGTAGATTCTAAGACATTACTTGAATCGAACTTTTAGATTTGGAAACTCTATGCGGCCACTCTGGTTTCAGATGATCGCTTGTATAATTTCATTAATTTTTTATTGTTATTTATTTTGATAAAATATTCGGAATTTGCTAATCAGAGGTTGAAGTTCGTTTCGACCCAGAGGGACGTAATTTAATATTTCTTCTCTTGAGGATAAAAACGATTATGGGGTAAACTTTAGATTTTTCTTTCTATTCAATTAGGAAAACTCCATTAACATTTTCTTCTTTGTGGTTAGCCTTGAAGCTAGGCGTCGTTCAGATGGCAGTGCAAGTGTTATGCTGATCAGGCATGTGTTTGGATGTTCATCCCATTGGGGAGGGTCAAACTGAACAAAAATGGTTTACTTTTTTATTTTTTATTTTTTCAAAGAAGATATTTCAGAAAAAAAAGACCCGTGTGCTAATATTAAATGATCAAGCAAATATGAATATTTGAAAGTAATATCGACATTACTTCAACGTCTCGATAAGAAACAGTGGCTAACAATCTACACACGCAAATAATTGCCACTATAGTATGATTGAGTCTATCCAATTGACCAAAATTATAGCCTTAGCCAAGCTTAGAATATATCTTTTTGTCTATATTTCTGAGATCAGGTATTGTTACTATTTACACTATTCACATTGTTCGAACTGTTGTCTTCATCTTTATTGTCATATTCACGACGTTTCGACCATTGTACGATCCTACCATATTCAGGTGATATCCGTAAGTATTTTGAACCGAACCCTTTGTTTTGTCAACTGAGATCGATTGTTCTAGTTCCACGTGCCCTGCCTTTTCTCGATATTCCAGTTTCAGTTAATTCCATCTAGTAACTAGGGATTAAATAAAGGGTTCGTTTCGAAATTCCAAAGTATATCAACTGAAGAAGGCCGGAGCGCACAACGGTAGAAACGTTGTGAATATGACAATAAAGATAAGGACCACGGTCCTAACAATATAAATAATGTAAATATCATTTTATTTATAGGTGATTCGCTATGGAACAATGGATTTGAATATAGCTTGGCATTCCAATGTTCTTCGTTAGCGGCTTGAGACTTTTGATTCAACGTTCAGTTTACAGTGTCAGATTTTATGATGAAAGTCAATGGTTTCCCAATAAGCTTGGTATCAGCTAGCTGAGGTTGGTCAAATCTACGTAACACAATTATACTAATATAAGTAATACATACTAATATATCATCTGTGTTTTGGCAATTATAATATCTACACGCATTAGAAATATTAATAATAACTTTTAATAACTTGATGATTGTCAGGTTTTACTATGCAAACAAAGTGTAACATGTTCCCATTTTGAAATAAGTTTATAAGATATACATAAATAAAACATATATTTGATGACCTCAGTATACCACGCACTTGAATAAATTATTATTTTATTATGTTACTAGCTAATATGGCTTCCTTGATATTCTGAAATATTCATCTGTCTTTCTGCATTTGGTTTTATCTTTCTTTCTTTTCTTTTTTTTAAATCGGTATCACCTCATGCAAGGTAGTAAAGCCACTAAGACACAATGGGTTACAGGGTATGGAAGGATTAGGAACAGAAACAATAATGATGAAAGAGAGGAGAATAATCAGGAGAACAGTAGATAGCAATTTACATTTAAATTTTTGCAGATAAAAGTTGACGGGAAAGCATCGAACCGAAAGAGAGTTTTACAAGCGAGAACTGCGAGAGAAGAAACTGTTAGCATAGAATTTACAGTTACATCTCGCCACCTCAACTGTAAATTGATGAGATCTCGACGCCAGTCTAGTACTGCGCTTAAATTCAAAAAGTCTAGGTACCCTAGAGAAGAGCTCATCGAAACTATGAAAGCATCTATAGAAAAGATATAGATATAGAAAGTGAACCTTACGGCGCTGGGGAAATGACTGAAGCCGAGTTCTGTCACTTTTTATTTAACATTATTTGTAGTATTTGTTTCCCAGAGATATACTTTGTTTGAATATTACTTTCCATTCCTAAATAGAGCACTTTTAATAGTTTACCATCAATTTACTATTGTATTTAGTTAATATCTTTAGGGGACTCTTATTTACTCTGTTAATTTCGTTTCCTTGAACCCTTTTGTGAGCAAAGTGTGCGATAGTCAGATTTTTAGTGCATGAATATATAATTTAACTTAAAGGTTCCCGCCAAAAAACTGACAATAATTCTCCATCTTTCAAATTCAAAATGACCTATAATTTTACTACCTACAATACTAATTGAAAATCTTACTCCACCTCCCCTGTTTTCTTCTAAATAACCTTAGTTAAAGATTTCCATGAGTGATTTCCTCTAATCCAGGGGTCGTCAAACGTGGCCCGAGCGACCCCCCTGGGGAGTTCCAAAAGATCGATGATAGTGAATGGGTCGAATGGGGGTTGGTGTGCGAATGAAACTGGGCTAAATTTTAGTTAGTTATGTTTTATTGTATTCTCCAGTGCAAATGAAAGAAAAGCACTGAGATCAACAACCAACAGAATCAAAATCCTTATTTACATCTATCCAAGCTCATTTTTAACTTATTTTGATGAGAATTAATTAATGCTGCAATGGGCATTACTTGGTCTTTTTTTTAATTGTTTCAAGTTGATTTTCACATAACAATCCTCTTTTTTCAACCATTAACTGCAAAATTGAGTTTATGATTATGAAGGTCATTTGGCCTGATTGGTATGACTACATCAAGTACGATGTAATATTTGTTTATTTCACTTAATTAGTTAGCACTCTGGTGCAGTTGGATATTATTAGCAGTTATGCATTTCTGTTCAATAGCATTGGTTGTAATTAGGCTTGGTGTACCTCATATATTATTTGCTTAATTTATTTGGGGTTATTTATTATATATTCCTAAATAAATTTTTGTGGAAAATTCTGAACCTGATGACACTAGGGTGGGGATGAATTTTGCACCTGATCCAAATTCCTTAACATTTCATACATTAACATTTTAATTGTCAACATCAGTTCGAGTTTTAAAGTTCAAAGATATTTTAAACGGGATTCGCTAGGGAAGGAAGAGAAACAAAATGGGGTCTCTGGACGAGAAGGTTTGACAACCCCTGCTCTAGTATCAAGTCAATCTATTGAAAACTACACAAGTGACTGATTCTTATTTTTTCTGTTTGGTTAGAAAATGAAAGGAACGCATGCACCGCTACTCCATCCTTCACATTGCAATAAAAACTTAAAGATGCCTGGAACATATTGTGTGTAAGATTGATATAAAATAATCCAGTTTTTTTTTTTTGGGGGGGGGGGTCACACTAATGTCTTGGATATAAAAACCTTGTTTTATATTTGTGTCTATATTTATGCAAATAGATATTAGGCCCAACAAGTAAATATTGTTTTAATTTGTGTCTTCAAAATTACAATCAGCCCATCATACGGATAGATTAACTAAACTTTCGCACCAGAATAAAATACAAAAATAAGTTTCAGCTGGCTGATCGGAGTTGTTTTGCTTGTTTAGCACCTTCCCATTGCAATATAATGTCTACTTACTATACGACCGGAGTTGGACAACTCGAGACGGTGTAATGGTTAGCAAGCTTGTTTCACTAGAACAATTACGACTGAGTAGTGAGTTCGATCTTCACTGGGAGCTCCTACTTTCGGCCTTGTGCCACATCTAAGCTATGCTTGGAAAGTCACTATTTGGGTAACTCGAGGCGGTGTAATGGTTAGCAAGCTTGTCTTACTAGATCAATTACGACTGAGTAGTGAGTTCGATCCTCACTGGTTGCCCCATACTTTCGGCCTTGTTCCACATCTAAGCTGCGCTTAGAAAATCACAACTATACGCTCAGAGTTATACTTCTAAAATCGAGTATTTTTCAAGTGATCAATTCACCCCAAGCAAGACAATAATGCTACTAAGATTTTAGAAGGAACCAGAAACTCAATCCTAAACAGGAAGCAAGAGATAAACCTCTACGCTTGTCCAAAAGAACCGGACGATAGGTGAAACTTCTATTAAAATGGCTACTTCTATTAAATAGACTACTTCTATTAAAATGGCAATATGAAACCATATTCGATATTCTTTACGGTGTGAAAGGAGATAAGTCTCTATGAAATATTTTCTAAAATTAGCATAAACAGAAGTTTAAATGCCGAATTAAGATGAATGCGTTGTGTCTGCTTTCCAAACTGGAAGGGCCTGTCTTCTTAACGTTGACTTTATCAGTCAAAATACTGGATTTTTGTCTAGCACTGACATTTACAAATTATTTGAATAATCTCCATGAGATACAGAATACATAAAGATCATTAATTAAATTTTTAGTTACAGTGTAACCCGGATATAAGAGAGTTGTCGGGACCGGAGATGATGTCTCTTATATCCGGGTTTCTCTTATATCCGGGTTTGGTCTATTTGGTTTAGGTAAGTATGGCTATAATTTGGGACCAGAGAAAATCTCTCTTGTATCTGGGTTTCTCTTATATCCAGGTCTCTTATATCCGGGTTATTACTTTTAAGTGACAAACGATTTGAATTACGGAACATCTCTTTTTTAAATCCGTACCTTTTTTTTTTTTTTTTTTTTTTAAGCATATTACCCCAAGCAAGGCTGGAAGCCACTAGTACGCAGGGGTTACAGAAGGCTTGGAGGAAGAGCAGATAGGAGTGGTAAAGAAGAGGATGTGGAGAAAGATAGTGGATCGATCAAGGCTAGGGGGTTACAGAAGATTTGGAGCGAGAGCAGATAGGAATGAAAGGGGAAAGGATGTAGAGAAGGGAAGAGGATAGATCAAGGCAGCTGGAGATGCCGAGTAACGTGTAATCATTTTGTCTATTTAATCTCTAGGGAATCCCCATTATCCTATTATTTGCTTACGGAAATCACTGATTATTGTTTGGTCACCGTAGTTAAGCATCGTCTAGCCTGGACAGTAGTAAGATGGGAGAATTGGGGAACACTAGCTAATGTAAGCAACCTCCTACAATTTGAATTTTTTCAGCTTTAAATGACTCGTAAAAGCACAAAAAAAAAAGAAATCATTTCCTGGTCTACACCTTTCAGACACAGCACAAAAGAAAATTTCCATACACAATAGATCAAGTCCCGCTGTCTACCCAGGCAGTACTTACCCATTACAGTGTGACCCGTATATAAGAGACCCGGATATAAGAGAGATTTTCTCTGGTCCCAAATTAGAGCCTGTTTTAATATATATACAGTGTAACCCAGATATAAGAGACCCGTATATAAGAGAAACCCGGATATAAGACAAACCCGGATATAAGAGAGAACTCCTCTGGTCCCAAATTAGAGCCTGTGTTAATGTATATATAATAGACCAAACCCAGATATAAGATAAACCCGGATATAAGAGACTTCTTCTCCGGTCCCGGCAACTCTCTTATATCCGGGTTACACTGTATAAATAAATACTTCCCGGTGTCATTACTGAAGGAGTGGGGAAATTGTTTTTATCTCCCTCATGTATGCGTGGAGGTCCCACTTTTAAAAAGACCTTTTTAACCAATGACAAGTAAGCGCAGTGAAGTCCCAAATAAAATGGAAGAATTGCAACAATCGTAAATTTGTAGAACACAAATAAAACGAAAGGAAAAGACCGAAAAAAAAAGATGGAAGAAAGAAGTAAAAATGAAGGAGAAAGGAAGTGGGGTTATTTTTATTTTATTTTATTTTATTGTCGATTAGACTTTTATCATGTTTAGTATTTTTTTTTTATCAATTACAGTAAAAAACAAAAAAGAAATATTGTAGTTTTTTTATTTTATTTTGCTATTTCCCTTTTTACCTGCTTTGATAATTATTTTATTTTATTTTTATACATATATATTTTTTATTTGTCTTTTTAAATATTTCAGCACTAAGGAAATAATTCTAAAAATACTAAAATTATACTAAAATGTAACTTGTAAATGGTTGAATGTTTTCATTTTTTTCCCTTGTCCCTGGGGAGGACGAAAAAATAACATCATAAGTGAGAAATGCACAAATTAATGTTGACACTGAATTTGAAACTTTTTCATTGATTTATTTAACATTAAATCATTCTGATCACACAGGCTTTAATAATTTCATACTGAGTTTTCTTTTTTTTTGTGGGGTTGAGGGTAATTTGCAGAAAGCCAGAATAATGTGCGTGTGTCTTTCAGCTTCTTTACAAAAGTGTTCTATTTAGAAAGCGAATATGTGATCTTATTTTTAATAGAATCCTGGATTACGACGGCGAGTTTAGAAGAGGAAACGTAAGTACGGATGGCGATAATTGCTTCCTAATTTCGTTTTCACTTTGTTCAGTGTCTTCTGCTAATCGCTTCTTCACCGTCTTGCATTTCAACATGACCAAATTTTAATCGGTTTCTTTTTCACTGTCTATATTATTTTCAACCCATCGCTAATCTTTCATTTCTCTTCTCATTTTACCCAGAAGATCGGCCGACTAAGAATATCCCATATACTAAGAAAAGTGCTATCAATTAAATGACAATTCTCCTATAGGACATAAGAACCATAGTTTGGACACGGCTCTACAGAATAAAAAGCAGAAACATACACAAATAATAATAATAATCCTCGGATTGGTTGGAAGGGATTCCTGGAAGCCCATGCCTTAAAGAAATATAAAAAACTATTTTCACGAGTACAGCCCACATCTTACGAAGGGCTTTATATATGTGTGCTTTTTTTTTAATTGGTCAGTAGAAAATATCATGATGCCATTTCTAACCTTATGTCTCTGGTCGGGGCCCGGAAATAAATGTGTACACACCAGAAATCAAAGAAAATAAAATAATAATAATGAAATTAACACATTACTGCATAAAGTTCCCTTAAAACTTTAGCTCTAATCTATTAGGTTGGTGAAAAAATAATGTCGTTTTCTCACATGAAGTTGAACGTCAAAAAACGACATTATTTTTGCACCAACCTAATATTTTGCTGGTTAAAAATATACGTGGATATAAGTGGATAAACTTAAGGCTGGTGGATTTTAAGTGCTAGTTACGCCACTCTCTAAAAGACTGGACGCCATATCCCAAAGAGTCAAGTAATTTAAGCATCCTAGCTTAGTAGGGCTTAATTAAAACAAAGGAGGCATGAAACTTTATTCAATCCAGAGGGTGGTCCCAAACGTTTGGCCTGTGATGTAGTTTGATCGCCGTTTTGCTCTGATTATCTTGTTTCTTCTATATTTTGTGTGTGTTAAATTCTACTAGTTTTCTTTTCACATTATATGTGCCAGAACGTTCAGCTCGCTCAGGTTGTAAACATTTCCTTCTAATTCCTATTCGCCTTAAAACGTCGCCGTTGCTCACAATTTTTATCCATGGTATTCTCATCATTCGTCTATAGAGCCACATCTAAAAGTGTTTTTCTTCACATTTTAGAAGATTGTCCAGTATTTACTACCAGATAAAAGAATGCATTTTATATAACAGTTCAACAATTTCCTTTTCAAACGAAGCATTTTTTTTATCTCCTAATATTTTGCTTAAGGTCTGAAAGACATTTTCGCCTATTCCTATGCGCCTTCAGCCTGTTATTTTTATTTATTTTTTTTAGCTTTTCACCCCAAGCAAGGCTGGAAGCCACTAGCACCCAAGGGTTTACAGAAGGTTTGGAGGAAGAGCAGATAGGAGTGGTAAAGGAGAGGATGTGGAGAAAGATAGTGGATCGATCAAGGCAAGGGGGTTACAGAAGATTTGGAGCGAGAGCAGATAGGAATGAAAGGTGAAAAGATGTGGAGAAGGGAAGTGGATAGATCAAGGCAACTGGAGATGTCGATAGACGTTACACTTAAATAGTTGGAGATTGTATTTGTCAGGGAAACAGGAATAAGGAAGGGAGTTCCACAGGCGAGATGTGCAAGACATGAAGCTATTGGAGTAGAAGAGTCGTCTACATTTAACAGTTTCAACGGTGAAGGGGTATCACTCCATATTAACTTAAAACTAAATTTTAAGTAAGAGAAATTACCAATCTAAAAATAATCGCTAATTGAACTCATGAATAAAATTCAAACTGATAGAGATATCACCTTAATAATCAATTACAACTAGAAGTAAACTTATATTTTAAAATAAAATTTTAGTGTTTTAATGTAAATTCTATGAATATTTTTCTAATCGACTATTTCATATTAAATCCCCAAAATTTTTGTAATAAAGTTAAAAAAAAAACTTTAACTAACATAAAATTAAATTCCTTGGACTGTTTAAACATTCAAACTTATATAAAAAATTATAATATTTATGAACTCTCAAAGTAAAGCAAAACAACAGCGTCCATTCCAAAGAAAGTTAATGACACTTTATCACAACTTCTTTCTCTTTTTCTCTTTATGCCTTTTTCTCCTTTCCCCCTTCCATATCAATATATAACTTCCGTTAAGTTAACCGATTTAATGTGTCAATGTCTGGATTTCCTCAAACAATTTAAATTTGAAAGAATAGAAATCTAACTCAATCATGTCTCTCTCCCCCTTCACTTCATCACTTCGTTAATTTACATATACTTATTACTGCCCGTCAAAAATGTGTAAATTTCTTTTCATTTTTCGTTTCAACCTTTGGAAATAAAATCTGATGATCTGCGGTCCTTTAAAAGGGCTGTGGTGAAATAATTTATTATATGGAACCTTAAAGTGGTCTGTTTTTATTTAAATTATATATATATACATACATATATATATATATATATATATATATATATATATATATATATATATATATATATATATATATATATAAAGTACACGGGTGAGTGTGGTCTAATCGGGCTCTCCTGACAGCACGTCGCAGATCCTTTTCATGTTGACGGTTAGAACCTAAAGTCTTTGTACCCCGCTCGGATGCTCCTAAGCCAGGTAGACCGATTTGTGGCAACGGTTTCCCAGGTCAAAGGGTCGATGTTGGCCTGTGTCCAGGTATGTTTTCAACTGTTCGTTGAAGCGTCTTTTGGGGCCTTCGTGTAGCCTCTGGCAAGTTCTCCAAACAGCATGATACGTGGGAATGGTCTGGGAGGCCTTCTGGACACGTTACCCGCTCAGCAGAGGCGATGTTGAAGGATGCTGTGTAAAGATATCCGAGAGAGGACCTCGTTGTTGGTGATATAGAATTAATGCTCTGTATCTCTCTCTCACCATGCGCGCGTGCACACACACACACACACACACACACACACACACATATATATATATATATATATATATATATATATATATATATATATATATAGATAGATAGATAGATAGATAGATAGATAGATAGATAGATAGAATTAGGAAATCAACCTTTCGGTATGTTCAGGTGATTTCGGTCAACTGGTTTCCTAACGTTTTATTTTTTTAAAAGTAAATAAATAAATGAATGAGCGCAGGACATGAGGGTGTGGTAGAAGATGAGGAGGAGGAGCAAGGGAAAATCATGTGTATTGGAAATGTATCGGTCGGGGCTTAAATGAAATATACATACATTTTTTTTTATCACATTTCAAATGAACTCAAAAGGAACTTTTTAGTATGTATACGACGGGGTATAATTTCTGATCTCTGTACACATACACATACTTTTACGCTTCATGCATAAATTTAGCGATTATTTATTTGCTTGCATGCGTGTGCACACGCGTACACGCCTGCTTATATTTGGCCGTTTCATTTATCCACTCTACAACTAATATATATATATATATATATATATATATATATATAATTTGTTAAAACTGAACATATGAAGTGCTCAATACAAGGTCGGAAAACCAGACTTGCAGAGCTGTTTAATATTTGAGAAGAATGAAATCTGACCAGAACACACTAACGCGGTTTCGACCCCTACGGTCTCCTCAACTGGTTTGTCAGCAAATCAACTCTTAGTAGTGTGCTCTGGTCAGCTTTCATCCTTGTATATATATATATATATATATATATATATATATATATATATATATATATATATATATGCGGGGATATTCTGACCGTTCTGGTGGTGATGATTCGAAAGTGTGTGTTAAAACTTGTTTGTTTAATTATTGTTGCGTAAAATATTAGAATTTACTATTAATATCATTCAAATTCATAAGTACTAAAGAGGAAGAATTTTAAAAAATATAAATATTTTTCAAAATCATTTGAATTTGTATTCAAATGTAAACAATATATCAATGGGGGTAACTCTCTTTTTTTTACATAAACTACCCTACCGATTAGCTTAAATTAGCACGCAAGATAGAAATATGATATATGAGTGCAAATATTAAAAAATAAAAAATAGATTGTGACTAAATATCTAATCTACTTACAAAGGTGAAAATATATATACACACACGTTATAAATTAATCTAGTACAGTGATAATTGGATTGTATGCGTGCATAAGAAATGTTATCTATGATGAGTTCTAAGCATTTCTATAGCTGTTGCATATTGCATTAATATTTGTAAAATCTATTTTACAATCTCTTTTAAAACACGTCAATGTGTTTGAGCAGATCCTTTCATTTATGGACACATGTAGACATTAATTCGGACCTCGGGTTCAGCAAGGTTGGATTATTTAAGTGTTTTAATATCATAAGCTTCTCCAACGAACACAAGTTACATCTGTCTCCCTTTCCATTCTATGGCGTAGCTTTCGCGATTATCTCCCAGCTAATGGTTAGGTTCTTATAGTTGTTTTTTAATCGCGTGTAAGTATACTGAAAAGGATTTAGGTATCAACCAATGGCGAAATACAGCCGAAGCCATTGAATGGTTCATTAATATATGTAAGAAAAAAGAATGCCCATTTTTACAGTTCGATATTTGCGACTTCTACTCATCCACCTCTGAAGATCTACTGATGGTCGCTATTAAGTTAGCAAAGAACTACTGCCATATCTCCGACCAAGAATTAAATATCATAAGAAAGGCACACAAACCGATTTTCTACCACGACGGAATTCTATGGACTAAGAAAGTAACCAAGACTTTTATGTTTCCATGGGAGTACATTATCTGCAATGCATGTAAATTTGTTGGGATACTGTTACTATGGATACTCAGGTCTGTCTCTGATATAAATAACAACGGTATATACAGAGACGATAATTCTCCTTCGTAAATTGAGTCCAAACAAGCAGACTGGATGAGAACCAAATTCTTTAAGCACCATAAACGAAACATTACCATCAATGCCAACGCTAAAGTGATCAATATCCTAGATGTTACATTTGACCTGAGTAAGGGATTTATAAAACCACAGGTACGTCGGCAGAAAAATCCAACTACCATAAAAAGGTACTTGACAATGTGCATAAATCGGTACAATATAGATTATGGACAAACTCCAGTAACAAAGAAATATTCGACGATAATAAAGCTAGATGTACCAAAGCATTCGAACGCAGCAACCATAATGTGAAATTAGAGTATGTAGTAAGAAATAAGAACAAAGATAGAAATAAGCTAAAACAGCACAAACATACCATAATATAGTTCAACACGCCGTACCGCAGTAATGTCAAAACCAATGTCGGTAGGATTTTCATGAATTTAATTCACAAACACTTTGGTCATTCTCCAACACTAGATTTTCAACAAAAATAACATTAAGGTAAGCTATAGCTGTACAGAAAACATAGATAATTACATGTCCCATCATAACAATAATTTATTAAGCACGCTACGAAACAAAACACTAAAAAGTAATCCTACTAAAATTGAATATCACTGCCGTAAAAACGTAACCTGTCCATTAAACGGTCAGTGCATGAGTGAAGGTATTATATACAGAGCTAGCATCAACTCAGACGATGATGTTAAATATTACATTGGATCCACCAAGAACAGGTGGAAATCGCGTTTTTACCACTACAAAATGACACTAAGCAGTATCAAATACAAAAACTGCACAACGCTTTCAATTTATTATTTTAACGTGTTATCGACGTTGGATATTACGTTTATCCACTAATATATATATATATATATATATATATATATATATATATATATATATATAATGTGTGTGTGTGTCTGTTTATTTTTATACTGATCCTTTCCAACGTTTCAATATCAGGGAGTTGACTATAAATAGGTAGAAATGCAAAACGTCATTAAATGATTGTTATATGCACTTTAATACGTTATGTTGTTGGTTGATTTTGATATAAAGGAGGCTCGATAATTGAAGAAAATTACTTAACTACAACGGCTAAATTTAAAATTTTAAAATAATTACGTAGCGAATTCACGCGTATTTAAAAATCAACATCTGAACGGTATGTAGATTTTATCTCAGTTACAATAAGTTTGTCTTTGTAATTTACCACTGAAGATGATCTTGAAAAATGTCGAAAGTACAAAGGTTAGAAAAAACTATGGTGCCTTCCTTGATGAATTCCATCCTAACCTTAAGAAACTAATTAGAGAACTGGAAATCATGAGTATAAAATTAAAATGACACAATATTATTCAATTAAACATATTTGAATGAAGATATGCTATATATATATATATATAGGCAACATATGCAGACAGTACCATTTCGCGACAAGATATGCGAATGCTTCAAGCCAGGACCGAAACCAGACCGTTTTGTTGTCAGGCAGAGTTTCTACCACTGAGCTATCATCATACAGCAGCGAAAATCGGCTAATTCTAGCGTATTGTTTTTACGAATGTAAACAAACGCCAATCGGTCAGAGGGCTCCAGTTCATTTTACTGAAAAGCTTTGCATTAGCGTAGGTGGCTGTTGTTTATAGAATCAGCAACAGTGCTCAACTGAAATATATTTTCAAGAGCTTCATATATATATATATATATATATATATATATATATATATATATATATATATATATATATATATATATATATATAGTTAATGGTCAGAGTTGAATTAGACGAGGAAACAGTAGTATTGAAAAGAGCTCAATACACGTATAAAAAAATAAAAATTTAACAACTAGAGCTTTTAGATACAAAATCTTAGTACAGCCGATTCCGCTACCTTGGTTTCAATCTTTCGATATATTCAGGCGATTCCTGTCAATTGATTTCCTAACGCTTTTAATGTATCGGCGAGCGGATAATGAAATGTACATACTTTCTTTTCATCCTAGTTCATATGTACTCAAAAGGAACGAGGCTGAAACTAAGGTAGCGGAATCGCCCGATCTCCTAACTTCTATTACTATAATTATATATATATATATATATATATATATATATATAGAGAGAGAGAGAGAGAGAGAGAGAGAGAGAGGGGGGGGACAGGTGATAGAACGAGAGGGAAACAGGCAGGAGAACAGACTAAGAAAAGCAGAAAGTACGACATAGATGAATAAAAGTTTTAATATGTCAGCCACGATCGTTACATGCAGTCTGTCATAAGTATTGTTATAGAGACAGATAGATAGGTAGATAGATAGATATGAATAGACTGATATACAATGAAATACACACACACACACACACACACACATACGACGTCTGATACAAAAATATATCGGGACTATTGCTATGGTAACGGAGCTGAAATCGCTTAGCTATGTTATAACGTTCCCGCTCACTTCCGTTGTTTATATCAGTGCTTGGAATGAAAGTGTGTAGAGTGTGGTTGTTTCAACATCGTGGCTCCATGACTATGATCCTGAAAACAAGTGGGATACTCCAAACTCTCCAAGAACGAAGAAAACATGAATTAATCGAAGCAATGTAAATACACTGTTGACAGTTTTCTTTGACTACCATTGTTTTGTTCTTCATGGGTCTGCTCAACCTGCTCAGTCGGTAAACAAGAAGTACTACCGTGACATGTTGCTGCGTTTACCGGATGCTGTTCGTCGGAAAAGGAAATAATTACATGCGCGTCTGGTGAGTGCTCACTTCACCATGACAATGTACCTGCCTATTCAGCGCAGACCGTGCAGCATTTTTTAGCGAAGGACAACATTCCCCCACTTCCGATAGCCACCCTATTCCCCAGATCTCCCTCCTTGGGAATTTTTCCTCTGTCTAAAAATGAAATCTAACTTAAATGGAACAAGATTTAAAGACGTCGAGGAAATCCAAGAGGATGCTACAAGGAAGGTGCTCGCTATCCCACCATCAACGAAAACGACGCTGGAAAAAGTGTGTGGTTTCAGAAAGGGGGACTACTTCGAAGGAGATTAAATACCGAGTTGATATGTTCTGTAGTTTTCTTTTTATCGTACCATTCCTTAGGCTTTTTGAACAGACCTCATATATATATATATATATATATATATATATATATATATATATATATATATATATATATGTATGTATGTATGTATGTATGTATGTATGTATATGTGTGTGTGTGTGTGTAAATCGTTTGAAATTTGGTACATTTAGGAAGCCATTCTATTAACATGTGGAAAGCTAAGACGCTTTGTGTCTATTAAATTTAATGATTCTTTCTTATATGATATATAAAATCCTTTTACATATCTTGTTGTACTTGGGTAAATTCGCGATTTTGAACATGTGACAACACACTATGAATTTTGGTCAATGGCAACCACATTTTTGAAAGGATATTCGTACGTTAATTAAAAAAAAAGACCATTAAATATCATAAACAAAAAAGGTTTCTTCTTTCTAATTTATACATCCTGTTATATCTATCTCTTCTTGTTTGTTTTCCAGTCAGCCTAAATCAGGCTGTATGTACACCCCCGCCCATCTAACCATCAACCTATACATTCGCGCACACGAACGCATACACATACATACGCACACACACCCACATGTCGAATTCCATGATTAAGAAAAAGATATATATTTTTAAAATATACTCAGCCTTGTGTTGTAAAAACTATCAGTCTTTGTAGGCGCCTTCCCACAGAGTAAATATGATCAAATACATCTCCAAATAGCTATTCTCGTGTATTTAATCCTCACTGGGTACCCCGCACCGATAGCCTCCGCAACTTCATATTATTTATAGCTCTTTGTAACGGTTTTTCTTTTTGCCATACCACCCACCCAGTCCGTTCCATCATCTATTTACACAAGCTCGTCAGGTACGTGGCACACTACTTACTACTGTTCCTTTTGCCTTTCATATACACATTGAGTTGCAAATTCTCCAAGAATTTCTTCCTCATTATGCGTTCAAGAATCCAGCTTAACCTCTGTATGAAATCTGCGACAGGAATAAGAGAACCACCATAATTAAATAGACATGACCTTTCAAACTATAAAGGTCTCATACAACGTTTACCGAAGCGACCCGACATCAACGAAATTGTTGCATATTTATTCAAAGACATTCTAGGATCCAGCTTATATAAACACAGCCACCCTCAAAACTATATCTATCTCTGATGTTTAGATGACACTTTATTAATAGATTTCCAAAATGAGAACTTAACAAACATTTTTGTTTTAACCCCAAGCAAGGTGATAAATGCACTGAGACGCAACACTACCTGCCTCTGATAAATAGATGACGTTTTATTAATATATCTCAAAAATAAGAACTTGCCAAATATTTTTTCACCCCAATCAAAGCAATAAAGCACTTAAACGCAAGGGGTTAGTTAGAGTGAAATAATCTGAGAGAAAAAAACACTAGTAAGGAGAGAGGACAATAATAGAACAGGGTTCCTGGAAAAGGGAGATAACGCCTTGACAACGCATTATAAAGAAATTCACCATCGGATTTACAAATGAAGAAGAAATAAAGTACACTACCTTTTCTCGACATCTTATTAATCGAAAACAAAAAAAAATAGATTTCAATATTTACCGAAAATCAACTAACGAAAATAACTTAATCAATTACTATTCCAATCACAACCAAAGAAATAAAATCAGACTTCTGAAAGACTTATGCAACCTGTGTTAGTGAGATGAAAAAAAATCCATTGAAAATCTTTAGGCTCATTCACTATCCCCACCATTTCATACTCAGCGCAATAAGAAGAACATATAAGATGAGACACCTCCACTTAATTTTCGATACCGAAGGTTTAAAATTAAATTTAAAAAATGAAAAAGCACTCTTGAAGATTTCACTTTAGTTTTAATTGAAAGCTAAATGATTAAATGTATTATTTCCAGAAGTAAAATATTCTGGTGTATATCAGATAGAAATAAATAGATTGTAATGTCAAATATTTGGCCGATTTTTTTTTTTTTTTTTTAAAGCAGCCATTTTCTTAATTTTAAGAAATATGTAAACAAAACAAATTTATCGACTTTAAAAATCTTCCAAAATTATACATTTGTGGCACGTTATTTGAGTAAAATTAAAAAATTTAAAGTTAAATTAATTTGAAATAAATATTACTTATCTCATAAAAAAAACAATATGCAAGCATTTCTTAACGATGGGACTCCTCTTTCTTTGATCTTTATTAATATATAGATAAGATCTGAGGTGATGACAGCTTTTATGGATGATCAGAAATGACATAAATTAAGTGAACGCATTTTTAAAAAATTTTTAACTACCTAGTAATTTTTACAAATTAACATATTTTCAGCAATTATTTAATATTTTTATTGATCTTTTGAAGGGATGATTTGCAAAGACGTTGAATGATGAAACAGCTGAATATTAAAAGTGAAATAACTGCCGTGCGTCAGACGACACTTAAATCACGTGACCTTTATAAGGATTATGTAATGTATAGATTCCCATAGCTAGAAATTATGAACGTTTTTTTCACTAAAAGTTATTTTTTAAAACTTTTTAAAAAGTATTTGGGTACAAACGACTGTTATGCGCTTTACAAATTTTGATTCGTAAGTGTACTTTTCACTTAACGATATTATCAAATTGCCTTCTTGAAAGCAATGAAGAATTTTAAACGATTTTTGAAATATTATAAATTATTATAATTAAAATTAAATGAAAAATGAAAATTCTTGTAAAAATTCATTATTCATCGAAGATTTTTTTATTTTTTCAGACAATAGTATACTTAATATAACATATTTACAAAAGCAGTTAAAATCTTTTCTAATTAAAAAATGTCATAGTTTTATTACATGAGAAGATTTTCGATGAAAAAAGTAATTGTTTTACAAAAAAAATTTTTTTAAAATTGAACATTTACTTTCTCCAAGGAGTCCTGTTTTTAACTAATAAAAAAATTCCAGTTTTAAAAATTTAATTTCTAGAGATTTCATGAAATTAAGTAAGTGGGTGTAACATATGTAAATTTTTTTTTTTTTTACCAAGAATGAGCACTTTAAGATGCTTGTCGAAATTACAGGCGTTTGTAATAAAATGTTCTGCAAGCTCCGTTGATGTCACATTGTTGATATAATAATAATAATAATAATAATAATAATAATAATAATAATAATAATAGGGAGAAAGAGAAAGATGAAAAAAACGTAAATCATTATGCGCTCGACGGCCAACGTACGCACCATTAACAGACTTTTAGTATAAGATAGATAGATAGATAGATAGATAGATAGATAAGAAGAAGAAGAAGAAGAAGAAGAAGAAGAAGAAGAAGAAGAAGAAGAAGAAGAAGAAGAAGAAAGAGAAACAAAGAGGAATGCAGTAGTGGTGGTAATAGTGATGATGGTGGTGGCTTTGGTGACGGGGACTTGTGGGTTATTTCTGAATGTTTTATTATTTATTTATTAGTAATTTATATACAATTTTATTTTATAAGCCATACAGTACAAACACTTATAATAAATTCTTCTTTAAATATTATTATATTATATAATAATTGTATTTATATGTAAAATATATTCGTGTATAACAGGATTAGCGAGATTTAAATATAGTTTCATATTACTGAAAATAAGAGAGAAAAAGAAAATTCCGTTGTAAATTGAAGTTGAGTCGGAGTCAGGTGAAGTACGTCGTGTCTCCTTGGGATGAAAACGCTTATAAATGAATATTTTACCGCTGTTGTTAATAATAGCAATAGTAAAAAAACTTACCCCTATAATCTGAATATAATTCCCCCCATCCCAAACCCATGGGCAGGAACAGCTCTTTGGTCTTGGTCGACAGTCGTCCTAGAGTTGGTAACTTGAACAAAATTACCCCTCGGCGGTCAAAGATAAAACTCAAAAAATTACAAATCTCAGTGATTACGAAAAAATCTTCATACCGGATCGGCGGTCACCCAGGTCCACAAGAGCAGCGAACAAGTCTGGGACCGAAAAATCTGTCACTGGAACAAACTCTTCCAGCAATGAAGAGACACTTGGTCACAAATCCCGGACTATTTCCAACCTTGGACCAAGTGACACAATGCGAAATCAACTAATAAAAAGAAAGTGAACGAAATGGACTCGCGAAGAGTATCAACAAGTCATGGCATCCTTTCTCGTCGCACTTGAAAATCCTCAAAACATGATCAGACATACCAAATATGGAGAACGATGGTTGGAAGTGAAATAAGACCTCATCTCAACCCAAATATGCTTGTCAATGTCCGCAGGAACATTGGGCGAAACAAATGACTCTCAAATACAGAAACAGATGATAAAACTAAATATTAGACAGAATACAATAGCCCATCACTCAAACAGTAAAGAGATGAGAGTAGAAATAAATAATATGAGAGAGGATAAGGTAAAAACTAAAATAAATCACATACTAAATAATAATCTCTCGGGAAATGTAACCGAAGAATCTACCTGTGACATAACCTGTAGATATCCAGACGATGTCACTGAAGATGAGTTCAACTACATTAGAGTAGAATTCCTTGAAAACACAGAGGTGAAATCACCGAAGCGAAAAACCACATCATCCAAGTACTCAGCAGATTAACTCTCACACAAAATGACAGAAAGAGACCAGCTCCCAAAACTTCATATGACAAAGTCCAATTATCACATTGTGCAAATATACAACGCTGCACTGGAAAAACTGTTAACGGACAAACCACTGGGAAACATTACAGAAGTTAACAATATCATATAAACAACAGATTTAGCAGCTACAGAGAATGTTGGGGTCAAACAACAGACAAAGAGAGTCAGTTTAGAAGGCGAAATTGATGCGAGAAATAAAGGAAATCAGATGTGAGATATCGATATTAGATGAGATCACAAGAAACCCAAATGTCTCAACACGCAAATGCAGGAAGATCAAATGGAAATATAAAATTAAATCCCAGAATGAAATCCCATCAGTCAAGGACATGCTAAGACAGAAATTGCGGTTAAAGGCACAGAGAACCAGACGATACAAAAAACGTTGTAGTTCTATCGCCAAAATATAATATTCCAAACGGGCCTTAAGAATTTTACAGGGAAATTGGAAAAGCAGTTATACATCTATCTATTGTCAAAGTGCAGAAATGTTGGCAGAATATTTGATGCGGCCCGAACGAATATAACCCCAATGCAGAATGAATCCAGTGTGAAGAAGAACTAATGCTGGATAAATCTTTACAAGAATGGGAAAGTATAACCACGAATATTGTTAGGCAAGCTCTAACGAAATCCCCAAAATGGAAATCCCCAGGAAATGACGAGTGCCTAATTTCTGACTCGATCATCTCTCATCAATCTATGAAATCTTTGCACAAACTCTATCAATTCTTATTAATAGTCCCAATGAAATCCCTGAATGGGTCACTGACAGTATTACATATTCCCAAAAAAGTGAAACAGATTACTCGAAAAATTACAGGCCAATAACATGTCTGTTCACCACGTATAAATTGATCGCATCTGTCATGACGAACCGTACTTACACTTTTCTCAAAACAAACAACATTCTTCCACTGGAACAGAAGGGATTCCGAAGAGGTTCATATGGTTGCAAATATTAACTACTGATAAACAAAATGATACTGGAAAACTTAGCACAGCATGGATAGATTACCGTAAAGCCTTTGATAGTGTGCCACACTCTTGGATACTTAAGACTTTGGAAATGTATAAAGTATCCCCCGTGATAGTAAATTTCTTTAAATACAATATGGCAATGTGGAAAACCATATTATACCTAAATCAAACCAGAGGCACTGCCATCTCCAACCGGCTGAATATCCGACGAGGAATCTTTCAAGAAGACTCTCTGTCACCCCTTGTGTTTTGTATGTCCTTAAACCCCCCTTACGTATGAACTAAACAATAATAGTTATGGTTACTGACTAAACAGGAAATCATCTACTCCATATGGATGAACTCAAACTCTTTACCAAAGACGACAATGAGTTAAAGAGTATCCTCAATACTGTAAAATGCTTCAGTGGCGACATAGGTATAGATTTCAGATTAGACAAATATGCAAAAGTAACATTCAAGAAAGGAAGAATTATAGAAACACACTCAATAGATTAAGATTTTGGCACAAAAATGAGGGAACTGGAACAAGAAGTCTATAGGTACCTAGACATTAGTGATGGATATGGAATACAGCATACCAAAATGAAGAAGAAGGTAAGAAAAGAGTACTACAGGTCTGTGCTTTTGGTACTAAATACCGAGCTGAATTAGAAAAAAAACAAAGAAAACAAAACAGAATATCAGCCATAAACACCTTGACTGTCCCCGTCGCGGAATACAGTTTCAACATACTTAACTGGAAAATAGCTGCTGTTAAGCGAATGGACGCCAAAACATGAAAATTCCCCTGTCACTGCATGCATCATCCCAAGGTTGATACTGATCGTCTGTGTATGTCTAGATCCGAAGGGGGCAGGGGATTAGTTCAACTGGGACTGTCTTACAAAACTACAATGATTGCCCTTGAAACATACCTAGAAACTACAGAAGACCGGATGATGATCTGTGTCAAAGAACATGAAAGTAGAAAGCCACTTTATTTAGTAATAAAGGAAGTCAACAAGTTCAAAATGGAGTTTCAAGTGGATGAAGAAATACAAGTAAAGCATAATACACTGACTGAAGCTTCAAAATACTTTTTTAAAAAAAGCAAAGGTAAATGCAACCGACCAGATACAGAAACGATGGCAAGAAAACCGGCTTCACGGTCAATAGCCTGCTCGTAGCAAACAAGCTGGCGGAAGCAAACCCCATACCCATCAGTGGCTAAGTAGTGCAGGGTTAAAGGCTGAAACTGAAGGATTTATTTTTGCTGCACTGGACCAATGATTGCTAACTAGAAATTATCAAGCACGCATATTGAAACATTGTGCTAGTCCAAAATGCAAATCTTGTGATAAATATCGAGAAACAATTGGCCATCTTGTACCAGGTTGCACGGTATTGGCACCCACTGAATATAAAACACGACACGACATGTGGGCCAATATCTGCACTGGAAAATCTGCAACACATACTGCAAGAAATTGGCATGAACACCACCCAGACCCGGTTACGGAGATAAGAACATGTAACAATTTTATGGGAATTTACAATGCACACAGACAGAACAAATCGAAGTTAATCGCCCAGATATCGTTATTAGAGACAGCAAAGACAAAATGTGTCTCTTTATTGACATGGCAGTCCCTGCAGACTGCAATGTATCTTTGAAAATCTTCAAAAAACTACCGAAATACAAGTACCATGAAATCGAAATCTCAAAAACGTGGCGCATGAGGACATTAACAATTCCAGTTGTACTTTGGAGCCCTCGGGTTGATTGGAAAAGATTCCAATGGAGTCACTGAAGGAATCCCTGGTATCCCATGCCTTAAAGAAATACAAAAGCACGTACTCACAAGTGCACACACATTACGACGGGCTTTATCTATCTAAAATATGTGCGATTTCTTTTTCAAAACTGCTCAGTGGGAAATGTCATGACTCGGAAAATGTCGGAACACGGAAATAAATGAATATACACGAGAAACCAAGGGAAATAAAACAACAACAACAACAACAACGATAATAATAATAATAATAATAATAATAATAAGATTGCATGAACAATTTGAGAGCTATACACAAGATGTGACGGACAAAGCAACGTCGTTGATATAGCTGAAACGGGTGAATTGAAACGTTCAACTGAAAGATTGATAATTGCCACAAAATACCATACACACAAAAGATCAATCTCTCCAAAGTGTAGGCATTGTGATAAACACTCTGAGAATATGAATCACCTGATCATTGGGTATAAAATGCTGACTCAAAAAGAATATAAGATGCGCCATGATAAAGTCTGTCTTCATATACATTGGTTATTGTGTTGAAAGTATGGATAAAAAGTTGCAGAAAATTGGTACAAACATGAGACTTGCAGAACAACAGAGAACGTTGGAAAGCCCACAATATTCTGGAACTATGATTTTCAGACAGAGTGATACACCATCGACAGTTGGATATTATTGTGTTAGATAAAGGGAAAAAGAACGGCCATATTATTGATGTTGCCATGCCAAATGACACAAATAGAGCAAACAAGATGATTGAGAAAATTATCACCTACACTGATTTGAAATTTGAGATGGCAAGATTGTTTAGAAGGCGGGAATTCAAGAATAGAACGTCAAGGAGATTCCAGCGGTGATTCCTACACGGGGATCAATCCCATTAAAACTGTATGGCTTCCTTCACCAACTGGGATTACAATACGAAGTTGGAGTAATCTAAATATGAGGTCTTTTGAGTACTGCGCATATTTCGAGAAAGGTGTTGTCTAATTTCCTTATTGGATCTGGACGGATAACTTAATATACCCAGTGTTATCAAGAATTTACATTATGAAGCAAAATATAGTAAATAATAATAACAATAATAATAGTAAATAATAATAATAATAATAATAATAATAATAATAATAATAACTGAAGAATGTAAAATAGCGAAAGAAAAACAGATTATTTAACTATATTTCGACAGTATGTCCGTTTTTTCATGTTATGTTTAAAAATTCTTTAAAAAAAGATTACTTTGTACAAATGTCGCTTGTCTGGAGAAACATTTTAGAAAATGAAAAGACTAGTACTTTTCAGACTTCTACGTAATATTTATACATAACTTGAAGAAGACGGACATACAGTCGAAATATGTTAAACATTGTGTTGTTTTCTTCTTTTCTTAAATCATGCTCATCTCTAAGTGTTCCAAAATATTGGAAGTGTTAGTTGCGTCAATCATTTTGCTTAATAATAATAATAATAATAATAATAATAATAATAATAATAATTTAACATCACACATCCTAATATACCCATTCTCATTACACAATAAAAATATTCCAATATACACGAATTTACTAAATAATGAAAACTCTAATAATGATAGAATTTCCTCCAAAATTAATAACATGAATTTAATATTTTCTTTAGAGGTACCCCCTCCCTCTCTCTCTCTCTCTCTCTCTCTCTCTCTCTCTTTATATATATATATATATATATATATATATATATATATATATAGCCTTCCCTGACGATCCGCTTAGGTGAAACCTTGGTAAGTTTGTCTGGCTCTCTAGGATTAACTAGGTCTGCTCTACTTATTGTATTGAGCACTTTATTTAGTTAGTTGCGTACTCGTATCGGGGTTTTTTCTTTGGGCTTTGGACCTGCATGCTGAACGATTGTTTTCGACAGGCGTTCATGGTCTTGGCTCTTTCTTTTTTTATACCTTTTTTTCCTTCAATATTGATTTGATCATTTGCAAATCAAGAAACCGAAACGATTTTAGTTACTTATACTTGTGTGTCTCTGTGTGTGTGTGTGTGTGTGTGTGTGTGTGTGTGTGTGTGTGTGTGTGTGTGTGTGTGTGTGTGGGGGGGCAAAAATATCCAAGTCCGTCTTTTAAAAAATGTAGATTGGATATACAGTAGAAACAGGAGTTTTTAAATAAACATTCAAAATGGTCGAATCTTTTGCACACGCGCGCGCGCACACACACACACACACACACACACACACACACACACACACACACACACACACACACACACACACACACACACATGCACACAGTTCAAATTAGTTGGATCGATAACTTAGGTTGGTCTGTTCACTGTATTGTAATATAAAAATGTCGAATTCGTTCTACTGTAAACCTATGTTCGCTGGCCAATTTCATAGTGTTGTATGAGATTCAAATGAACACCAGATGCCCACGCCATCATTGTTGGAGTGAGCAACTTGCTATTTTAACAGATTTAAACGGAACCGAGAATATTGTCGATTTCTAAAGCAGATCGGTTGGGCTATAATTGCGTATTCGCTTCATCGAACTCAACCGAGTGATCTGTTCTTCCGTATCACTTGTTCGCCGATCAGTTGATCGGGTTCTTTGCCTGATCGGCCATCTGCCTCACTTAGTTTTGATAACTGACTTGCCTTGGGGACGTTTTAGATGAGACTGGTCGCTTGGAGTGATTGAATGACGTCACTTCCGCTTGGTTAAACGAAGCGACATTTGTGAAGGAAGTGATGCGGTCGAGTAACAGAGGAAAGAGTAAAAGGGAAAGTCAAGCATTAGAGAAAGAAATATGGTGCCCTGAGAAGAAGTCAAGAATTAAATAAGAGAAAGAAGAAGAAAAACATGACGAGAAGAAGAGGAGGAGGAAAGCTTTTTGAGGGCAACAGAATAGAGAACGGACGAGTAAGGAAGTGTCAAGTAAGAAAAAACAAGCAAGTATGAAAAGGATAAAAGGAGTGAAAATCAGAGGAATAAAAAAATAACCAGCCGAAAGAAAGAAAGAAAGAAAGAAAGAATGGAGACAAGTAGAAAAAATAAAGGGAGAGAAAACAGGAAATAAAGAGCAAAGAAAACAAATTATTAGAAAATAAAGAAAATAGAAAATGAAAAAGGAAGTCAAAGAAGACAAGAAAAAGGAAAATGAGGAGAGACAATTAAAACAGAAACTAAAAAGCAAATAAAGGAATATAGAAAAACTATGAAAAAAAAAGATAATTAAAATTAAAGAAAGAAAGAAAGAAAGAAAGAAAGAACAGGTTCACTTACAGTGATAAAAACGATGTAAAATTGACCGATTCAAAAACTGGAGGGAGAAAAACAAGGAAATATTGCTGGAGACAAAAATGAAAAAAGTCTTTTAAAAAAAGAGCAAATTCCCGAAAACAGCCATGAAAAACAAAGACATAAGATAAGACGAAACAACACATAAAAAAAAACGGAGCAGAACGAAGGAATTATTCTGTAAAGAGCGGCTCGTTATCGACTGCTGGTTGGATGTATTAATAAAATCATACGTTTGTGCGGCAACTTCGTTAGTCGTTTTGTGCACTCATTCATCAACTCTTGAAAATATCAAGCCAAGTAAAAGTAATCAGATTTGAAGTGATGGGGTCTGCAGAATCGGTGCATTTGTCGTCTCTCTCGGTGCCACACAACAACGAAAAACTGTCTTAAACGCATCCAGGAACAAAAATAAATCCCCAAATCATATGTGGCTACGGAAAACCTATGACATAAAATAATCAACCAACAATAGGCTTCAGATATATTTTACAACGAAGCTGATGATTGCCTACGTTTAATGTCTGGCCAAACAGACTTTGACTTGTTTAATTAAAGCGCAGTACTAAACTAACTTCGAGATCTCGTCAATTTACAGTTGAGCTGGCGAGATTTAATCGTAAATTCTATGCTAACAGTTTATAGCTTCAAGTAATTTTAATTTTTGTTTATTGTTTTCATGTTTAAGTATAATTTTGTTGTAACAAGGATTTTCTGGAATTGAGTACACGGGCAGGCATGTTGTTTTAAATGTCTAAAAATGTTAAAGTTATCATTTAAGTGTTGAGTTAAGCGCCGTGAAAGCGTGTTTGTGATGTGACCAAAGTAAATATTATTTAATCCATTGGAGATACAGTTATACATAAAACAATTGAAACCTAACCTGAACAAAATAAACTATGATATCTCCACAAACATTCTTAAATGCCTATAATTTAAAACAGAAGCCATTGGTTTATACCAACGGCTTCCCATACTTAATTCTTCTCGTTTTTCACTCTTGCGTGGTCATGTGTGATGTCACGAGCTGCGACGCGATTTTCGCTTCCTTGTCTCGTAAATACGAGTTTGTGGTTACTTTAAGCTCATTCAAGCAGCAGGGGTGGATTTTTTTTGTAGTTCGTCTGTGTGTTGTTTGATTTATTGAAATTGTCATCTTTGATAATGGCTTATGTAAGCCGAAAGCTTAGACTGGATTTAAGCATGTATCAATATGGTGTTTTCCTTTCGTCTTTCAACAATAATGTGATTAAGCTTATCAAACAATATGAAAGGAACTTACTTAAAATAAATAGACAAAACGTGTCTATATTATTTAATGAAACATGCATTAATGAAAAATTGCTGCCGAAATATACACAATGTATATATATATATATATATATATATATATATATATATATATATATATATATATATATATATATATATATTGTCATCCACAGACAGACTGTTTCGCTGTTTCACAGCTCTTCAGTGTGGCTAGACGTCCGGTTGCCTCTAGCCAGGGTCGAAACCCGACTGAATTTGCGTCAGTCGGAACTTCTACCAGTAGTAGAAGGTGAATTTTAGCGTGTTTATTTTTAGATTTAGATAAACACACAGTGACTCAATTCTGCCGAAGAGTCGTGCAATATTAGCTTAAATAGTCACTGTTTACAAACCCACACCTCAAACCAGAGAGCTCAACCGAAATTAATTTTTCAGGAGCCAATATTTTTGTCATCCACAGACAGACTGTTTCGCTGTTTCACAGCTCATCAGTGTGGCTAGACGTCCGGTTGACTCTAGCCAGGATCGAAATGAATTGGCGTCAGTCAGAACTTCTACCAGTAGGCCAGCGGCGCACAGGGATGAAGGTGAATTTTAGCGTGTTTATTTTTAGATTTAGATAAACACAGAGTGACTGACATATATACATATATATATGTCACACAGTGACTGATATATATATATATATATATATATATATATATGTGTGTGTGTGTGTGTGTGTGTGTGTGTGTGTGTGTGTGTGTGTGTGTGTGTGTGTGTGTGTAATCCATTTTTTAGAATTATAGAATATAATTTTCAACCATGAATAGTTGGACTGTTCCACTATCCTAACAGTAAGTTATAAATATCAATATTTAAATTTTACAACGGTCAGTATTCAATCCGGTGAGAGACAAAATGTATATTTATTATTATATATTGTCATCCACGGATGTTTTGCAGCTTATCAATGTGACTAGGCATGCGATTGCTTTGAAACCCGACCGATACGACATCAGTCGGAGACACTCACTCCTAGGCCATCAGCACATGCTAGGAAGAAAGGAAATATTTAACACATTATATACAAGATATAAGCATTTCCGGCTACCAGAGGGCTAAAATCATAGCGAAGAGCTTAGCATTTATCAGCAGTATCCGACAAATCCCCTTTTTTCCAAAGTGCTCAATCCACGAAAGGGAGCGTATATAATCATCCACATACAGACTGTTTCGCTGCATCACAGCTAATCAGTGTGTCTAGAAATGCGATTGCTTCAAGCCGGGATAGAAACCCGACCGATATGACATCAGTTGGAAACTCTCACCCCATCACATTATATACGAGATATAAGAATTACTGGCTATTTTTTTATCTTCTGCACGTTTTTCGTTTTAAACTCGAGACCTTGCATTATTGTTGTACTCCATCCTATGAGCTAAGACAACACCTGAGGCGATGGGATACCATACTTTATTCCGATTTTCTTAATGTAGGTCTTTAAGTTCAGTAGTATAAACCCCAAATCCACAAATGTTAACTAGAGCAGTATTCTGGCAACCCCAATCCGGAAGTCAATCTACTTTTTAAGCTTTCTGTTTACTCTGGCCTTGGTATTATGGTTACCAGGAACAGGGACATCGATGAGGAGACATTTATTTTCAACGACGATGATGTCTTGTTCGGTACCCTCAATGACGCAGCTTGATGAAATCCCATAAGCTCTTGACATTTGGTTATTTTTGTTCACCTTCTCTGGTTTGTGGCGGTACTATTTCTGTTCGACTTCAAATTCATACTTCCAATATAGGCACCAATGCATGACGGGATATGCTTTATTATGGGGGCTCTTGTATTCTTCCACAACAAGCATTGAACAACCGCTGTTATTACCATTATTCTCTTATTATTACTCGGTCCAGTTATATTTGGCCATCTGAGTTAAAGCTACAGCCTATCATAGTGAGGGAAGACATAATTTACAGGAGAACTAAATTTTCTATATGAAAAGCGGGTCGATTTTTTGAGTCATTTATTTTTGAGAGGAAACATTAACGTGTGTCTTATATTTTGTCCAATACTGTAAGTAAATATCTGAAGCCACGCCATGGAGAAATGATTAACAGACTCGCCAGGGAGACGATTACGACTGTAGCGAATTTGACTCATATAGTAGTTTCCATCCATCTGACCTTATACCAGACACTAAGACATTTATACAGCAGTAGTGTCTCCCGTTCGAATGGATTCAATAATTGGGTTTAGTGTCCAGCTGATTCTTTCGCAATTCTCTGTTGAATACTAGCTGAGAACTTCTACAAAGCTATCGATGATTCGTCCTACGTGAACTTCAAATAGCACAGTTCAACACAAATGCTCTCATTGGTCTTATATGATCTTTGTAGGATGAGCCAAGGAGAACAACAACAAAATGAACCTTCTAGGATAATCTAAACTTGATCAATTATTGCATCTTGGAGGAAGAACGGGAAATCAAGAATCATTTATGATGTGGATAATTATTAAAACCACACCGGTGGTTACTGTGCTAATCTGGTTCAGATTTCCCACTATACCCCTACACCGTGGAAACTGTTAGATGTAGACGTCTCTTCTACTCCAATAGCTTCATGTCTCGCACATCTCGCCTATGGAACTCCCTTCCCTATTACTGTTTCCCTGACAAATACAATCTCCAACGGTTTAAGTGTAGCGTCAATCGACTTCTCCAGTTGCCTTCATCTATACACTTCCCTTCTCCACATCCTTTCATTTCTCATTCCTATCTGCTCTCGCTCCGGATCTTTTGTGGCCCCCTTGCCTTGATCGACCCACTGTCTTTCTCTTTCTCCACATCCCCTCCCTTGCCACTTCTATCTGCTCTTCCTCCAACCCTTCTTTAACCCCTTGCGTGCTAGTGGCCTCCGGCCTTGCTTGGGGTGATATGATTAAAAAAAATATATATATATAAAGAGTTTGTTTCTCACGGAGTACCTTAATTTTGGCAGTATCGATACGTTTTTGTTCTTTTTTTTTTTCGTTATTTTTTCATATCTGGTTCATTTATTTTCTCTCATACTTTTTGCTTATTTCTTTCTCTCGTTGTTTTTTTTTTCATTCTTTCTATTTTCTACTCCTTTTATCTGTTTGATTATTCATTCTTTATTTCTTTCTTTCATTTTTAATTTATTCTGTATTCTCTCTTTTCTCCAATCATCCTGCATATGACGATAAACTACATCCGACAGCAAGGCCTCTGATCAGGAGGTTTTGATGTGCGTGGAACCACATCTTAATTGCTTCTGTTCCCAGGTTCACCTTGACCCGGGCTGGTAGCATCTGTTAGGGTTCCAGATAATAGTTAACGCGTAAACTGGGGCCAGAGCACTGTGAAAGTGTAAAAATAGGTTTTAATACCGGCAATGCATTTTAGGGAAAAAATTATTACCAGCAATAGATTCTTGGTAAAAATTATTACCAGCAATACATTTTTGGTAAAATTATTACTAGCAATACATTTTTGAAAAAGAAAAAAATTACCCGCAAAAAAACATCTTGTCGGCATTAAATAACCAATTGAGGTTGATATGCAAACCAAACCAAATCAAAACTTTTCTGCGATAATTTTTATTTGCTTTCAACTTTCGACCTTTTTTCTCAGTACTCTTTCAACTCGTTTCATTCATCAATTTCCTCTTTCTTTCTTTTGTGTATTTCTTTATTATTTATTTACTTTACTCTTTCGTATTTTCTCAACTTTCTTCCTTTTGCGCCGATCTAATTTTTTTCTCTATTTCTATTAAATTCTTTTCTTCATCATTCTTCCTCTTTCGAATCTCTTTTCTTCATTCCTTTCTTTTCTTTCCTGTTTTCTTTCTTTCATTCTTCTTTCTCTTTATCTTCCTCTCTCAATATTCTTCATCAATCGTTGCGTTCACATTGCACGCACACCCGGAAACACTTTTTATGGCAAAGATGTTAAGGCAAGCCTCATGTGGAGGATAGACAGTTAGATAAGGTGCATATATTAGAATCAACATTGGATGGTCACTGTCAACTTCACACTTCACTGCAATCGTCCGTCAGATGATTACCTCTTTCTCCGATACCGAGCGCTCTTCCACGATCAATACAGTAAATCGTAAAGATATATATATATATATATATATGTTATTAAAATAAAGTTATTAGAACAAGCATAGTTCCAGTATAAGCCACAGGTGGGCTCTGTGGGTGTTGAACAAACACAAAAATGTACCTGAGCGAGCGTCTGCAATAGGGATTGACTAGCCGCCCTAAAAGCTATATATATATATATATATATATATATATATGAAGCTAACCTAGGCGATTTAACACAAGTATCGTTTTTACTCTATTTGAAAACGGGCAAAATAACATGTTAGCGGTCTTTTAAAGAAATCCTCAATATGATATTGATACGAAGCCAGTCTAGCATGGCTTATAATTGCTTTTGCACAATACACCTTAGAATATAAAAATATGAAAGTATACAAACAAAGATGTCCTTGAAAAAGTATATAGAAAATTTCGGAAGTATTCGGGACAATAATCACTCCGGACAGTTTGAACACTCTCTTAGTCATCATAAAAGGAAAACTGTACGA
>OZ038498.1:80580017-80690017 GCA_964036315.1 Acanthosepion esculentum
GTGGAGCAGAACTGACACTCACTTAAATGGCGTGTTGACAGTGACTTCGACACACTTGCAATCACTGAATGACATGCATTCCAAGTGTCTGTACGCTCCGACAACTTGCGTGTATGTGGGTGTGCATATTTTCTCAACCTAGGATGAGGCCCATTGTGAGTGCGAAAGAAGACTGTGTAGCTCTAATTATCTGAATGTGTCTGTCATACTAGATAAGTTACAAAAACATGGCATGGTTCCAAATCTTGCCAATGTATAAACTCAATATTTTAATGACCAAAATTACATCTCTGAAAAAAAATGTATATACAGTGTAACCCGGATATAAGAGACCCGGATCTAAGAGAAACACGGATATAAGAGAGATTTTCTCTGGTCCCAAATTAGAGCCTGTGTTAATGTATATAAAATAGACCAAACCCGGATATAAGAGAAACCTGGATATAAGAGACTTATTCTCCGGTCCAGACAACTCTCTTATATCCGGGTTACACTGTAGATAAATAAAATGAAGAAGTAAGTAAAATGTAAGCACGACTGTCAGTTTTATGTTTAGACGCTGACCACCAAAGCGTGAAACAATCTGTCCCACCTATATTTCTTTTTAAAATCGTTTTCACTATCATACCAGTTTGGTCTGCTATTTTGGAATATTACAATTGTGTAGTGAGATCAAGCCTAACTAATTCTCATTAAAAATATACTGACTGCTTTCGAGAATTAAAACATTACTATTGCTCGAAATAGAAAATGTTTCATATTGTCCCAAGTTCTTGCAGCCAGTTCTCTTGTTATTTTCAAGGGGATTTGTTTTAGGTGTTATTAATTTCTCATGTTTTGACTGTTTAAGATTTATTTTTTTTATTTTTGTGTTGTTTTGAATACTAGTAGGAGCGTTTATTCCGAGCTTTTGAGTGTTGAGAGCGGCTGGATGCGAGTAAGCGTCTTTCTATTTTTTTTTTAATCTTTCAACTGTATTTCCTTTAACTGAGGGGATGTTGATAGTGGAATAGATAAGTTTAATATACAGGGACTCTCTTATAGCGAGATGTTTCAGGTAATGTGATTGATATAGAATTTTTGTGTTTTCGACCAGAATTTTTCTTAAGGGTTTTTGTAAATTGTGGATAGATGTTTTAATAGCATTTTGATATAAGTGACACGTGAGACGTCTACTCAAGGAGGTGGTAGTATGTCCGTTATAGGTAATTTTTATGACAAGAAAAACAGTCTTGTACTGGGCAGTGAAATCGATACACTATATTGGTCATTGTTAGTTTAAATTTGATGGGGTTATTTTGATTATTGACAACAAGGTTTGCAGTTTTATTTTCTGTAATATATTTACATGTTTTTTCGGGAATTACAGCAGAAATATGGTGTTTAATGATTTTTCGTATAGCGAATTCGTTCTACTTATAATTATTGTGTATCTGGTTGCAGTAAAATATGTTGATGTTTTGTGCCGTGGTATTTTTATTTCTTGTGATGTGTTATTTTATGGGCGAATAATTTTATTTGTTTCATTGATAAACAAATAAAATTATTCCCCAAAAAAATGTAATTGGGAAAATTATTGTTAAGTAATGTGTGTTTTAAGTGTTTTAGTTCAATCAGAAATATTCTTTTGGAAAAGGAATTTAGGTGTGCTCTATTTAGGAAGTATTTATTATAACTGCCATTATATATCTTTCCGGGCATTGGCTATTATAGTTTAGTAGATAAGAGTGCGTACTGATAGGTTTTTCATACAGGTAAGCGATAAATACTTTGGATTTTACTTCTATATCGACGTCAAGGAATGGGATTTTGTTATTAACCATGAGTTCGTATGTAAATTTTGGCGCTGAGTTTGTTTTTTTGTTTTTTCCAAAAGTCGATTTATAATTTCGTCCGTATTTTTTGTCAAATCAAAAATGTCGTCAACGTACCTTGTGTAGATTTATGGATTGTCAGTTGTTTCAAACACTTTTTCAATATGAAATATATAAAAGTTAGAGAAAACAGGACCTAATGGGTTTCTCTTGCTGACGCCATTAGTTTGGATGTAGGTGTTGCAATTACTAACTTAGAAGCGGCTTTCGTGGTACGGACGACAAATAGATTCCGAAGCGCTGCTGCTGGTCGAACTTTGGTGGGAGGAATTGACAGGTGTTTGTAGATACAGTAATTTATTTGATTGTTTCTTCAACTAGGACGTTGGTAAAAAGATTTTCAACATCTAGTGTCCTACATGTGGGATGTCTTTCTTTTAAGATATGGGGGAATTCGTTTGTTGATACGATGCTGTAATTATTGTGTGTCATTTAGGGTTTTTGAAAGCTAGTATACTGCTGTAGGGATTTGTGATATGATAGGTCAGAGAGGAAAACCTCGTTTATGGGGTATTAAATTACTGTACAGATATCCTGGTTGGTAATCATTGACAATCTTATCGATTTTTAAGCTTCCGATCTCAGCGTTGTTCGCTATAATCACTTTGTTTGCGTACCTTTTTAGTGATTCTGTGGGATTTTTCATTAATTTTGCTGCATCATCAAGGATAGATTGTAATTTTTGCTTGCAGTCTGGTCAGTTAAGAAGTACATCACTTTTGGTTTTGTCAGCGCGTCTGTGGGTTGTTGCGTAACTATTTAGTGGCTTAGTTGAGTTTGTTTGAGAGGATATTATTGTGTTTGTCGTATGTCAAAGTCAAAAAACTAGACTTCAAAGATGAAGTCTTAAAGAACAAAACGCATCACAGGAAAACTTTTCTACTTTGTCATACATTTTCCCCCATATATATATATATGTATACATTTTATAGTAAAATATAAACAATACTTTTTTATTTTAAAAATTACCAATAATACATTTTATAGCATTCTATATTGTAGTTGAAAGCATACATTTTGCGTTCAAAATATTTAGTTGAAAACATACAATTTTTCAAAATATTTGGATTTCGCAGTAAATAACCGAAAGTGGTTGACATACCACTACTCACATTTGATAAAACAACAAATATTTTTTACATTAATCCATATAATATCCTAAAATTTATTAAAGTCATCAAACTGTATTCCAAAATATAATTTCAACAAAACTATAATATAAAATACTCATGTCACCGTCTCTAATAATCATGTCCACATAAACGTATATATTCAAAAAGTTGAGTATTTTCTACCATGTATTCAACTGTGAAAGCAGAATAACATACATTATATTTTTATTATTTAAAGCTCACAAGAAAATTAAATTTCGGCATTACATGACCCATAAGGAGTTGATATGCCGTTAAAGAAACAAATCAAATCAACCAACATTCTTGATAATGACTAATAGATTAGACGAAAACTCTATGTCCAAAAAAATCTCTTGCGCGCATGCAAGAAAAATATAATAAAAATCTTCAGCTCAGTGCATTATCAGTCATCTTAATGACACACATATATATATATATATATATAGATATGAATATCTGAGAAGAAAGCTGATACAGATATATTATATGGGAAGAGACTGAAGATCAAAAAGAGGCGGATAAAAAGTTATGCTGAGATTAATCTATCGGCAAAAACAAAGATTGACCAGAGGGAACAGACAGAAGGACGTAGATAATGAAAAAGCAATTAGTCATGAGCCTATGTTTGCATATCTCTTTTTCTTCTCATTCTTGTTGAAGGAACGCTCGAAAATATTTCTTTCCGCCATTCTTCTCTGGCTTCTGTCTGCACTCGAATCTGAGTCATGGCGTAATGTTCAGATCGGGTGAACGACAAGAACTGAACGCAACGTCACAGAGATTTTTGTCTGTTCGTGACAGTGACCGATAGGAACCGGTCAAGAAAGTGATAACATGACTATACATCAAGAAGGAATCAGACCTTGACCCCCACAAGTTGTTCTGCGGGTACGCGTACGTGAGTACACATACAGATACGAACAAAAGTGCACACGCCCACACATGGACTAAAAAAGAAACATTTATACAGAGACACACACCAATATTTAATTATAATTTTCAACTCTTATACATTCACGTATGTATGCGTGCCTGTGTGTATGATAGAAAAAATCCTTTACCAGTAAACTGAAAAAAAAACCTACAAATGAAAGCATTAAACATAAAAACAAAAAAACTAACATCCTTAAAATATCATAAAATTTCAGAAGAAATGAAGTAAACATATTTCATTAAGAAAAAAAAAACGATATGTTAACACGAACTGTCACGTGAAGGGGGACAGTTCAAAAAATAAAAACTGACATGAGACGCGTAAACGCGATATTTAAATAATGCTGAAACTGATATAGCACAAGAACTCACATTGGTTTATATACGAGCGAAAGTGACGGAGTTTGAACAATTTATAGTCATTTTCTAAGTGCGGCGTAGATGTGGAACAAAGCCGAAAGTATGGAGCTCCCAGTGAGGATCGAACTCACTACTCATTCGTAACTGATCTAGCAAAACGAGCTTTCGAACCATTGCACCACGTCAATGCGCCCGCTTGATCAATCTGTATTTAAGTATCTACCTGACGCAAGCATCCGAAAGAAGAAAATGATTAACAAATCAAAACTTAATAAAGAACTTTCGGAGATCATTAACGCAATATATATATATATATATTATAAGGGAGCTGGTCGTACGTATGTATGTAAATCAAATCTACTGGACCAATCTTGATCAAACTTTCACGAGGTGAAGGTTTAAAGTTAGACTAGGTTTTAGGCTATTAATATATTGTGGAAGTGGGTATGGCTCGACACTAGGGGACAAAATGGGTTCAGTATGTTGTAAAACCTTTTCACATTGAGTTATTTTGAAAAAAATAATTAACAAAGTTTGTAGAGAATCCAAAAGCATAAGCATTGCACCCGTTTTCTTTTAGAAAAGAGCAATGGTGCACTCCCTAAGTGCCAAAAATGGGGTTTGTATGTAGTAAAGTTTTTCATATTGACTTTGTAAAATTTCGTTAATTAAATTTGTAGAGAATAAAAAAGCATTTGAAAGAGTGTAAGGTTCCCGAGAGTGAGGAGAATAGATTCTGTAATAGTCAGCTTGAGTTAACAAGTTCAGACTTGCATTTGATCTGATCTTTGACCATAATATATAAAAACATGAGCCTACTTTGACCCTTGCATTAGTTATACTTAATATTTTGTTGGTGACACATCTGTTATAAATTAGTGAAAGTACTTTATTAGTGACATATCCATTGCAAACCATATTATTAGTAGAATTAAAACAGCAAAATATTTAAGGGGTTAGCTAATATGCCTCCCAAGAAAAAAATTCTCTCTTTGAAGAAAATGGAGAAGCAAAGATTAGTTAAAACATTAGAACAAAGGCAGTTGAGGCTCCAAGGTAACTGTTATGGTCCAGGTTAGGACCAAGGAAGAACAACACGAACACAAGAGTAGAAATAACGAAGATATATTACACGGAATAATAAAAACAAGATGTGAAAGGTGTTAGTATGACTGTCAGTCTGGTTTGGAGTGAACCACTATCGGCTCGGCTCGATTCGTCCCTCTCTCGTGAGAGGCATAGTATGCATAGTGTTAGGAAGAGTTCATTCTGTAGTTATAGGTATTGGTTCTTTTCTTCAACTATATTATGTGTCTGATTTGGCTCAACAGAGGCTCAAATGAGAGTTGATGCAACTAGAGTTACAGAAATTAACACAATCAAAAAGCTGCTAGATCTGCTTCATGAAAGGAACAGTTATGTGAAAAGAATTAAGTTTGATGTAGAATTATAACCATCCCTTGAAATCAAGATTGTTATAGATTCTGACAAAAGACCGTCAAGTGAGCATTCTCCACGTTTCAATACACCTCAATGTAATGAAGAAGTTGTAATAATCACAGAAGAAGGATTTGGAAAATGTGATATTGTTCTTCAAGGTCGTGATGATAAGCTAAAAAGAATATGTGAGAGTCATCGTTCATATGATGCTTTACAATACCCTCCGCTTTTTGTCAATGGTGAATATGGGTATCATTTTGAAAGACCTCAAGTTGAAGAAAACTCCAATATGACTTTCATGCAGGGACTTTTATGCTTTCTTCCTTACGATTCGAGAAACTTATTTTAATCACCTTCACAGAGCACCAGAACTGTTCCACCAGTTTGTTTTAGATATGAATGCCAAGATGGAGGGGGGGATTAGCATACATCAAGTCTCATCAATCAGATTTAAGAGCATCATCATATATCCATCTACGAGATGGCATTGACAATGATGTTGTCATAGGTGAAGTTGGTCAACCATCCATACTTCCATCAAGGTTTGTTGGCAGTCCAAGATATATGTGCATGAAAGAACTGAAGACACAATTACATACGTTCGACATTATAGATATGCACAGTTGTTTATTACATACGCCTGTAATATCAATTGAAAAGAAATCAATACCGAATTTATCCCTAGACAAAAACCACAGAACAGAACTAATTGCAAGAATTTTCAGGTTAAACGTGATTAAATTAATGGAAATGATTAGAGCAGGGAAAGTTTTCGGTGATGTAAGATGCTACATGTATAACTTTGAGTGATAAAAGCGAGGTCTTCCTCATATCTACATATTGATAATTGTTGATAGTCAAAATTCACACCAGTCAGGTGGATTACTGCCAAATCCTACAAAAAGAAAAAGCTTTATGATCCTGTTAAAACTCAAATGGACCATGGTCCCTGCGGTGATATTAACAGAAATTCTGGATATATGGGTGCTGACAGATGCACCAAGTATTATAGAAGGTTCAGATGCAGCAAGAAATAAACAATGCGAGCGAAAATAAACAAAACCAAACATTAAACCGAAGAAATTAAGTAAGCATGTGCCAGCAAGGTTGATACATTAGCAACAATGAAGCAATTTAGAAGATACTTAGATTTCCCATTCATGAGCGATATCCAACGGTCCAGCCACTAGATGTTCATTTAGAAAATGGACGAATAGTTTACTTTTCTGAGGCAAATGCAGCTCAGAAAATCTTAACTCTAAAAGAGTTTACTCTTACAGCTGACCTCAAGCTTTGTGCAAGAGATCCCTTTGCTAAGGCAAACTTTTATCCTCAACTTCCATCATATCACACCTGGCAAAATGGCAGCTGGAACCTACGAAAAAGAGATAAAGCATTTGATGGATTTTCAGGCACCAAATTTGATAGTGGACTTGGAAGAGTGTATACTGTAAATCTCAACCGAAAAGAATGTTTCTTTCCCAGCATAATTTAAAAGGCCCTACTTCATTTGAAGATATCTGTACAGTCTATGGTGTGCTCAATATATACAGATGCTTGCTTCAAACGTGATCTGTTGGAAGATGGTGCACAACGAGATGCTACTTTAACAGAAGTATCTGTATGTCAGAGTTCAAAAAAATCTTAGAGCTCTTTTTCCATCCTCATTAAATGAAATAAGAAATCCAATAGGGCTTTGGCGTAACACACACGGACACCTTAGATGAAGATTACAAACACCAATTGCAGTTACCCGATATTGAACTTTCTTACAATGATAAAATAAGCAGTATTAATCGACATTGGGAATAGGATCATATCCACAGGGAAAACTGATGTACACGCTCACGGCCTTCCAAAGAGAGCAAGAGGAAATGAGAATGAGTTAACAAGAAAATTGGTCAGAAAAACTGCATATATTATTAATATCGTTATTAAGATAGAGAGACGAAAATGAGGCAAAACTTCAACATGACCAGAAAATAGCTTATGACACAATTATAGATGTTGTTAGATACCTGAAAGGTGCAATATTCTTCCTAGATGCACCTGGTGGAAAGGAAAAAAAACATTTGTTACCACCTTACTGCTTGACAAGGTAAGAAGTCAAAAACGTATTCCAGTTGCTTCATCAAGGATTGCTGCTACATTATTACCTGAGGAGTAGGACAGCTTATTCAACATTCAGACTCCCATTGAATCAAAACAGGAATGAAAATACTATGTGCAATATGCCAAAGAATTTTGGAATTGCACAAGCTGTCAAAAGATATTAGTTGATTGTTTGAGGATGAATCCACTATGAACCGTAAGAGAGCTTTTGAACCTTTGTATAGAACACTAAGGAACATTAGGAATAATGATTCTCTGGTGGGTGGAATACCTTTGTTTCTCTCTGGTGACTTTAAACAAATCCTCTCTGTCATTCCAAAAGGTACTAAAGCAGATGAAATTCGATCTTCATTGAAATTTTCTGTTATGGATACATGTGAAGATCCTAAAATTGAAAACTGATATGAGAGCATTACTGTATGGAGATATAACATCAAACTAATTTGCTGAAAACTTGCTAACTCTGGGAGAAAGGAGAGTCCCCATTGGCAGTGAAAGTTTCATTGATCCATCACCCATATGTAATTTAGTACCAACAACTTCGGAGTTCATTGCAGAAGTCTTTCCAAATATCTATGCTCATTATCAAAATGGTAAATCGCTGTTTGAGAAAGCCATTCTAGCACCAGAAAATACCACAGTCAATTCAATTAATTTTGAACTGTTGAAGGTGACCCCTAGAAACTTTCACTCCTATAAATCTGTTTATATTATTATTAACTAGTTGGATGCAGTCAGTCATCCATCAGAATTCCTTAATTCTCTTGTATTATCTGTATTAACACTACAAAGACTAACACTGAACATTGTCTCTCCAATAATGCTACTACGAATTCTTCATCCTCCAAAACTCTGCGACACCACAAGACTTATAGCGAAAAGAATTTTTTCTGGTTGTGGGAGGGGAGATGTATGTATACAAAGAATTCATTTAACCCCGACATATGTTCCGTTCAATTTTAAGAAACTTCAATTTCAAGTCAAACGTAGCTTTGCAATATCAAGAAACAATTCACAAAGTCAAAGACTGTCATTGGCTGGATTGCACTTAGACGATACCTTTTTTCACATGGTCAGCTGTATGTTGGATGCTTCCTAGTTGGAAATAAAAGAAAAAAATTATAATATTGAATACAGACAAATTATTTTGTAAATGTCTAATACTTAAGTATTTATTCTTTGTTCATTTAATTCCCAGATGTTTGTCAATTTTATGAGATAGTTATAGTCCTGGAATATATATATATATATAAAATTGCATATATATATATATATATACATATGCAAATTTTTTATACATATTATTTATATATTATATATGCGCGGTACTTATTGGAAAACGCTCAATATCAGTGATAGAACTAACATATTTAGTTGGATTAGTGGGAGTTTGTCACCCTGGGTTTCACGCTATTTGGCAAATAACGTGAAACCCAGGTTCACAAAATCACACCAACCCAACTAATATATATATATATATATATATATATATATATATATATATATATATATATATATATATATATATATATATATATAAAAGACTAAATAAAATAATATTTCATGGTTACAATTTATTACAGTGGAATCGTAATCACGATCCAGTTCATCAGACCTATCATTATATTCTTGTTCTGTATTGTGTACATTGAGCTCTACCTGGATTTTATCCTCTTGAAAATACACTCACACACACACACACACACACACATATATATATATATATATATATAAATATATAATTCACACACACACACACACATATATATATATATATATATATATATATATATATATATATACTAACCACTAATATACATATATATAATCACTAATATGCATATATATATACTCTTGAAGAGTCGTGAGCAGGAGTCACAGAGTGTGGACGACATGGTTGGCCGATACGGGCCCTCCTGACATCGCAGATCCTCTTCGTGTTCACGGTTTGACACGAATGTCTCGGTCCACCCTCGAATGGTCCTACGACAGGAAAACTGATTTGCAGCAACGATTTACCAGGTCTCAGGGTCGATATTGGCCTGTATCAGGGACGTTTCAGCTGATTCTTGGAGCGTTGTTTTGGGACTCCGCGTAGCCTCTTGCTGCTGACGAGTTCTGCAAACAGGATGATAGAAACGTGGCAGTCGAGTGAGACGCATTCTGGACACGTGACCCGCCCAGTGGGGGCGATTCTGAAATGTAGATATAATAGGCCGATGAAAGAATATCTAGATAATAATAATAATAATAATAATAATAATAATAATAATAATAATAATAATAATAGTATTTAGTGTTTGTTAGTCGGCCTTTTGACCAAATAGAAGTATGATGAAAAAAGATGTTAAAAATCGCAATTTTTGAACGCGCCCGTGTCCTTTCTCAACTAGACGAAAAATAAAACATGAATTGGGACGATTTTTTCGGGAGGAATTTTTTTTTCCGCATATTGTGTGAGCTGAAATGTTCAATGGCTGAATATGAACGATTGATTCTAGAGCTGTGAAATTTTCCATGCATTAATTTCAACTCTTTTTATTGCCTGCATTGTTTTGTTTTTTGTTGTTTTTGTCGGGGGATGGTCATGCAAACTAACATCTGATTGCACAAAGATGACTTCATTCTGTTGGCGATACTGGTTCCCAGCCACCAGTTTTTGTCATGTTGGGGAACAGATAATAGTCAAATCAGAAGAATAGGGAGGTTGATCAACCAGTCCAAAGCCACCGTAATACACAGAAACCATTGAAATCAAAAGGACTTGTAATGCCGGCGCATTGTGCGGATGAAACAAGATCCTTGTTGTCTCTTTGGCGTTTGGTCTTGCTAACCTCACCATTTTTTGCGTTTGGCATTAACAAATGAGGCCATCACCTTCCCTGCAGATGAAACGACCTTGGCTTTGTTTGTATCAGGTGAGGAGGAGGTGTTTCCACTAAATGGATTGTCTCACTGTCTCCGTTACAAAATGATGAACACAACACTCAACGTAGGTTAGGAAAAGTTCGAGAAAACTAGCCAATGTAGTAATCATGTCAGCATGAATATCCTTGGAGGCTAAACTCTTTTCTGCGTTTACTTGATAAAACCACGATGCCAAATTTTGTCCATTTTCAAGAGAAGTCGCTACTAGTTACATTTGTAGTCGTCTTTGAACAGTCAAGTTTACATGGAATGTAACAATGCACCTATTAATTTAAAAAGTTGAAATTAACGCATGTAAGAATTTACAACTCTAGCATCACACTCCTTCATAGCTAGACTATGAACATTTCAACCTACCTTCATATATTACTGAATACATCTGTTTCGGGTCAGTTGTTTGCCACGATTAAGGTTGTAGACGGTTTGTAAAAGGCCATTTGTGGAAACTGTATTCATTGAGTCAGCCTAAATTCCTATTTAAACCTATAATGTGTGAATTTATTTTAAAAATGTATTTTAACTCAGACTTTCGGCGACATTGTTAGCATTTAAATAAAGACGCATCTAACATTATCTAAGTTATGTCCTTTTACCGAATTCATAATTGTAGGTACTTATATCTGATAGACGCTCTTTGTCTGGAGAGGCTTACGTGGTCCAATGACTCTGAGAGTGATGCCGTCGGGAGTTCTAAACTCCTGTTAGGGCCACCCTTGGCGACAAGGTCGAAGACGAGAACCCAGAATAAGCGCAACCAACCCCAAAGACCCCAACGGTTGAACCAGCGGACCATGACGGACATAGAAGGTGCCTCTCAAAATTATAAAAAAGTCAGCAGCAGTCTGTTTCCGTTTCATAACTGGATTTTTGTAGGAAAGTGTGGGTCACTTCCTGGGAAGTTGAGGTTCACCTTAAAGAAATTCCCGCCGTCAGCACTTTTTTCTACTCTGATCTTCTATCACCTTCAACCAAATTTTGCAAAGCCAAACGGCGATAGGGAATGGATGACGGAAGCAGGTTTTGGTGAAACTGGAAGCATCGAGTTGTGAACCTGCACTCTGGCGGCAAATTAATCATCAACGCCATCGGGATAACGGAAGCGATCAGCAAAGAAGAAATTCAATTCTTGGATACGAGATAAAACCGACGACAAAAAATTGATCAAAGACGCAAGCAGTTTTAATCGTCACATTTTAAAGTATAAATAAAAGTACAGAAATTTCTTTAAGAAGTTAGGATCGAATTTATACCCTATTCATATTATGAAAATAACTCCCTCTTCTAAAGAAAGTCAATATTTTTTTTCTGACGGCTTAGGGAATGTCTAATGGTCCTAATGTATAAAATTGTTTAAGAAATAAAAAAAAACATTTTTTTTACGAGCGGACCAGTGAATTTAAGTAGTGCTTCATAATAGAAGTTCTCATATTTTCCTTAAGAAGGACTCGATAACTTTTTTTTCTGGCCAAGAAAATGTTGAATCTTTTGCTGTGGGATGATGGTGCGTTTCGCTGTGCAATGCAATGTGTAATTGCACACAATGGCTGACAAATTTGTTTGTCGCATTATGGTACAGGAAAAACTGTGGCTATTTTGACAGCTCATTGTGAGAAGACATTGAGAAATTGGCATAGAAGACCTTCCGAAAGAAAGCAATAAATTACCAGCCGTCAATTGGGCATCAGTGGTGGAGAGCGGCATAGGAAGGAAAAAGAAGGACGTGGCGGCAAAAAATGAAAATAATAAAGGAAAGAACGAAAGAGAAGGAATGAAAAAAAAATAACAAGAAAGAATTGTTTTGAACGAATAAATAAAAACAAAGAATAACAAATATGGAAACAAAAATAGACGAATCGGTGAGGAAGACTTTGCAGCAAAGAAAGAATAAAGAATTTACGTTAAAATACAAACAAATAAATAAAGCGTCAAATGGAAAAGAAACCGAGAGAAAGTGAAAGAATGAAAAGGAAGAAGAGAAATTATTGGTAATGAAAAATAAGAGAAAAGAAGAAAGCGATATAAAAGTATGGGATGAAGGAGAAATTGAAAAACGAAAGCGTGAAAAAGCAATGTAAGAAAGGCACATTGAGAAAATAAAGAGAAAAATGAAGGAAAAAAAAAGAAAGAAAATCCAATTGTCATAAATGAAGAAAGACAGAACGAATATATATATATGGAAACGATTAAAGAAATAAAATAAAAAAAATGGGTAAAGAAAAAATAAAATAAAATAGAGGAGAGGGAAAGAAGAAAGAAAATTAAAAACGAAAGTTTCGAAGAAAAAAATTAGAAGAGAGGAAAAAAGGAAAGAAAAGAAGGTATAAGAAAGGACGAACAAAACACTAGGGAAACATGATAAAATGAAGAAATAAAAAGAATGAAAAATATATGTACAAAGAAAAGGAAAGAATAGGTTGGATGCTCAAGGATGAAATTAGAAAAGATGGGAAAATCAAATTAAAAAAAAAGAGAATTAAAAAAGAAAAAACAAAGAAATTGAATGTGCAAAAACAACGAAAGAAAAACCTAACGAATAAAAAAGACAGTGAATAAGAAAAAAGGAAAATAAGAATAAAAACAAATGACAAACGCCTCGCATCGAACAGACTGGGCGGAACTAAAAGAAGTGGCAAATGTCAAGTGAGCCGTGATGGTTATGGCGGCTGACGTTTCGTCAGCCGGGCGCTGCCTGTCCATATGATACAGCTTACCGCGAGCTGCAAAACCAGCAAATAAAGTCGTCAGCCGAACCAATGAACCAGAAAATGTTCGCCTTCTTTATTTTAGTTTCCCTTTATATATTTTTTCATCTGTTTTTCTTTGTTTGAATTTTGGCTATCTTTCATTTTTTCTTTCTATATTTTGTTATATTTTTCTTTATCTTAAAGTGTCTGCTATCAATTTTTAGTACGTTACCATCTTTTTGTTCAATCCTCCGCCATGCTAACTATTTTACCAATAACGATTATTATTATTATTATTATTATTATTATTATTATTATTATTATTATTATTATTTGATATCCTCTACGACTCTTAGATGTTTCGGTCGGGTGATGATGCCAACATCTCAACTCCTACTTGCAGGTTAAAGATAAAACACTTTCCTCAGCTCATCAGCTGTTCCAAGCGGTGCTGCCACTTGCGCATTACCAATGACGTCAGGTATCCCCAAAGCGTCTTTCAAGGCAAAAAGATTTCTGGAAATAGTTCCGAGTGAACCAATTATAAAAGAAATAACTTGAGCTGCTACTTGGTACATTTCTCCGATTTCCCTCGTCAGGTCTTGCTACCTCTGGGTTTTAACCTGCTCCATCTTCAAGATGTTCTTATCCCAATATACTACAACGTCTATCGGGATCTATTCATGGCTGCTATTGTGCACGTGCAATATCAAGGAGATTATTCTTCCAGCGCTTGTCAGTCAAGAAAAACACGATAATTATTATCATTATTTGAAGAAAGGAATAGCAGAACCGTACTTTTTTCATTTCTTCTTTTCCTCCTCGTTGTTTTTGTTCTTCTTGTTCTTGTTCTCCTTCTTTTTCTTCACTGGGTATCTTCGCCTCCAATTGAGATTAAATAATTGAAAGTCTATCGAAGGACTACGCTCAAGATTCTGGCTTATTTCAATACTGACGCTGTCTAAATTGTTCCAATTCTTTCTTTAATTCAAATGTATTTCCCAAGTTCTTTGAGATTTTAACCAGTGCTCCGAAAACGACTGGCACGACTTTCCAACCTTTTCATCCACGAGGTTTTCATTTGTGTTTACTACTTCCATATCCAGTCTCCTTGCCTGGATTGGGTGATTCTTTCGAACTTTGAAGTCCTAGAGGATTTTACGTGTGTCGTTTACTGGGAAAGACTCTGGTCCGTTCCTGTATCATTGGTCTGTGTAGTCTCTTGCACAGTTCCCATTGATAACCTTTCCCACTCAATCATATCAATTTCTATGTCAATTTGTTACATTCACAGATTATGTACTTCAATATCATGCTCTTCTTTTCCTAGCCTACAGTTACTGTTTTCTAGGGATTTATTTATCTTTATTTATGTCGTTAAGACCGCTAAAAAGAGTGACTCATTTTCCTTCATAATTTTTCTCTACATAGCAATAACCATATCGATTCATCAGCCATTCCTTCGATTTGTCTTCTGATATGTCCCTAGGATTGTTTCTTTTCAATATTTGAGGTTTTTGAGTATTATCTGCATTTCTCATATTTCTTTTACTTTGTTGTAATTCACTTTGTGATCGCTGCTAATAGTATTTCCATTCTCTTCCTCGTGAGATAATATATTCCTTTCATTGAGGAGTCGCCGTATTCATCTTCCCACATCGTTAATTTTGAACTACAACTTTTCAACATGTTTCAATCTGTGTTAACACCTTCGGCCTCGTTATCTCTTTTCTTATTTTGTGCTGTGCGTTTTGACTTTATTGGTTACCCAGTACAAGAATGGTTGGAGTACAACCCGATTGAAGCAGCTCCGTTTCGTTCTTGGCTTTTCTTTTCTTTGTTCTTCAGATGTATAACTTATTCATCCTTCCATCTGATGCTATCTTTTTTCACTGTGCCAAGGGATTTGTAGCCATCCTTTTCGTTAAGCGACCTGACTATTTCTAGGTTGAGTAGTTCCATTCCTTCTACTGTTTCTGTTGTTCCCCTCTGTCATTACCGGGTTTTCAATACCAAATTGCATTGTTACAACTTAGCTGTAAATTCCGAGTGTATATTTTTATTATTTTGTGACATGTTCTTAAATAAACAACGCCTTTCTGAGCTCAGTGATGAAAAATGGCTTCATACGGCATACGGAATTACTAACAAAGAACTATACCAAATAATAACAATTGCATAACTTGAGGACGTTCGACAGTTGCAGCAAATAAAATGGCTATTTCATGTAACTGGAAGGGCAAATAATGATATAATCAAGAAATACCACAATATTTCAGACAAAAGTTTATGAAGGAAGCTCCCATCAATACTGGAAAGAGCGATAACACTTAGTGGCATTGAGAAACCTATTTTCCCGAAAATTCTTTAATAGAAAGTTTTGTTATTAAATTTCAACCGACAGTAACAGGGGCTGTTCGGTAAATGAATGTCGAACGTTACCTTATAAGGAAACAGCTAATATTAGCATTACCGTTACAAGTACCATTTTTTAATATTACATTACTAGTGTATATAAAATAACACTTCTACCGTCTGGATGATTTGCCTTTATCTTTGATCTCATGTAATTTACTTTTTAGTTTTATTCCTTTTAAGGACGCTTTGAGAGTTTTCTAAGTGTTCCTGTACTAACTGGCACGACTTTCCGTTTAATGTTCCAACATTTTTCAGTTCCTAAGCAAGTTCCTCACATTTACCCGGCTCTCCTCTCTCTCTTGAAATTTCATTCTACGTGCTCCGTGAATTATCGACATATATCTCTTTGTTTCCGCATCTTCCGCATATCCATCTACTTACCTATCCAGCTGTCTGCCAATCTATCTTTCTATCCGTGCCATTTTGTATATCGTCGTAACATTCTGTTTCAGACTATTCACGTCTGCCTATCTATTCACAAAACTAATTATGCACTAAAAATAATGCTTCTGTAGAGATATTATTTTTTTAAATCCAACTTATTCATTTAATCTTGTGTATAACTGTGAATGCTGGACAATTCCGTCACAAATGAAGAAGAGACTTAAAGCAAGAGAGATAGTGATTTTCCAAGCGTAGCTTAGATGTGGCACAAGGCCGAAAGTAGGGGGCACCCAGTGAGGATCCCTAGGTGCCCTAAAGCAAGAGAGATGCGGTTCTAACAATGAATGCATCGACAAGAGCATGGTAACAACGAAGCGGTTTTAGGAAAAACAGGAACAATAATGAATCGAATATTTACAAACAGAAAGAGACGGTTGGAATTTCATGGACATAACGAGGAAAGGGGGTCTGGAGAATCTGACACTCACGAAGCATCGAGGGTGAAAGAGACATGTGAAAACAGCTTCAAAGTTTCTTCACAAATTTGAATGGCTGGAAAAACACAGAGAAGAGGTGTGTATTCTTCTTCTTCTTCTTCTTCTTCTTCTTCTTCTTCTTCTTCTTCTTCTTCTTCTTCTTCTTCTTCTTCTTCTTCCGTGTAACGTAGACGATCATAGCTCTCCACAACTTTCTATCTTTAGTAGCTCTTAGCAATGCTTGCCTTTCTGCTATTCTTCTTCTACAAGTATTTTCACGGAAACTGTTTCAAGGAGCTACTTTCGCTGGTTCCCGGACATCGTGAATTTAAGCGAGCTATACCAGGCTGACATCTCGGTCCCACCCCTTCACTCTCAAAACGGTTATATGTAACCGTCTCTTTTACTCAAACAGCTTTTTCTCCCACACTTCCCGTACGTGGAACTCCTTACCCCTTACTTGCTTCCCCGATTACTATAATCTTCAAATATTCAAGTGTAATGTCAATCGACATCTGACACCCTGGGCTTGTTCCCTGTCCTTCTCTGTATCCTTTCCTCAAACACGCCTCTTTACTCTTGTTCTCAATCCTCTGTAACCCCTTGCGTGCTAGCGGCACTTCCGCCTTGCATTGGGGTGAAAAAAATCATTTATTTACACAGGTTCGTTATATAGATTACTGGATATTTCATTCTGCCACTCTTGACTACAACAGTACTGTGAGTATCAAATTCTTCAAGCCCTATTTCCTCATGCGTCCCAGAAATGTCAACTGTTGCTTCTTAATTTTAAACCGAAGCGTCCCTTTTGCATATATTTTCCATCAAAATACTGGGTTTCTCATACATTGCGCCCAAGGTATTTTCAGCATTCCTTTTCAGAACTATGTATATGTTACCTGACACCACCTCTTCATCGGGGAAGAAATATTTTTGAATTGTTTCTAACAAATTTCTTGTGTTTCCTAATACATTTTTTAGCTTTTGGAAGGTATCTTTTATTATTTCTGCATCTTCAGATATTGGTGTCGCAATTTCAGTCATCTCCTAAAACACTTCTCAGATATTTAAATTTAAATCGTACTCAATAAACATTCAAAATACCCCCTTAATGTAACTACCTAGATACCAATGCAATATACTAGAAAATAGGTATAGCAATAAGGGAAGGTGCCTGGATACTGAGAAGCTAGAAGCACAAAACATCATTTAACAACAAAAATATGCATATAGAACGACCCTCTCAAAACATATATCGAACCTCATAACCACAAACAAAATCATACAAGAAATAATATGGAAATTAATGAAAACAGTACCAGCTTACAACAACTTCCCAACACATTCATTTTGACAAGAGCAGAAAAACAAACACATAACCAAAAGACCAGAGCTAATTTTCAGATCCAGACACGAAAACAAATACCTAATATGCTGCCTACAATTATATCTATTCTGCATATTTGTTCGTAAATCTGATAACATTTTATTGATATTGGGGTGGATATATTTTATACTTAATGCTCTTAATATTTGGACTCGTTCTTTACAGTTTCTGTGATATCACGATTGTGTTATTAGTAATGATTTTTCAGTTTTCTTCTGTTACTTTTAAATTGTGATATGCAATTTAAGCGAATTAGTATCAGATAAATGGTAATGTAGTTGTTATGGTAATGTAGTTGTTACGAAACCAATATATTTGTTGTTTCAATTATTCCTCTTATGAGAGAAACATTTTCAATGTGGCCAGGCGATTTCATAGATAGCATTCCTTTGTTGAAGTTTTTTTTTTTTTAATTTTGTTGTTTCTTGTGATCGATCAGGTTTTTTTATTTGTTGTAAAAATTGAGAAAACGTATAATACAATCCGCCATGATTATTACGCAAAGACGTGATATTTGAAAACGCTGAAAGTTATATAACAGATAAACGAAAACACTTGTGGCTCAGGAAAAACGAAAGTACTCAGTACTCAGACTTAGGCTAATTGTACTGAAATAAGCTAATACTGAGCCAAGCTAATATTTCTTTTTTTAAATATAGCAAAAGGAATAAACAATTGCCATAACAAAGAAATTTCGTTAGTTTTGTAACACACACATACACACACACACACACACACACACATATATATATATATATATATATATATATATATATATATATATATATATATATATATATATAATGATGATGAAAGAACTTTAAAGATCCATAGTCAGTATCATCTCATCAGTCCGACAACATTTTAGGACATGGAATCAAGATATCCCAGACATACAGAGATACAAAGATTAAAATATAAAAAATAAAAAAAATGCAAAAATAAATTGACAGAGAAAAGTTTTCACCGGGGGTTTACATTATGAAGAGAGCGAACAGAAACAAGAGTTAATATAACTGGTAAGCGAAGGTAAAGAGATAAGCTGGTTAAATCTAAAACAGACTTACAACAATGTATTATATAAAGTTCACAGAAGAAGCGGTTAAGATGGTGTCTATTTAAACAGCATCTTCATCATGTAATCATTTACATCATAATGATAATAATAAAAATTATAATATACTTATAAGATAAAAATATACGAGGGTCATTCAATAAATAAGTTGAATTTTTCGGTATAAGGACTTCTAATACAGATAGAATCTTACTCTTTTTTATTATTTTTTTTGTTTGTTTTACTTCTTTTTCACATGGATTTAATTTCTTTTGCAGATTAAAAAAAACTTTGAGAGTTTTGTCGATTAACAAAGATGGCCGACCAAGAAGCATGCTCCATGATTGAACAGTGGTCTGTTATCAAGTTTTTAGCTGCTGAAGGGTGCAAACCAGTTGAAATACATTGGAGAATGTCAACTGTGTATGGTGCCACATGTTTCAGCCAAAAAATGTCTACAAGTGGGCTAAATTGTTTAAAGAAGGACGGAGCAGTGTTGAGGATGAAAACAGGCCTGGGAGGCCTACAGAAGTGAGGTCTCATGAGGTGATCGAATCAGTCAATGACCTCATTCAGCGGATGACATTGCAAGGACTTTGAGCTTATCTGTTGAGACAAACACAGGGGTCATCAGTCAGAAGGAGTCATCTTGCATCATGACAACGCAAGGCCTCACACAGCAGCACAAAAGGTGCAGACCAATTACGAGCTGGGCTGGGAACTGCTCCCTCATCCCTCTTACAGCCCAGACCTTGGTCCCTTGAAAGCGTTCACGAGAGGCACGAAGTTTAAAAGTGACGATGAAGTCAAAAGTGTTGTGAGCGACTGTCTGAGACATCAGTCCAAAGATTTTTACACTGAGGGAATATGGAAGGTTCTACACAGATGAGAAAAGTGTGTGACAGTGCTGGGAGACTACGTTGAAAAAAGAAAGTAAGATTCTATCTGTATTAGAAGTCCTTATACCGAAAGATGCACCTTATTTATTGAATGACCATCGTATAATATTATAAATATAAAAATGAATAATAAAATATTAAAAGATGCCCATATATACATATATATATATACATACATAAAACTCATATATCTATACATACACATATATATATACACACACATACATATATTTACACATACACACATATATATGCATATACATATATCAAACAAAACATAATTATCTATATACACACACCCATATGCACAACAAAAACGTAAATGCGCAAAAAATAAAAAATGAACATGATAATAATAAATTTTAATAAATGAAAAAAATATATATATATACATATATATATACATATATAGAGAGATATATATATACTAACAATAAATTAATAATAAATAATAAAAATAAATATAATAACAATAAGAATAATAAAAAAATAGTGGTAAAGAAAATAAACATTATATATGATGTAAGCATCTTCATGCTAATCACATAATTGAATACATCTACAGTCCCATATATACATATGCGAAAAGCACATACAAATACACATACATACATCCATATATACGAACACATACACACATATACGCTTGTACGCATATACAATTAAAAATCCAATTCACAAGTGTGTTAACCGCAAAGTTAATGCTTTTAGTGTAATTTAAATATATTTTATGTCGATACTTGAAAATTTCTTCGATTCAGTAGTTGACCTGCATTTTTGCAATTAATTATTAGGATTTTTTACTCTACGCATACGTATAGATTGCATGCATTCCGGAAGTTGTTGGGAGTTTGTGATTGACAGATGATATCTTTAAGTCTCCAGAAATATTACCCCCCCCACACACACACACACATATATATGTGTGTGTGTGTGTGTGTGTGTGTGTGTGTGTGTCATACGGGCCCTTCGCAGCACGCACGCAAACGCGCATACCAACACAAACAATAAGGAAAAATCTTACACCAATCATAAAAAATAAAATAGCGAAAAATTTAAGCAGTAAACTGCTCATACTCCCGGAAGCCTGTACGGACGTGTCCGCCTACGAACTCTGGACATATATATATATATATATATATATATATATATATATATATATATATATATATATACAGAGAGAGAGAGAGAGAGATGTTATAAGCGGGAAGTACTTTGTCGGCCACATTATGTATGTATGAATAAAAACATAGAATCGCTTCTGCAGACAGAAATATATATACAAAATAATCGGGTTGGACAAAATAATTGAAACACTTATTAAATTCAAAGAAAATTTATTTAATATGGAGTTGGTCCTCCTTTAGCCTGACATACAGCTTTATTACGTCTAGGAATGGAATCATACAGCAGAATCATATAACTTGTCGCTACAAAATGCACCACAAATGTTCAATAATATTGATATCTGGAGATTGGGGAGGCCACTCCATGTGTTTTAGCTCACTTTCATGCTCTTCATGTCAATTCTTAACCACTCGAGCGGTATGTATTGTAGCGTTATCGTCTTGGAAGATGCAGTCACCATCATGGAATAAAGTCTGGGCCATTGGATAAACATGATCTCCCAAAATGTTCAGGTAATCTTCGCTGTTGATTCTACCATGCAGGTCAACTATTGGACCGAGACATTTCCATGATATGGTGGCCCAAACTATCATTGATCCACCTTCATGCTACAATGTCGGAAGAAGGCAGTCAGGGTTGTAAGCTTCTTTAGGTTTTGCCCCGTTTCTCAAATTGCGTCATGGCAGCTCTTGAAAAACCAAACAGTTCAGCAACTTTAGTGATCCAACAATTTGCTCATTTTCGAACTCAGAGAGGTCACGCATTTAGGTTAAATTTTACTAAATTCTAAAAATAAATAAGACAAAGACAGCAAATTAGATAAATAAACATATTTACAAAAGATATAACCTGTAATTATGAAGTTTTAGTTAAATTTCCTAATAGGTCTTTGAAATATAGGAGTCGAAATTGCACCTGTTGCAATTATTTTGTCCAAGACCTGTATATATATATATATATATATATATATATATTTGAATTGGACAATGTCCGACAATTTATTTAAAGACATTTATGATATGTTTAACGTTATTTTTTTTATAGATACAAGTATTAAGCAAATGCTCTGTTTTATAATAAACAGTATTAAATAACATTTACCGGCCTGAATGTCCGAGAAATTTTTCGACAGGAATCGAACCTGTATCCTATACCGAACCGTCATTTCGCGTGACGTGCCTTAACCTTTCGGCCACAGAGCAGCGTCTGGCTAGCAAGGTCGATTTTACTATCTTTAAACTTAAATCTTCCATGAATCTCTTCTATTCATAGCTGCTCTAGCGTATCAAATGTAAACAAATGACGTCATATATTTTTGAATTGGACAATGTCCGACAATTTATTTAAAGACATTTATGATATGTTTAACGTTCTTTTATATATATATAAATATATTTACAAATGTAAAAGAACGAAGAGTAATATTTCTGCGTTCAAAACATTAGTTTAAATCAGGGCTCAATACAAAAGTAGAGCAATAGATATTTGTTTATAATGCAGTGTTACATTAGAACATGTACATACCCACTGCAAGACTGTACATCTTGTTTCAACGTTAATTTTTTAACGTTTCATCAGGTGGGAGATCACAATACTACCAAGTATTATCGTGATCTCCCACCTGATAACACGTTATATATATATATATATATATATATATATATATATACATATATACATATATATATATATATATATATATATATATATATATATATATATAGGGAGAGAAAGATACATATACACATAGATAGATAGACAGATATGGACAGTCTTAGATAATAAATATCTACCCATTCTCTATTATATTAAATTGACGATAGAAATATTTCTTGAATATTTTCTATCTTTTATCTCTATCTGTTAATATCTATTTATCTATCTATCTCTGTATCTATCTCATTCTGTTCATATCTATTCATACTTATCATGTATCTATTCATCGCTGCCCAAATCCTTCTAAGCAATATTTTGTCCGAAAAAACATTTATGTGTTTTGAGCGAAATAATATCAAGATTGGAAAAAGAAGGAAAAAAAATTAATAAATATTAATTTTATTTCGGACCGAATATCTTCCAGTTTTTATTCGAGCCTCAGTGACAGGCAGTGATTTTAAAAATATGGATGTCTGATCATCCATTTCACTGGGCCATACATGCGCAACGTCAACTGTACAACACTAAGTCTCACCACTGGATGCTGTCATACAAGTGATGAACCAATGCAAACGCACTCCTAGCTCTCCCTATAGAAAGTAACTCCTTACTCTCCCTTCTGTTTTTCTTTCTTTTTTTTTTTTTTTTTTTTGTTGAAGACATTGCTTGGATTAGATTTTATTATATTTTTTATGTTTGTCTGGTCTGTTCACTCGCCAATGATTATTAATCAAGGGAGAACGGAATTTTCTGAATGACCCCATCTGTTTGGTGTGTTAAGGTCACAAGAAAGGGGTGAGTTTGTTCGAATTGGCCATCAGGAAAGAAAGATGGAAAAAGAAAAAGATAAAAAGAGGTCGTTTTAGATTAAAAAGGATAAGAAAAAGAACCAAATTTAACCGAAGAATTAGAGGGTTGAAAATATCGAAAATGAAAGAGAGGCGGTAATGAAGGCAACGGAGAAATAAAAACGCAACGAAAATAGATAAAATATTAAAAGCAAGAGAGTAAAGAAGGGAAGTTAATGTGATAAGTAGTGTTATAAAGAAGAGAATTTCTGTGAAGATCAATATTGCTTCAGTCAGACCTAAATTGCAACTTCATCAGTCAACGTCACCATTCCTATAACAGCAAGAATAACTATAGTATTAAAGATAGAAATGATGAACTATTAAAAATCTTTATTCATTCCATTTAACATGTGGACTATTGTCCTGATCTTTGTTGTTGTTATTATCCACGATTTCGACGTTGTGCGTTCCAGCCTTCATCAGGTGTATATCGATTTGGGTAACCTACAGGGAATTCTAAACTGAACACTTTCTTTAATCTACGACTGTTCACGTCCACTTCGTATGTGTAAGGATAATTCATCTAGTTTTTATTTTAGTATGGCGCGGTCACTGCTCATTTCCACTGAGTCTAGGTACACACTGACCGACACAGGGATTGAACTCACTATTTATCTGTCGCCAAATTCACGAACCACCTCTTTATCCACTAGCCTATCTCTGTGGAGAACTTGGAGTCTTAAACCTAACCAGGTTGTTCTTGAGTGCTGATTAACAATCTATGGCATAGAATTTCTTATTTGGTTAGAACTCTCTTTAGTCATTTTCAAGGTTTTGTGACGCTTGTTAATTCGTATCTTCTAATTACCTCTTTTTCAAATCTTACTTTCCGCAGTCTTTATTAAAAAGGTAAATAAATGGATACTTAGACTAAGATAAAATGGGGACCCAAAGCGGAAATCAAACTCTTTGCAGCAGCAGCAATGGATTACGAGTTTAGCCGACGAATCAATGTTTCAATGAATGCTACTCGTATAATATTTATTAAATCTAGCTTCATATAATATATGTCGATAGCGGACAATATAAATTTCGGAGAAACGTCCACAGCTGTAGAAATATTAAAAATTACAACCACGTGATGTGCTCACAATATATATTAATTTTGTAGCGGACTGTGCAGATCGAACTAGCAACAGATGGTGCTAAACTTAGATCAATCAGGTCTTTATGTGAAAGTAGCACGCCACTCAGTGAGGATTGAACTCACAATATTATGGAACTGGTTTATGACCCAGGCTTTTGCAAGACTGCAGTCATTAGAGGACAAGTTATAGATAACCTTTCTTTTCAGAAAGATATGAATTAAAAAAAAGAAAACCGAAAGAAAAAATCCTTACGCGTGTCACATTTACCCTCTCTTATCCATCTTTGTTGAAAACTTATTATGGCTCATGGACGCTTATAATATTTTCTAGGGGACACGTAATTGACCTTTCGTTAAAGCGACGTTAATACACCAAGATTATGGATGTCTAAAATGAAATTAAAAAACGAATTTATCATTCTTCAGGACGAGACGTTTTATTCATCTATTAATGTGTTTATTTCCTATAATTCCTTCCTTAATATAACAAAAGACGACGAAATCAACTGAAAAGCCAGATGTTGTTATTATTATTATTATTATTATTATTATTATTATTATTATTATTATCATTATTATTATTATTTAGTATAGCTTAGTATAGAAATGGGTAAAATATAGTTAAACTTTGCACCAATTTTTCAATCTGGAATGCTTCTTTCTTCAACTGCATATCCTTTCAGGATGTAGGCGTTCATGGCTCTCCACATATTCCATTTCTTCATTATATGCAAATTAACATGACTTCTGATGAAAACGGTAATGGTGCAATTAACCGTTTCCATAAAGAAAAAAATTGGTGCTTATTGACCGAACATTTAGCGGTATTGTCGGTTGACATTTATAAAATATTTTTCTTAAAACAGTTTTGCGTATCTCAAGTCCACTAACTGTTATTGCTGTTATTTCTCGTGTCGATGGAAGTTTCTTTCCTAACCTTTTTAGGTAGGATGGAAGTTTTATATCTTCTATTTACATGGGTTAACTATTTTTTGTTGTTGATGCTGTTGGGTCTTTTCAGTTGATGTGGTTTGTTTCTTTAGCAAAGCGCTTTCTTTATGATGTTGTAGCGACAGGGTCTAATGGAACCATTCGCTTGAATCATTGATCTGTGATAGTCAAATTGTTAGCCGTTGTCTTCTCTAATGTTTTGAATTCAGAGTCCTCCTTCTTCTAGATTGGTTGCCACCCAAAGTTAGATAACATAGTCTACCCTGCTACTTAAATTTTAGATGAGGGGAGAAAATGGATTTATGCTTTTCCTAAACATAACAGATTAGGTCGGATATTGATCTCGGTGAAGCGATTCCATTTCCAATGCTGATAACCGTTATGTTATCAACACATTCTTAACAGTCTCTTTTCTTTTCTTATTATTTTAACTTCAGCCCCAGCACCGATAACTGGCTTCGATTGAAAAATCACGCTAAGCATCGTTTTCGTAATTATTATTATTATTATTATTATTATTATTATTATTATAAAATGTGTTTTGATTCTAGTCAGATTTGATGGATGTTCCCTCAAGATCAAATGCCAGTAAATCTCTTGGCACAATTTAACTGATTGTAATAATCATTTGAGCTTACGGTCATGTCACGTTGAAACACCTGTTCCCGTGCTGTCACCGAAGTTAAGCAACGTAGAACCAAGGTACTGTAAGCTTGTATGTGTGCGTGGTTTAATAGATAAAGGCACGTAATTGCTAATTCCAACTGGGTTCATTATGTTCATTTGCGTACAAAAGCTCTTGAGAAAGGTATGAATCCACCATTTCTCCCCAAGCTATGGGTTAATTAGACAGAGTTGTATCACTACAATTTAGTCAGAACATACTAATGATATAACTTCTCAGCATTTGAGAAAAGAAAAAAGCCGAAGTATGCTTATACTACAATGGATTTACTTGGCTTTCAATGGTGTAAAAAACGTGTTGGGTATGATAACTGTTGGCTTATTCTCTCAACATATGGTTTAAGGACAGGCTTGGTCACAAATAACTCTCTATCTCTTCTGGCTCTTTTGCTCTCTCTTCACGATTTCCTTCTTTCTTTTTTACTCACTTTCTTTCACACACTCACACACATACACATACTCGAACGCTAAACGTAACTCAAACTGTTTAAAATATATAAAAACAGCGCGTCTACTCAAACAGGTGTAACTTTAAAAATAACATTTAGAGGGTTGAAAAATAATGTCGGATTAAAAATAACATAAATTAAATCATATATATATATATATATATATATATATATATATATATATATATATATATATATATATGTGTGTGTGTGTGTGTGTGTGTGTGTGTGTGTGTGTGTGTGTATAAAAGGAAGATCAGTAAGATATATAATCCGGTGTTCTTACTGATATTTTTTATTTTTATTTTTACAAAACAGTGCTCAATGTAAATTTAAAAACAATAAATATTATAAATTAACTGATATAAAATGTTTTTCGTTACACAGTAATGACCATGTTTCAAAAATGGAAGCCAAAAACTTCAAATTTAATTTTATAATTAAATCAAAAACATTAGTTCCATCTCATCTTCAAGCGAATATTGGGAAAATTTATTTTTAAATTTACTGAGTTTTAAACGCACACATAAATTCATAATTCGCTGTTACCTAGGATACAGGGAAATCCAATCATTCAGACAAGGGGCGGTAGGGTGTTCATTTATATTAACTATTTTTGTATCAATTAGGAGTTACGTTCGAGGAAGAGGTTAAGTTTAGGGAGGGTAGGGGTATATTTTTCCACGAATCCGTTAAATGCATGTCGTCTGGGGTTTTTTTTTTTATTAACGGCAAAATGTCTTTCGGCATTTTTTCCTACTTGTGTACTCAAAGATTTGTGGGGGATGTTTAGGTTGGAATACTTTTTATTCAACTACAATTTTAAAATATTTTTTAATTACTATTAGACTATATTTCTTTTTAAAAACATGTAAATGTAATAGTATTACTTAAATCATTTTTTCTTCGAAAGATGTTATGCTTTATCTTTCTTTTTCAGAAGATTCAATTTTTATACGTTATTTTTAGCGGACAACCTTATTTGTGTGGCTCACCGTTTATTTTAGACGTTATTTATTTCGTCTATCGGTCTGGCCATCCGATAAAATTTATTAAAGAAAATGCACCCTACAACATGTTTCGATTCTTGGTCCTCCTTAGCTTTAGTTACGCTACCGATAGGAAACCGAGCAGTTACGTCTTTCGAGAAAATCTGAACTAGTAAAGTGTATTTAAAGCCATATAGTACCTTGCTTTAGTGTAGCCGAGTAGTTAAAATTATGTCGGATTAAAAGGCGGTTTCCCCTACAAAAGGTGGGGGTGCCATCCTGTAGACAAATTAAATACTGTTTAATAAATAAACGAAGCGTCTACTCAAATACGAGTATCCACTAATATGCCATTTAAAGTAATAGAAATATATCTCATTAAAAAAAATAATATACATAAATTCTTTAGAATTAGATCCAATATAAATAAAAAATGGTTTCTTTTTTTCATAAAACTTTTTTCTGGTTTGCAGCAGCTTCAACACAGCTTATAAAATATTGATTGTATTATTCGTTAATTTTTGTTTTGTAGGTTTATTGCGTTTTTTCCCCTTCGTCAGATGCTTAGAAGCATTACTTCAGTTTTACAGCGATTGTTTGGTTCTTATTTTTAGGAATAATGACAATTATTGTATATATTTAAATTCAAATCAAGAACAGTAAAAATAATATTCCCTCCAAATTATTCAGCTTTTTTTTTAAAACATTTTGAATCTTTAAGTTTTTATTTATTTGAATTTTATTTGATATTTTATTGTCTAAACCATTTTTTCATGAGTCTTTACATAATAAACAGAAAACACTGATTAATAATTTCTTTTAAATAAATCATGTGAGCTTTCCCCACCCATGGCTACTATTGAAAGGCATTGGAAGAAGGACGGGATATAGATCGGTCGTTTGAATGTAAAATGAAAAAAATGAAAATCGGTGTTTGCATTAAAAGAGGTAAATTTGGCGTCAGAGATCTGTTTAGAAATGGGCACCATTTCTGATTAACGAGACTTTTTTCCTTTTTTCTTTTTTCTTTTTTTTTTGATAATTCCTTCTTCCATATTTTTTTCTGTATTTTACTTTGGCATCGGATTGTCTCCTTCAAAATATTTTAATATTTTTTTTAATTTTCTTTTCTCCATTTCTTCCTCCCTTATCTTATTTCCCTTTTTCTTTCTTTATTTCTATTTCCAGCTTTTATCTTTCACATTTTTCTTTTTGTCCCTTCTTTCTTTCTTTTCCCGTCTTTCATATTAGGTCTTTCCTTTTTTTCCCTTCTTTCTTTTTTTTGACTTCTCTTTTATCTTTTTGACTAATTTCTTTATTTCCATTTTGTCAATTTTCTTTTTCCTTTCTTTTTAATATATTTCCGCATTCATTTCTTTTCTTTCCTTATTCATTTCCTTTTTCGTTACTGTAATCTTTCATTTCTTTTCTTTTTTTCATTTCTTTTTTTCATTTCTTTTTTTCTTGTCGATTTCCTTTTTACTTTCTTTATCCTTCCCCTCTACTTCTCTATTTCCCTTTCATTTTTTTTTTTGTCATTGTTTCTTCCCAAATTGATTCTTTTTCCTTTTCGGTATCATTCATTTTGCTTTCCTTTCTTTTTTCCTCTCGTGTCTTTTATATTCCTTTGCGTCATTTTATTCCAGATTTCCCACATTTTTTCTTTACATTTATTCAGTATTAGTAAATTTAAATGTTTCTATCAGCTCATCCCATAAGTTCTGTCCGAATTTTGAATAAAGAAAACAAGTGACCAAATGTTACATTTAATTACAGATTCAATCAACAATGTATTTTCCCTGATTATCTATGACTTCCTTCCATCTATTAACAAGCTTCCTAATTCCATTACTGTAAAATTCTTTTGGCTTTGATTCGAAGAACTCACAAATGTCAGTTTTAACCTCTTCCTGTGTTACAAAAGCTGTTTCTTCCAAATGATTCTGTAAGCTACGAAACAAATGGTAGTCTGAAGGAGCAAGGTCGAGAGAATAAGGTGGATGAGAAATTTTCTCCCAACCAAGTTCTTCGATCTTTTGTGACGTGATTCTTGCTGTGTGTGGTCGCGCATTGTCCTGATGAAACATCACCCGTTTTCGATTCACTAGAGCAGGTCTTTTTTTCCCCAAAGCTTGGTTCAAACACTCTAATTGCTGACAGTATATTTGAGCATTAATTGTTGCATTAGGTGGTAAGAGTTCAAAGTGGATTATCCCACCAGATTGAAAGAAGAACCTTTTGCCCATGAAGTTCCCTTCTCGGCTGTGGTTGGGGTCCTTCCCCTTTACCAAGCCACTGTCTACGACGCTTAACATTTCGATAAAAGATCCATTTTTCGTCGCCAGTCACAAGTCTATCCAAAAAAGGTGAAACAAGTTGGCGAGAATGGAGAAAAGAGCAGATGTCAACTCGGGATTTGAGGTTGTTTTCAGACAATTCACGAGGCACCCATTTTCCAAGTTTAGGAACTTTTCCAAGTTGTTGAATATGACGAATGACAGTTGTATGGTTTGAACTGAGAACCACTGCCAATTCCTCAACTGATAAAGCAGGATTTTCTTCAAGGGCTGCTTCAAGAAGCTTTTCATCAAACTCAACTGGACGTCCGGTTCGATCTTCATCTTCAAGGGTGAAATCTCCACCTCTGAATTTTGCAAATCATCTGCAAGTTCTTTCATTCACACATTCCTCTCCATAAACTGAGTGAATGTTTCTAGCCGCTTCGGCTGCTGAGTTTTCTTTCTTGAACTCATAAAGCATTATGTGCCTCAAATGATTCTTCGTTACTTCCATGTTAGCAGGGTTTTAATCAAAGAAAAATTAATTTTATTGTTCTCTGAAATAAAATTTGATCAGTTTAAATGCATCTAAACATAAAAATAATGTTCAGCTCCATTAGACATTATAAAATACGCTTTAAATTTCGTTCATTTTAACAAAAAATTAAAATTCGGACAGAACTTATGGGATGACCTAATATATCAAACAGCGACAGACACAAAAATCGTTAGACAATTTAATTTGCATAGAAATCGTTAATGTTTGCATAATCTTTTCATTCGTCTGTATATTGTGTGTGTGAGGTTTAAGGTATTTTCAACTTCAGATAGAGTTTAAAGTTTTTGGCTTTATTGTTGTAGGCCTGACGATCGCGTTGATCCTAAAACAGATAGTCGCCTCTGGATGTTAACTTTAATGCCTATATATATATATATATATATATATATATATATATATCATCGATAGCACAACTCTGAATTTCATGTGTAACGCAATCGCTAGGTGCTGATTGGAAACTTACGAATCGTCAGGTTCTGACTGAAAACTGGTCAGATTTAAATCAGCAACTGACGATTGTGTCTTACTTGAAGCAGAGAGTTGTACTACCGATGTGGAAAAATGTATATTTATTAATAATTTGGTGAAAAGGCTTTTTCAGCTACCAACATTTCACCATTTGCGCCATCGGACCAGAGTAAGAGATAGACCACCGTCGGAAAAAGTAGGTTAAAAAGATGATTGGAGATTATCATACTGAGGTCAATAACTTCCGTTGGAATTGAAATTTACTCCTGTTCCAAAAAATCTATTCAATATCAAGCAGTGATACAGACTGAAGTAGTGTTGTAACCGAGGGAAGATTACTGAATAGAATAATCAAACGAAGGTTGGTAATGAACGATAATACTTAGGACAAGAACAACACATGCAAGATTCACTAGCGGCGCGTAGAAGAAATACTCAACTGCTAGAAGTGAGTCAAGTGAATTCCATAATGAATCTTCAACTGCAGGATATCTACCAACCGCCCCACGGGGTCAGATGTGGCACAAGGTCAAATTTAATGTGGGGTATCCGAGCCCGTAGGCTTGGCCAAAAATTCCCCGTAGGCCCCGTATAAAACTAGTTCGGGTAGCTGTTTCCCAAGACTAGACTCTGCCCTTCGACATAGCCTCAGCTGGAGAAGAATCTCCGATTGCAGACCAACATACAGTATTTACTACTATATTTATGTGAATGGGGACGTACCCATTATCGTCCGAAGGTATGCTACATCAAGTAGTAAGTGAAAACATTTTTGATTTCCAACAAAGCAATTATCATTTAAAATATATTTAAAAATTCACAAGCAACGCCGGAAGTCAGCATCAGCATCGACGGATATATATATATATATATATATATATATGTGTGTGTGTGTGTGTGTGTGTGTGTGTGTGTGTGTGTGTGTGTGTGTGTGTGTGATAGGATAAAAAGATATAGGAAACAAAATCTAACATCTAATTCTCTCTTGTTAAGGTTTCATCAGAGAATGAAATATCGAAAAAAAATTTGGTACAGTTCTCTGTGGACAAATGACAGCAGCTCTTTAACAGCAGCTGTAACAAAAGACAAGCTTCTGTGAACGCAGTCAAACATGACAAGAAGGGACAGCAAGAAGCAACAGCACCACCAGCAGCAGCATCAGACATCAGCAAGTAAGTTAGTTTTAAAACTCCAAATTGTACCAAAACTGGAAAATTACAACACTAATAAGTATTTGACCAAACCTAAAGTGGTGCATCTGTTTTCTATTTTCATTGCGTAATAATCTGGCCTCCCAAATCAGGTTTGGTATAGATACTGATATAATTCTTGGGAAAATATATTTTTAAAAACTCACATGTGAAAACTTTCTAATGATAGAAAGGATTTTACAAAATAGGACATCATTTTTGACAGCATCAGTAAATTCATATAAAAAATAAAATTACATCATGAACAGCAATTTATCTTTTGTGTGTGTGTGTGTGTGTGTGTGTGTGTGTGTGTGTGTGTGTGTCTTTTCATTTTGTTACGATTTTTTTCTTTTCTTCTCATTTCTTTCTCACATTCTTTTAACTGAAAGCAGCGGCTAACTTTATGAATTAAAATTAATTAAAATTCTAAGAGAAAATAAAATAAAATGAAGATAATTTGTCAGATGCAATTATGGTTTTTGACTCTTATGTTGCTGAAGAGTTCCAGGCTTTGTGAAAGAAAGGAATAACTCGAGTTAGTCGGTTGTAAAACAGGCATTTATGTAACAGATGGGAGAAAAAAAAGAAAGAGAAAAATGGAAGTGAGAAAAGAAAGACAGAAAATAAAGAGAGAAAGGTTTTTTAAAAACTGAATGAAAAAGAAAGAAAGAGTAGAACACAAAGAAGGGAAAATGAAACTAAAGTGAGCAAGGGAAGAAAAAAGTAAAAAGACAACGAAAGGCAAAAAGACAAAAACAAAATTAATAAAAACGGAAGGAAAGAGTAAGAGCAAAAGAAAAAAAAAGGAAGTTACAGATATTTAAATGAAATACAGATATTTAAAAGAAATACAGATATTTAAATTAAAACTACAGCTATTAAAAAAATAAATTGAATGTAATTAATAATTCAATCGGCGTTGGAAAGAATTAAAGAAAAAGAAAGAAAGGCAGAAACAAAGAAAGAAAGAAAACATTAAAGACGAAAAGTCAATATCGAAACCAAAAAGAAAAAAAGGAAGAAAAATATAAATCTGTAAGAAAGAAAGAAAGAAAGAAAGAGTAAAAATATAAAAGAAAGAAAAATGTTAGACACAAAATAAAGAAAAATATAAATTGCATAAAAAGTAAAAACGAAATAGAAAGTAATAAAGGAAATGTAAAAGGATTAAGTAAGAAAAATATTGAAGTAGATTTATGATGATAAAATGCACCCGAAAAAGAAAGAAAGCAATAGATTCATAATGAGAAAATACATCCTGAAAATTGATAAAGAAAGAAAATAGAAAGAAAGAATCGATCTATAATGCTAAAATCCATCCGAAAAAGAAAGAAAAATTGCTTTATAATGGAAAAATGCATCCGAAAAAGAAAGAGCTTCATAATAAAGATATGCATTCTGAAAAGAAAGAAAGATTGTGAAAAAGAATATGAGTGCCAAGGAAGAAGAAAACAAAAGAAAGAGGAAGGTCAGAGAGAGAAAGGGTCCACGGGTTAAGTTACCAATGGAAAAATATAAGACCCGAATGCACGCTATTACATTTTTATGCGTGGGTCAGCGGACCTATTAAGGAAGAAAAATGGTTCCCTACTAAAGGCCAAAAGTCGAAGAACGACCAAGAGTTAGTGGTTAAGATAATTACTATATGGCATTTTAGAATTAAGAATTTGGGATTTGCTCGGTTAAATGGATGGTGGCTATTGCAAATCGGCGCTTGGGATTGATGTCTGAATTAAATTAAACAAGAATTCGAATGCTGCTTTTCAAATCAGGCAGCTTTACCCGTCTTTGGTAGATTGGTATAACGTAGTTTTTTATACTTTCATGTTATTTCCTATTTGTTCTCCATTAGTTCCCCATATTGTTCACTGTTTCGCTTTTCCGTTTCATCCCCAAGCAGCTAAACTTTGATGTAAACACTTCATAGATCTTATAAAGGACCCGATGCGTATGAATAGTAACTCAGATATCGCAAAGAAAATTCGTAAAATGAAAAATAAAAACACCGGACTTAATAAAGGAAAATTCATCTGCTGAAGTTGCTAAGATCTACAGTAGGAACAGATCTTCTAATCATTAATATTTAATTTTTAGAATTTTGTTACAATTGTTCCAATTTATCGTTACTTATTGGTATAAATCTCTTAATAATTTAGAAATTAAACGTCAACATAGTATTTTATTACTAAAATGTTATTTTTAAGGGATACCCGTATTTGAGTAGACGGCCCGTTTATCTATTAACTGTATATTTATTTATTTTTGTCTACTAGCATGAATATTCGAGAAATCGTATTAAAGAATATATGCGCTCGTCGGCAAGACTCGAACCTGCGTTTCGTTAAGAACAAACGATTAGAAAACATTATTCAATGTTAAGCAGAGCTACAATCATTGTAAAAATTACGATAGATAGATAGATAGATAGATAGATAGATAGATAGATATGAAAAAAAAATCAAAATTCGTATCGTTTTTAAGTGAATTTCAAAGACAACATTTCGATATTTGTACATTTAATATGTTCAATGGCACATATTTATGTGCTATTTTCTTCAACTAGCTTTCACCATCTTTGATTCCATATTTCATGATTCCACAAAACCATTTCTCATTATGATAAATTTTAGGGATTGAAATAAGTGGTATTCCAAAGGTGCATGGTCAAGTAGATAAAGTATGATATACCTCCCAGCTATAACAATGTCAGTGGGGTCTGCAAAGAGAAGTAGGGTCTGGTAATGTCCGGATGTAAGACGATATGCTTCCGATTAGCCAATTCCGAATGTTTTTCATCGATTGCTTGTAGGAATTGTGGTTTTCTGAATTCAACGCGTTTGGTTTTGCGGAAGGGGATCTTAATACAAAATCTTCTTCCAATATAACCAATGACGCACACCGGTTTTGGAAAAGGCTTATTTGAATCATGACAAGCTATAAAAAGCGATCAGTTTTCCATAGTGATCAGTAACGCATTCGATTTTGAGCTGTGATTTAACACTTCCAACCATCTGAGTTCATCAAAACATGCTGTTAAAAGTGTTCAAACGAAATAGATTCCTAACTTGACATCATATTCTGTTCTCATTCATTATCAGAATAAAACGTGGTCCTGGATATGACGATAAACTACATCCGGCAGCAAAACTTCCGATTGGGGGATTGGAGTTTTTTAGGAGTGTGGAAACACCACTTAATTGCTCTTGTTCCCGGGCTCACTCTGTCCCTGGTGGTAGCACTTGTTAGGGTCCAACCTATGGACGAACAGTGAACGCTCAATAAAAAACAACACTTTTAAAGTATAAAAATGAATTTTTATAGTAAAATGACCAGCAATACATTTTATACTAGAATTACCATCGATACATTTTATCTGTAGTTAAATGCATACAATTGTGTTCAAAATATTTAGATTCCTGCATTAAATAACCCGTAGAGGTTGATATACCGCTAAACAAAACTCAACGAAACAACCAATAAAAATAACCCTTTCGTCATATTAATCCATATATCCCCGATTTAAAGTAATTAAAAGGTTTTCCAAAATGCTACATAAAAATTATATTACACATATACAACATAAAACGCATATATCATCGCCTCTAGTAATTATGTCCACACAAATATATATATATATACACAACGGCTGAGTATTATCAGCCAGGTATTTCATTATGAAAGCAGAATAACGTATCATATCTCCCCAAAAAATTAAATTTCGGCATTAAATGACTCGAAAGGTGTTGACATTCCATTAAACAAACAAGACAAACTGATAAACTGCAGGAATTTTGATTCAACCCGCTTAAAATACAACCAAATAAGAAACTTAAAAGAACTTTTTTAAAATACTGATTCATTTTACATACATTCAGTTCCTAAGAGAAATTAAACTGATTTCGAAAATATAATGAAAAAATGATGACCATAAAAAACTGCAGTTTTACTATTTAAATTAAAAGTTTTCGAATGTTTAAATACAAGATTTTATTTTTTTTTAAATATTAAATTTCGACATTAAGATGAACCAATGGGTTGATATACCGTTAAATAAACCAAACCAACCAAACAGAATAAAAGGAAAACTCAAACCATCAACAAAAGAAATCTGTGTTCTAATTATACCACCAGGCGAGTAATTACTGGCCGCGCAAAAACAAACTATTCTCTTTATTACGTATCAAACCCATATATAACTGTTGTTACGGTAACGTGTCGTTTTACATAATACACCTTTTAGTGCAGTGGGTATGGATTCCGTTGTTCAGGGTAAAATCAACATGGACTTTTTTACAGCTAATAGGTACAAGAATAAGTCCATATAAATAAATTTGTCCTTTCCCCTCACTTCTCTTCACTAAATTTTTCTCATTCTCTTTCACTACCAGTAACTCTCTGCGTCCTAGTGGCATAGATGCATTGCTTGTGATGAAACGATTAAGAATATCTTAATTCACTGAGAAAACACGTAGACCTATATCTGTCAGATGATTTGATCTTTATAAATAGTCAGATGTCTTGGTCAAGGTCTCATTACTGGTATGGCAAGATACCAAGGTCCCATTACTGGCATGGCAAGATACGGTAAAGAAGTCAGTCTAGGGATCATTTTTTGTTTTAATGGACTTAATTCGCGAGGGGACTATAATTGCATACACTGAATATTATACAGTGAAAACTCTAGATCAAAATTCGACCAATACATACTTATCAACGCCATGTTGTAAGGGCGTATAAGGAGGGATCAAGCGGATGTATATTATGAGGATATGTAGCATAGATGACGGTTGATCCTCGAAAATCGTAGTGATCAGGAAAGTATCCTCTCGGGAGTCCGTTCCACGTTGCAGAAGTTCTTGGGAAGACAATGAGTGAATGGAACTTTCTCTTTACAAATGGAATATGAAAGGAATAAGGATGAGTCAACTCTGACACAGTGTGTATGGCCCTGTAGGTACTAGCTGTGAAGATCTGGGCTGGTAGAAACAAGGAGTATATTTCCCCTAAACACATCTGCTATGAAAATAGCGATAGGGAAGCTAGAGATTAGCAAAATTTTCGTCAGTGGAACCCCTTTCCCAGAGACAAAGATTTTGCCAAAAAAAGTGTACAAAACAATTCATGTATTGATCAAGGTCTCGTCACTGGTATGTCAACATGAGGGTAAAGAACTCTCAGTTAAGCTATTCTTTATTATTACTGGTATTATGAAACCAATGTGACTATCACAGTTTGTTTGGAAAGGAGTTTGGCACCACTAAGTAAATTCCCTTTTTCTGAAGATGTCATGAATGACTCGAAGGGCAGCTTGGAGAACATCGTAGATGATAAGATCAGCCAACCAATGTATTTAACCCTAGCGAAATACAAATAACCTCATAGATCTTCTTAACTTTCCTTGCTGACGGATCCCGATGCTACAATTTAATTAACATCTTTATGTTTCTTACTGTGTCGTTATCTCGATTCGCTTAAAGTCTATCTGCGCCCACTTCGATTCGGCTTGAGCCAAAATTCGTTGCATTGTGTCAGATGTAAAATTAAATCCTATTTAAGAAAAAGTCATCTCGTGACGCGCTTACTAAATAATATCTTTAATTTATGATATTTGCTGGGAAGAGAAGGTCGGAGGTCAGCTGAACAGAAGATGACGGGAAGGAGAAAAAAATACAAATGAAAGAGAAGAGGAAAACAGGGGCAGAATTTAACCGCATCTTGTTATTTGAATTTTACTGTTTATGCTTCAATTTATTCATATTTGCTCAGATTTTAGTTTGTAAAATTCTTGCTTTTCTCCGATACTCTGACATTTTTTCGCGGATATTCGTGTGTAAGAGCGCTTTGTGTGCATGGGCGTTTGTTCTGCTCTCTCTCTCTCTCTGTCTCTCTGTCTCTCTCTTTCTCTCTCTCTCTCTTTCTTTCTTTTTCTCTCTCTCTCTCACTTTCTCTCTCTCTCTTTCTCTCTGTATATGTGTGTGTGCCATCGTGCGCGCTTATGTGGGTTTATGAGAGCACTATAGGTATATGCATATGGATGATTTTGTATGTTCGTTTGTGTTTGATAGAATGTGTGTGTGTGTGTGTGTGTGTGTGTGTGTGTGTGTGTATGTGTGTGTGCGCGCGCGCGTGTGCGTGTCCGTACATTTAATCGTTTAGACTTGTGAGTCCTTGCGGTGGGGGGTGCATGTTTCATTTCCTTGTATCTTGAGTCCTCAAGTGTGTCAGTTTCCTTTTCTTTCATTCATTTCTTTCTTTTCTTTCTTTATTTTTCTTTCTGTCTTTTTCCTTTCTTTCTTTCTCTTCTTTTTCTTTCTTCCTTTTTCATTCTTTTTTTTTTTCCTATTTCTCATTCTTTCTTTCTTTTCGCCTCATTTTGTTATTTTTCTAAAAATGTTTTTCTTTCTTGATTTTCATTTAATCTTTCCATAGATTTCCTTCTTCTAGATATTCATTGCTTTTAGTCTATTCGTTTTTCATTCCCAGTATTTATTAAGATCGCTTGTTATTTCTTTCTTTTAAATATTCTTCATGTGTGAATCGCCTTCCTTGACTCAATTCCTTTTCAGATTGTCCTTTTTTTTTATTCATTTCTTAAATTATTCCCTTATTTTTACTTCGCTCTTATTCGTCTCATGTTTGCCCCGTTTCATTTTCTTCGCCCACTTCTTTTCATTAATGTCCTTTCCCTTCCCTGCTTCGCATCCTTCCTCGTTTGGACTCTAATGATGGCCGTCTGTGTTTGTGTTTGGACAGAAATTGGTTCGTCTTTCTGTCTCCCTTAACAACTTGTTTATGCATTATGGACGCCGGCAAAGAACAACAACCTTTGACATCAACCTCATACACACCAGCTTCCACGAAAAATAATTCATCAATGAAAAAATATAAATATACATATATATATGTATAACAAATAAAACATATGCATATTATGAATATAGAATAATGATAGCTTGGCTTTGAAAAGAAAGATTTAGAAGAATTCTGTACGTTTTTGGGTGACTAGAAAGGCTTATGCTGTACGGTATGCTATCATGCATCGACCGCAGGAGAAGGACTTGCAGCCGGAAAGGGAGAACACCAAAATTGCGTTGCCACGGTTTCTTCTGTCCTTGATTTTTTTTTTTAAATATTACCTACAAGATGCCCAGTAAAAAAGCGGTGAATCCAGAAAGATGTGGGATAACCGTTGAAAAATTATAACGACTGATGTGACTGAAAAATTCAGGAAGAATTTCTGCACATTTCGTCAATCCCCATGTCAGATGTTCTTCTTTGAAAAGTACGATAAATTGACGGTAAAAATCAGTGAGATGCTTAGCCATAGAGGTGCAGACCGAAAGACGAAATTTGTCAACAAATAATCTTTAAATGGCGAGTCACAACAACGAGCAGCAATTAATCGATCATAAAAGAACCAATCAGAATTAAGTAATGACGCGAGAGTCGAATGATTATTCAAGGTCATGAATATTCAAGAAATTTATTCAAGGTCATGAATATTAAAGAAATTTATTCCAAGTTATTCAAGGTCAATAATTCCTGTAAGATAAAACAGTGGCAATGATTTTGCCGCTATTTTTTCGCCATCCTTCAGCCTCTATTGTATTTTTCTTGTGATTAATTCTAAAGTAAACATTCATGAATAAACAAAACACATATATATTATAAATATAGATGATATACCCGTAACTACAATCTTTAAAACTGCAACATCAATCGCCATCTTCTATGTTCTTGAATCCCATTCATCCTTTATCCTTGCCTCAATCCTCCCTCCTTTTCTCTCACTTTCACTCTCTGTAACACCCCACACACGTACTAGTGGTATTCCAGCCTTGCTTGGCGTGAAATGATTAATATATATATATATATATATATATATATATATATATATATATATATATATATATGATAAAAGTATATTTTTAGGTTATGCCATATTTATCGATAAAAGGTCTCAATAGCAGAGATAGAGCGTATTTAAAAGTTAAAAGTGGAGATATGTCAACACAAAATGGCGACAGTTCGTTTCATGGTTGAACATAATCTTCATATATACACTACAGATCAAAAGTTTCAGTGAACCTTGGTAAGTTTTTAAATTGGATAAAAATTGTTGTTTTGTATTTTAAAAATATTATACTTGCTTAAAAAAGTGAGGCGTGATATTTTATTAGAAATCTTATTATGACAAAAAGAAAAAAAGTATGTTATGATTAAATTTTGCTCTCGTCAAAATATCCTCCTTTAGCCTTGCTTAGTGAAGCACAATTTTTTGGCATTCGTTACTAAAGTTTCTCAAAGTGTAAGTTCGATAATTGATTCCATTATTTTTTCAATGACTATAACAGGATTTTTTTTCTGTTTTTTTTTCACTATTATTTACATTCCATGTTAATTATCGGGGTAGCTTCAAACTTTGAACTGTAGTATATATATATGCTGACGATTGCGTCCAGCATGAAACAGCCTGTCGCCTCTGAGTGTCGACTTCAATGTTCCCTTTTATATTTATATTTACATACGCTCTATCTCTGATATTGAGCACTTTATCCCATAAATATAGCACACCTTAAAACTATATTTTTTCATATATATTTGTGTGTGCGTGTGTGTGTGTGTGCGTGTGTGTGTGTGTGTGTGTGTGTGCGCGCGCATATATATATATACACACTCATATGTATATATGTGTCTATGTGTGTGTATACATATATATACATATATATATATATATATATATATATATATATATATATATATGTGTGTGTGTGTGTGTGTTCGTATGAAGAAATATAGTCTTAAGATGTGCTATATTTATGGGATAAAGTGCTCAATATCAGGGATAGAGCGTGTGTAAATATAAAAGTGAACATAGAAGTCAACACTTACAGGCGACAGTCTGTTTCATGCTAGATGCAATCGTCAGGCCACGAGTGCTGTTATTTTTCTCGGCTATTTATATATACGGGTCAGTGGTGCATTGTGAGTAGTCTATTTTGGCGTTTATTTACCGGAAGTCGTTTATTTGTTTATTTATTTATTTAGGTTAAATTATTTTGCTTGTTTTTATTTTTAAAAAATAATATACTACGTTGCTTAAAAATTGAAAACCAAAAAGAGAAAATATACAGTGTAACAAATAAATAACAAGAAGTAAAATAAATTGATCTAAATACATCCAAATATATAAATAAACTAACAACCGATACCGATAACCTAGCCGTTAGAAAAAACAAAGATAATCAATCCAAATAAATACATGAAGTAATAAACAAATTAAAAACTGTTCCCGCCAAAATAATAGTTAGAACAAACTACAATAATCAACCCTAAAATTGAATAAATAGCTTTATCTTCCCAAACAAAAATAAAACTATTAAATAAGCTATATGAACAAATTTTTACTACGTTAATAAAAACACCGCTGAAAAATTTAAAAAATAAATAAATAGATAAGATAAGATAAGAAATAAAAATAAAAAATAAAAAGAAATAAAAAAGCAAAATAATTTAACCCAAATAAATAAATAAACAAACGACTTCCGGTAAAATAAACCACTGACCCATATATATAAATAGCCGAGAAAAATAACAGCACTCGTGGCCTGACGATTGCATCTAGCATGAAACAGACTGTCGCCTCTAAGTGTTGACTTCTATGTTCACTTTTACATATATATATATATATATATATATATATATATATATATATATATATATATATATATATACTTATACTTATGTCTAAAAGAAAAGATCCTCATAATAAAGCATAAAGATCCGGGTGTATTACTAAACAGACATAATGAACTAATTTTTAAATGCCGACATAAGAACAACCTCAACCTAACGAAATATATTTAGAAGTAACTATATAGGAAGACTAATATTACATGGTCTTTATTTTTTTGTTTTTGGAAAGGTTGCTATGCACATATGAATGTGAACACATGACTGTATGTATATAACTATGTAATTGAACTGGAACATTGATATCTCTTTTTGATATGTATATGCTTTTATATAGAAAAATAGGAATCTTTTGTTGTAATTGTGTATTGTGAACACATATTTGGAGTGAGCGGGTATGAATATGGATATGTATATATATATATACTTGTAGGTATATAGGTGGGCTTTTGTGGGGGTTTTGGGGGGTTTGTTTTGTAAATATATGTAGTTGTATGTATATATGGGTATGTGAGTACATGTATATGTGTGGATGTGTATATATATATATATATATATATATATATATATATATATATATATATATATACATATATGTGTGTGTGTGTGTGTGTGTGTGTGCGTGTGTGTGTAGGTGTAGGTATATATGGATATATATGTGTCGTGCCACAGATATGTGATTGCGGGTAATCTGTGTATGTATGTATGTATAAATATATGAATTTGTGAGTTCGTATATATAATATGGGTGATTATGGGTGAAATATAATAATGTAAATACGTTTGAATATTGACATTTTTTGCATACTCGAACATGTGTATGTATATATATATATATATATATATATATATATATATATATATATGTGTGTGTGTGTGTGTGTGTGTGTGTGTGCATATGTGTATATGTGGGTAGGTGTGTATATGTATGTGCGTGTATATGTGTATATATGTGTATGTATATATATGTGTATGTGTATATATGTGTGTATGTATAGGTGTATATGTATGTATGTGTATATGTGTATGTGTGTGTGCATATGTATATGTATATATATATATGTGTGCGTATGTATGTGTACATGTATATATATGTGTATATGTGTGTTAGTATGTACGTGTGTATATCTACATGTGTATGTGTGTATGTATGAGTATATACATATATATGTGTGTGTGTGTGTATGTGTATGGGTGTGTATATATATGGATACATATGTGTATATATATGTGTGTGCATGTGTACGGATGTGGGTATATGTGTGTGTATATGTATGGGTATATAGAATTTTTAAAATGGACTTACAGGTCTGTTATTAATGTTTTACCCCATTTTCTCCCTTAATATTCTCCATTTGAAATTGTGAGTTTAAAATTCTTTACAATATGGAGGAAAATTTTTTAAATTGATAATTTAATTTTGAATTTAAATGTATTCCCCTTTAATAATCATTATTGATGATAAAATATTTAGATTTTTGATAATTGAATACTAAAGTCATCACCTAATATTATTTTTAAAAATTTTTTAGGGATTTCTAAGTACACACCTATATATATATATATATATATATATATATATATATGTAAGTATGTGTAAACATTTAAAATGATATATGTAGGTATTAATACATGAAATTACCCGTGTATATCGGTACATGTGTACCTGTATGAGTGACTGCACATGTCAAAGAACGTATGTATATGTGAAACTTGCATGGATATGTTTACAATATATGATAGAGCAAGAGCTCTAATATTACCTTCAAATATCACTTCATATTAACTTAAAAACTAAATTTTAAGGAAGAGAAATTACCAATCTACAAATAGTCGCAAATGAAATTCATGAATAAAATTCAAACTGATAGATATTATCACCTTAATAATCAATTACAACTAGAAGTAAACTTATATTTTAAAATAAAATTTTAGTATTTACATGTAAATTCTATGAATATTTTTCTAATCGACTATTTCATATTAAATCCCAAAAATTTTTGTAATAAAGTTTTTAAAAAAACTTAAATCGCTAACAAACATATAATTAAATTCCTTATAGACTGTTTAAACATTCAAATTTATATCAAACATTATAATATTTATGAACTCTCAAAGTAAAGCAAAACAACAGCGTCTGTTTCGGGCCTTTCATTCCAAAAAAAGTTAGTGACACTTTCTCTCATGACTTCTTTCTCTCTTTTTCTCTTTATGCCTTTTTCTCCTCTCCCCCTTCCATATCAGTATATAACTTCCGTTAAGTTAACCGATTTAATGTGTCAACGTCTGGAATCCTCAAACAATTTAAATTTGAGAGAATAGAAATGTTACATCTAACTCAATCATGTCTCTCTCCCCCCTCACTTCCTCACTTCGTTAATTTACATATGCTTAGTACTGCCCGTCAAAAATGTGTAAATGTATTTTCATTTTTCGTTCCAACCTTTGGAAGTAAAATCTGATGATCCGCGGTTCTTTAAAAGGGCTGTGGTGAAATAATTTATTACATGGAACCTTAAAGTGGTCTGTTTTTATTTTTATTTAAATTATTAGCTCTGATTTACATTGAGCTCTCTGGATTTTACCCTCCTTGGGTCTACCCATACGGATTACCTAGTTTTTCGTAAACTAAATATATATATATATATATATATATATATATATATATATATATATATATATATATATATATATATATATATATATATATGATACTACAAACGCTATATTTAATGAGTAAAAAGAAAGCCTTGCTTTGCTGCGAGTTTGATCAGTTAAGAACGCCTAGTTGAAATGGGCTTCCCCGGATAAATTAAATACAGGGTCAATTCCTATCGAGAGGGATATTTTCCTTAATAAGACCTTCGATCGCCTAGGCAGCTAGATGTCAGTTTCACTGTTAATCAGTTATCTACCACTAAACGTCAGCCATTAAATATAGCGTTTGCTGTAATATGAAATAATTTCTCTTTAAATACAACCATGGTATTTAACCACAGGGTGCGATGGGTAAATTGTCACCATTTTATATTTTTTAATTTTCGCGCATGCGCGTTGTTTGCTTTTCATTTTGTCGACTGCATATTATAGTAGGCTTAGTTGACCACCATCTGTGAGAAAAAGAGCACCATGATGCAATTCACTGCGCAAGAAATTTGGAAACGGCATGCTATACTGCTTGGTGTTCGTGCCGAAAGCTCCAATACGAACATTTCAGGGTGTTTGGGTGCCAATCTGAGGACAATGCAGAGGATTTTGAAAGAATTTGAGGAGTCTATTACGGCAGCTCTGAAAAATCACTCTGATTGTTCGGATAAGTTAAGAACACCCGAATTTGTTGGTGAGAGCCTCAGACTCAACACGGAGGCCTGCTTTTTGTGCCTTGGGTAGGTAGTGCTGCCCTGAGTCAAGATGGTGGCTGCTGTAAGACCCCATGTCTGGCAACAGGACTCTGCACCATGCCACACATGCAGGAGATCCCAGTCATAGCTGTCTAATAATGTCTACGACCACATCACCTCTTGCATCTGACTACCTAACTCCCCAGACTGCAACCCCCTTTGATTATGTGTGGGGCACAGTTATGCGCAGGAAAAACAAAACACCTTTTAACAGCAAAGATGAACTGAAGGCAAAGATTATAACAGCATCCACGGACTTAAACAAGGAGACCGTCCAGAAGAGTTGCAGAAGATTCCGAAGTTGTCAAGAGGCGCTGTTTGAAGTCAATGGTGATTTTATTGAATAAATTTACTCTTTAGTATTTCAAGATATAATTTTGTAATTTTGGTAAATATATCTATAATAAAATAATTTTAAGCTATGGTATAATTTTTGATAAAAGTACTCAACGATAGACAGTGTGTAACACATAGAAGTGGAGACTGAAATCAACACTTTGTGACGAATGCTTATTTCATGCTTTAACATAATCTTTAGGTCATGTAAATTGTTTGCAGCTCGTCTATGAATAAATGTTGGGCAATGGGTTATTATTATTATTACCAAAGTCAGGTAATTCCGGTGTATTGTATTATCCTAACCGTTATTTGATAGACGGGAAGGGTTATAATTTAACTTATCCCAAAAGTTATTCTATAGAAAAAGGGTAAAATACGATTATTTGTAGCTATTGTATATTGTTGTTTGTTAACTTTTAACTCATTATTTATTATTAAATAATTAGAGTATTTTGTATTTATACATTAATTATTTGTTATTATTACGAAATTTACTTAGTTACGGTTAAGCGTGTAATCGTGCAGTTTGTTAATTTATAATATATTTACATAATTTGTTTATTTATTAATTTCTTTATGCCTTTTGGGGTTTTGGTTATCTTATTTTTTGTTTAGTTTCAAGTACTGACTTCATTAAAAGCATATAACATTATCTGTATTTTATATAGTACAACTCTGCATTTTTCTAGTTGATATTTTACAAGGCATTCGCATTTAGTTTTCGATATCATATATATATATATATATATATATATATATATATATCATTCGCAGGCTGTACTGTTTCGCTGTATCACAGCTCCTCATTGCTACTAGACATCCGAATGTTTCAACCCAGGACCGAAACTCGTCCGATATGGTGTTAGTCAGAGTTTCTACCAATAAGCCATCATCACCCGACACTTCTTTTATAAAGAAATAATTATATAAAGAATTAATTAGCAATGTTATTGTGATTAATGGCGGAATCACTTCGCTAACAAGAATTAATGAGACATTAACTTACTATCAATTCCTTGAATAACGCGATCCTTATATTTGAATTGTTGTCAGATGGAATTGATGACCCTGGGCCGAGTAACTACTAAGACATTTCACTCTATTAATTGGACTATACTTTAGTCCATGTTACTTAAATTGAAAAATACATACAACAAAAATTCATGGATTTATCACATTGCTAAATTCAAACAAAATTCTCACTTCAATCAATTAAACAAGAACTCTAGCGTTGCGCCATCACACGTTCTAAAATAATATAACTGTCAAAAAATAGCATATTTTTAAAATATCTTTCGGTCTACACCACATTGATTTCGACTTGGTGTTTACCTGTACATGGAAATATTACGCCCAGATGATGACAAATTGGAATTGTCGAAAGTACTCGGCCCAGGATCATCAGTTAACGGTAATAGATCAAGTAACGGTAATATATATATATATATATATATATATATATATATATATATATATATATATATATATATATATATATGTATATATATCGTTATCCCATATATATATATATATATATATATATATATATATATATATATATATATATATATATATATATATATATGAGATAACGTTATATAACTTTTTATATATGAAGGACAGTTTTGCGAGAAAGATGTATGCCAAAGTAGGTCTTCATTTTGTTTGCGTTGATGTGATTACAAATGCGGACGAACGAAACGAGAACCACTGGGAATTTTAAGTTTAGAATTTTAATGAATTTTGCATATATAATCTTGCCAATTTAATTTAGATTCTTTTAGTTTTTCTTTTTGTTTCAATCATCTTTGTTGTTAAATACTTAATTATTTTTTTTCTCAATTTCAAATTGCCAGCGACACTCATTCGTGAACGTGTGTAGTCATATCGGCATAAACAAACCTTTTGCCCGATGGGACGAAAAGCGTCACACGAAAACATTTTCACTTTGTCAGATATTGAAGAATTAAAAGTCAACAAAATAATAACAATATTGTCTGGCGTGTTCGAAAATACCGACATTAAAATCTATTTCTTCTTGTTTCAATCCAGTCAAAAGCTTAATATATAATAAATATCAATTTTATTGACAATATTATGTCGTTTTGTTGAGTTTTATTCTTCTTATCAAGCCTATAAAATGTGTGTGTGTGTGTGTGTGTGTGTGTGTGTGTGTGTGTGTGTAAATCGTTACCGCATTACTTACGGTAATATTAGCCATTTCTTTATAAGCAAACATTCGGCATTTGTTGATCGAGCAGTTAGTGCTACTTGTCGATTGAAATTTATAAAATCTTTTCTTAATGCAATTTATCTGGAAAATAAGTGTCTCAGGCCCTTATTAATTCACACACACACACACACACATACATACATATATATATGCGTATATATATATATATATATATATATATATATATATATATATGAACCATTTTCCTTTGCTATGTAACGTACAAAACAGGTTACCCCATGCTTTTAGCATTGCGATATTTACTATGCTGCTCCCCCACCCCCTAATACGTTCGTTCCGATCAAGCATTAATATTGATTCTCTCGTCAAGTGATATCAGTGCTAACCACACGTCATTTTCTGTCATTGTTTTATATCTTGAAAAAAATTCACGATTTTGACTTTCTTCCGGTCCTGTTTTTTTTATTTTATTTTGGATACTTCCGGTTGTTTATTTAGTATTTGTCAGTTCTATGCAATTATTATATGTTCACAATCAAACTTTCCTTACAATTGTTTAAAGTTTGTTTGCAGTTCATCTCTGTAAACCGAAGGTTATGAATACAAAGCGAAATCTGACACTGTATCTTAGGAAGGCAAAGAAACCCTGTCCGACTTTATCCACGGCTCGTACCGCCCACAACTGTGTGAATTGAATGAAGAAAAGGGAAAATAAAACTCATAATTACATCATGCAATAATTAAATAGCGGAAAATGACTTTTCATAATGAGTAGCGGACATTGGAAAGAAAGAAGAGGTTAATTTTTTAAACTCGGTATTCGAATGCAGATTCATTGCCGATGTCCATAATGGTGTTTGATATGACATACACTTCAATTATAAGCGCCAAATATATTTGGTGCTCATTTAGATATTTTAAAAATAATAATCCATTAACATTCTCTAATTAAAATTAATTCTTTTATTTTATGCCGATTAAAATATTGAAATACGTTTTACTGTTCTAAGATTTCATACAATTACAACTATTGATACTTCTGTCTGAATTCCTGAGACAAGGATTTATCGTTATTTACACAATTTATATTCGGACTATTGTCCTCAACTTTGTTCTTGTTATCACAACGTTCCGGTTGTTGTGCTCACCTGAGGAAGACCGGAGATCAAAACGGCCGAAATGTTGCGATACCAACAACAAAGACAATAGTCTGAATATAAATAGTGTAAAAAACCTATCGATACATTTATCCGTGTTTGGATAGAATAGATTATGATCTTCATGGTTTGAAGTTTCAGACTACATTCTTCCATCAGATAGCCGGGAAGCCAGATGGCTTCCAAAATTACTGATAGCAGAAGTCAAAAGAGAGATATTCCCCGGAAGATTTTATGACGTTTGCCATGCAAGAAGGTCACACTGCCTCAGCGTGTTATGTTATCAGTGTGGCAAATACAAAGTGGCTCTTCTCTAACAGACAAAGGCGTTGGCTATGATCTGAGGATTTACAAGCCTGTCTACGTTTATTCAATGGCCTTTCAGCGTTTGACTACTGCGCATTTTGAAGTGACACGGCTTAGGTTTAAGTATTTGACGGCCTAACACCAAACAGAGGCCAGCCATATGCGAATTAGGAAGCTAATCACAAAAGCTTGGTCGATCTGAGCAGAGTGACGTCTTTAGAAGTCGAGAATATAACAAAGAAACTGAATCTGGCCAGATGTGAAATGGTCTAATAAAATACAGACAACAAATGTATAATAAAACATGAATTTACGGTCAGTAGCTATAATATTATCTAAGCCTTTTTCGGAAGGAAGATGCGTTCAATTTAGATAGGCTGACCTCTCCATAAATGTTTTAATTAATATTTTCCTTAAAAATACTATTTGTTGATTAATAACCTGGTTAATTACCATTTTTTCTTTGTGATTGGGGTATGAGATGGCTTAGTGGTTATTGGCACAAAAAATAAAAAAGGCTAATTCGAATTCGCCTTGAAATTGTTTACTAGCTACCTTGAGAAAAGACATAAATACACTTCAACCTGTCTTTTTTATTTTCCTGTTATTCCACTATGTCATTTGTATGTTGCAATGATTGGCATGAATCATAATCTTTTCGAAGTCGCCGCTATACATCAGATTGCGCACTAACTTTAGAGAGTTCGTTCCAAAGATCTCGGGTTGGAATAGATCAAAGGTCAGACCATTCATGGACATTGTCGCTATATGCTTTTGGTTACTTATTTTAAGTTTGGGATTTTTCATCTGTTCTTATTTAACACACCATTCCGAGGTTACTAGAATGGTTCTATGAACGTCACTATCACCTCACTCCGTTGCTACTGATCCCCTCCCAATGGTAGCCGGCGTCACATCAATCATGTACTACTGTTTCCCTCTCCTGGTAGCTGGTGTCACACTAATCGGGTGCTACTTATTCCTTCTGGTAGCCGGCGTCACATCAATCCAGCGCTAATGATTCCCTCTACTGATAAGCCGGTGTCACACCAATCCTGATAACCGGCGTCACAGCAAACCGTTGCTACTGATCACATGGCGTAAGTCTCGGGGTACCTACCACTGTTCAAGAAATTTATACTTTTACATTCTCATATTACTACTTATTCATGCGGACCTATGTTAAATTTGCTGAGGTGCCCTACTCTGACACCGGAGTTGGACAGTTTTATCCTCACATTACACTCCTGAAGATTTTCCCACACTTCGTTGTGTCAGTGAGGCAACGGAGGTTTAAAATCAGAGTTTTGCTTCTTAGATTAGTTTTCCCTACCAGATTAATGAGTTTAATCTACTCGACTTTAGATGAATATGAGTAAATAAATGCTGGCTTTAGCTACTTTATTTGCCCCAACAGGTGAAGCATTTGCATCTTTTATTAATTTTGTCAGAATTTTTGCATCAAATTTTGTAATTTAATTGTCTATATTTGGCTCAGTAATCATCTCCCGCGATGAATGAAGTGATTCCCTAATGAGGATGTTTTGCGTCAAACTTAGAAATGATTGTTTTCGGCGTTGTGTGTCATTAGCAGAGTTTTTTTTTTCCAATTAATCTCATTCAAAAAGATCGCTTTTCAATGCATTCGCGTTATTTATGTTTATCGATTCTAACATTGATGAGGAAAATAATTTGCAATATTTTAGGCGTCAAAGTGCAACTCAAGCGCGAGAAAAGATTTGCGCATTTTATAGAGAAGTTAATGTGAATGATAGAACCTATCAAAATGAATTTTAAAGTTGCATGCTGAAAATCTCGATGCTCCACGGTGGGGTAGACTAAATGAGGGTAACCAAATGAAGATATCATCTTAGAATAATCAATGTCCGTTATACAACGAGGAAAATATAGCAAATATTAATAATTTTTTAATTTAAATTGATTTGCATTAGTCTGTTGCTGTTTATTGCTGAGTCATTGTAAATTTACACCCAAATTGAAATACCAAATTCGATCATTCTGATAGTGTATCTAAAGACACTCTTTTGCCTGCACTGGAACTAAGATTCTCAGACAAAGAAATAACCAGTCAGTTTTGTGTTGACTTTTGAACTCTGAGTCGCATTTTCTTCCAAATCCATCAAGTCACTAATCCTCATTTTGGGGGAGGCGGGGGAGGGGCATTTCTGTAAATGTTAATGAAATATATCAATTTCGTTTATATTTTTCAAGTTCCCTTTTGATGGCACAGAATATATGTAAAACAAAAGAATAACCAGCATGCTAACATGAGTATTATCTGGAAGTAGTCGTATTTTCCATCGCCTCGTTAAAGAACAGAAATTTAATAATTTTCTATATAAAAACAACTATAAACAGTTTAGTGTAAAACAAATCCCTACAGAATAAAATCCAATGAAGTCGAGTTAAGAAAGTTAAATAAGTTAGAATAAATGTTAAAATTAAAGTATGAAATTTGAAAAAAAAAGTTTTAAAAAAATGAATAAGTAAATTGTTTTTGTTTTTCTTAATGATAGAAAAAAAGAGTAAAAAAAATTGAAATTAAATTTGAATTATAATATCTCTCAGCTCTTCAGTGATTTCTTTTTAAGTTCGAAATAAATAAAGTATTTTCCATGCGTTCCATATATTTTACTCGAGTACCGATACAGATACAGAAATTTACTCATTGAGATATTTCCTCATTTTCGTTTCGAATCAGCCTTATATTGGGGGATGACGCTAGTTTCAAAGAGCCAGTAACTGCCTTAAAATCAGCCTTCGATATTACTAGGTTCGAAACCTGACAACAAAAGCCAGTGGCCAAACCACATATGCTTCGATATTTATTTTATTTTCCCTCAAGACTAAATATCAATAAATACTTAGTTGGCCAAAAAGTCCTAACTCACTTAGGAAGGGGAAAGAAAACAACAAAGTTTTATGGAGCAAAACCAAAATTTATTCTCTCAAAATAAAGTTAACCATTCTCGACGATCTTCTGCCATCGGTCAGAAAGCATCCGAATCTGTTTCAGATACTAGTCCGCTGGCTTTGATTAAAAAAAAAACTGTAAACAAATTTCTTTTACTTCATGAAAAGTGTTGAATCGCTGGTCGCGGAGGAACTGCGCCATTGAGAAGAATAGGCCATAGTCACTCGGAGCAGCATCGGGACTGAATGGTGGAGGGGTGGAACACCGTTCATATGTTTAAACTTCTCCTTAGTCAACTTAAATAGTGTGTGGCTTCGCAGTGACTTGCAAAAATTGAGTCAGGACTTTCTGGCCAACCTAGTAAGTGGGGTGGGGGTGTCAACCTTAAAAATGAGCAAATGAAAAAAAAAAAAACTGGCATTTTCGGGGGCAGTATTAATTCAACTCTTTTGTTAAATATAAAGACTAAAATTGTGAAAATTCGTATTATACACGAGAGCTAAACATTAATATTTTCCAGATCTTTATGTTGCAACATTGTGGATGCGAATACAGAAAATATGTTATATTTATAGTCTATACTAACAAGTATGAACTAAAGTGTTTAAATGATCTTTAAAAGGTATTTACATATATACTATATATTTATGCGTATAAGACGACCTTTAAATCCTAAAGATCACCCTTAAAAATTGGAGATCGCCTTATACTACAATTCTAAAAAAGAAATCTTAAATTCAGAGTGATGTTTGTCGGTAGGCTAACTAGGGCCTAACACGATAACAAATAACGTACATAAAAAGATTCGTATCATTAAATATATTGATAATAAAGGCACTAAAACTATTTCTACCTCATACATTATTGACATAACTTCATAATAAATTGCCGATTCGAAGAATAATACCATATCAGTTTGTATGCATGCAAGCTCAGCTGAGAAAATGTAAACATCGAGTTATGATTGTGTTCACAGCAACCTTTATAATTCGCTAAACTTTCAATAATCATCATGGTAATGTTAATTACGACAGTAATAGCATTTAAGACAACATAATATTCATTTCTCCTTAAAATCATTATCATTTTGGTGTTAAATATGAAGTATAAGTAAATGGCCATTAATACACCAGGCTGTTTGTAACTTTAGATATAGGAAAAGAAGAGGAAGAAGAAGAAGAATCAGTATTCATAAGAGATAACGTGATGAAACGTAAACAAAACAATGGTTTCCCTTTTAGGGGACGTGTTCTAGTTCTGTAGCCATGGATGGCAACCGGTCTCCTACAGAAAGAAACGGAAAGCTACTACGGGAAAAAAATCTGTCTCGTCAGTCATGTATCGAAAGATACATGATCACCTAAGCGTGTATCAAGCATGGCACATAACTGACTGTGTAGGAAAAATATGATATCGGTTTTGTTATTTCGTTTATTTTGAATTTCTAAGGATAAAGTAAGTAACAACATTACCAACAATATTATCTTTATATAATCAATAAGCAGTCGTTTTATACTATAGGTATATAATAAATTCATGAAAATTTGTTATTTTTTACCTCGTATAATCTAAAGGTCGCCGACATACACGATTTTTTAGCCCATTTGCGACTGCTTCGTTCTTGTTTGTGTCAGACATATTCCCTGAGGTTTTCATTTACGTTGCCAGCGTAGTTGATGTCTTTGTTATCTCCGATGCCGTCATCGTCCACAGAGTCATTTTATCCTCCTTCCCCAAACAGGATGTAATCTTCACTGCCGTACAGCGTATTCCTGATGCAGAATTTTTTGAATGCTCGTGCAAAAAAATTGTAGCAGTAATGTTTATTTCTGCTTTACACCGCTACAGAGAAATAGCCACTGGCTATTTGACTATGTTTGTTTATAATATCATTTCTCCTTGTTAGAGCTTATTTACGTAGCAAGATTGTTGCATTTTTCTCTGAAGATGCCTATGAGTTGTTCTATAAAATTTATGGTTTCGAAATATAACTATTGAAATTCTTTTTTAGTATCTTTTCTCCTCATGAGAGCTTATTTTCGTTACAAACTTGTTACATTTTTGTCTGAAAATGCTAGTGAGTTGTTCTATAAAATTTTAGAGTTTCGAAACATAACTATTAAGATTCTTTTTTAGTTGAGAAAAAGTTGAGCAAATATTAAATTTAGCTGTAACGTATTCTAAAACTTTAGTGCGTAGTATACATGAAAAATCTTTTCTCAGAATTTTATTGGTGTAATACTGTTCAACATCGTAAGACGCCACAAATATAAAATATTAAAATGAGAACTCGATTCGATTCTTAAATAGCCACAAGTCTCTCAAACAGATGCCATACACGGTGTCCGACTCGTTCAAAGGTGCCTAACCTATCATCAATATACAGCTTTTTTTTTCAGATCCATGATCAAAAAAGCTTCAAATGAATGAATCTTCTAGATTTTTTTACGTTCTAATACACTTGGAAAAGGTACGAATCCATCTCTTCCCCCACCCCTACTACTATAAATAGGAGGATAGATTGGGCCGTATAGCATTGACTGACAAACAGTCTAGGAGAAGGAAAACTCAGAATTCGAACTACCTGCTGCCTTGTAGGTCCTGCCTCTTTAGGTAAAGGTTAGAAGAAGTTAACTTCTAAAACAAATCCACTTCACATGTCGTCTCGAAGAAAGGAACTAACTCCTTACTACATCGAACCGCAGCAGAAAATAATGAACTACTCGGGCTTAGCACAATGGTTCGAACAATCACAAAACTGGGGCACGACACAGCATGGCATCGTGAACGTCACTGTTTTCGTGCCATTTTCCCATCTGTGTATCATCTACGGCACCCTAGACGAAAAGATACTCATATCTCATAGACTAGCAATAAAGAGTCACAAATGAATAACTTTATCAAAAAGCACATTACTTGCAGACTTCCAACATCAATAACAACAACAATGGCTAGCTTATGTAGTAGAAAAGAAATTAATAAATATCGCCCGGTTCACATTCCTCCGCAGTCTTTTGAACAGGAGTAGAGGCTTATCTATTGTTTCCTGTTTAGGATTGGGTTTCTGCTTCCTTCTAAAGTCTTTTCATTCTCTTTCACTCCCAGTAGTTTCTTACATCTTAGTGGTATTATCGCCTTGACTGGGGTGAAATGATTAAAAAAAATCAAGTCGTTAACTTTCCACGCTGCTAAAACAAAAGGAAACTTCAATTGATACCAGAATGATCTAAAAAAGATAGTGGATTTTAGAAGCCTAATATTCCGAAAAACTGAGTCATGAAAAAGATCTTACAAATGTCAACCAATGTTAGCTGTTCGGTCAATGAATGTTGAATATTTCCTACATGGAAACGACTAATTTCACCGATGCCATTACTTTTAATAGACTGTATATAACACATGCGAATAGTTACGGACATAACTACTCCAGACACACAAATTTAGCACAGAAATGGTCTAACTGGAGGTATTGGTCTGGCAGTTTAGATGAGGACATGCCTCTCTTGAAAATCAGCATTCAAGTGCTATTTGTTCTTGAAACCGAACACTGACCATTGCGTTTGTGACAAAGACAAGGAAAGGACTCCTTCCACCATCAAGTATTTCCAATAATGAAATTCTCTGCGTATACCCTTAAAGCAGAATGTCTTTAGCATAAGTATACATCATATTACACCACTTCCTCTTGGCCTCTTCAAACATCTAAGATACAGATTGGATTTATGTAACTGGAGAGATGTAGAGAATTTATAGAGAAGCATGTATATTTGTGGTAGGGTGTACATGACATTCGCAATACCCTTCATACATCATGTGTTTTGCTTGCCACGTGCTCACGAACAGGCCAGCCCCGTTCACGCCACTCGAAACAGCAAAACATGATAGAAAAGTGAATATGGTATTGCATCATCAGCTGAGAGATATAAAGACATTGCAACGTTTTATATTTGGTTTCACCCTCACTCTCAACATTTATGTATATATGTGTGTGTGTGTGTGTTTGTTTGTATGCGTGTGTGAGAGAGAGAGAGATAGAAAGAGAGAGAGAGAGTGGTGTGGGTGTGTCCGCGCGTCCTGGTTTGAGTACAAACAGAAATATGTCGCCTTACAAACTTATCCACATGGAATATTTAGCACTCCGTCTTTTGCCCCCAAACTTCACTAACCAAAATTATCGTCGGTTCAAGAGTTATTTTTTTTCAGTTGATTATTGTTAACCTTCTGTCTAGTAATTTCTAATATTTCATGCTTTCACCCTATTCTCATTTTCCTCCTACTCACCCTTCTTCTTCTTCTTCTTCTTCTTCTTCTTCTTCTTCTTCTTCTTCTTCTTCTTCTTCTTCTTCTTCTTCTTCTTTATCTACCTATACGATCTCCCTTCTTCCTCTTTATCTACCTATCTGATCTACCTTCTTCTTTTTATCTGCCTATCTTACCTCCCTTTTTCTTCTTCTTCTTCTTCTTCTTCTTCTTCTTCTTCTTCTTTATCTACCTATCTTACCCCCCCTTCTTCTTCTTCTTCTTTACGTACATATCTTACCTCCCTTCTTCCCCCTCTTCTTCTTCTTCTACCTAACTTACCTCACTTCTTTTCTTCTTCTTTCTTTCTTTCTTCTACTTGTTCTTCTATCTTACCTCCTTTCTTTCTTTCTTTCTTTCTTTCTTACTTTCTTCTTCTTCTTCTTCTTCTTCTTCTTCTTATCTTACCTCCCTTCTTTTTCTTCTTCTTTATCTACCTATACTATCTCCATTCTTCTTCTTCTTCTTCCTCCTCTTTATCTACCTATCTGATCTACTTTCTTCTTTTTATCTGCCTATCTTACATCCCTTCTTCTTCTTCTTCTTCTTCTTCTTTGTCTACCTATCTTACCCCCCCCTTCTTCTTCTTCTTCTTTACGTACCTATCTTACCTCCCTTCTTCCTCTTCTTCTTCTTCTTCTCCTCCTACCTATCTTACCTCACTTCTTTTCCACTTCTTCTTTCTTTCTTTCTTCTTCTTCTTCCTTTCTTCTTCTTCTTCTTCTTCTTCTTCTTCTTCTTCTTCTTCTTCTGCTTTATCTACCTATCTTACCTCCCTTCTTCTTCTTTTTCCTCTTTACGTACCTATCTTACCTCACTTCTTCCTCTTCTTCTTCTTCTTCTTCTTCTTCTTATTCTTCTTCTTCTTCGTCTATCTTACCTCCTTTCTTTCTTTTTTCTCTTTGTTTCTTTCTTTCTTTCGCCTTCTACCTATCTTACCTCACTTTTTTGTCTACCTATACGATCTCCCTTCTTCCTCATCTTCTTCTTCCTCTTTATCTACCTATCTGATCTACCTTCTTCTTTTTATCTGCCTATCTTACCTCCCTTCTTCTTCTTCTGCTCCTTTATCTACCTATCTTACCCCTCTTCTTCTTCTTCTTCTTCTTTACGTACCTATCGTACCTCCCTTCTTCCTCCCCTTCTTCTTCTACCTAACTTACCTCACTTCTTTTCTTCTTCTTTCTTTCTTTCTTTCTTTCTTTCTTTCTTTCTTCTACTTGTTCTTCTATCTTACCTCCTTTCTTTCTTTCTTTCTTTCTTCTTCTTCATCTACCTATCTTACCTCTCTTCTTTTTCTTCTTCTTTATCTACCTATACTATCTCCCTTCTTCCTCATCTTCTTCTTTCTCTTTATCTACCTATCTGATCTACCTTCTTCTTTTTAACTATCTTACATCCTTTCTTCTTCTTCTTTACGTACCTATCTTACCTCACTTCTTCCTCTTCTTCTTCTTCTTCTTCTTCTTCTTCTTCTTCTTCTTCTTCTTCTTTACGTACCTATCTTACCTCATTTCTTCCTCTTCTTCTTCTTCTTCTTCTTCTTCTTCTTCTTCTTCTTCTTCTTCTTCTTCTTCTTCTTCTTCTTCTTCTTCTATCTTACCTCCTTTTTTGTTTCTTTCTTTCTTTCTTCTTCTACCTATCTTACCTCCCGTCTTTATCTTCTTCTTTGTCTACCTATACTATCTCCCTTCTTCCTCATCTTCTTCTTCCTCGTTATCTACCTATCTGATCTACCTTCTTTTTATCTGCCTATCTTACCCCCATTCTTCTTCTCCTTATTCTCCTTTATCTACCTATCTTACATCCCTTCTTCTTCTTCTTTTTTATCTGCCTATATTATCTCCCTTCTTCCTCATCTTCTTCTTCCTCTTTATCTACCTGTCTGATCTTCCTCTGAATTCTTTTTATCTGCCTATCTTACCTCCCTTCTTCCTCTTCTTCTTCTTCTTCTCCTCCTCCTAAATATCTTACCTCCCTTCTTCTTCTTCTCCTTTATCTACATATTTACCCCCCTTTTATTCTTCTTCTTCTTTACCTACCTATCTTACAACCCTTCTTCTTCTTCTTTGTTATCTACCTATCTTACCTCCCTCCTCCTTCTTCTTCTTCTTCTTCTTCTTCTTCTTCTTCATCTACCATCTTACAACCTTTCTTCTTCTTCTTCTTCTTCTTCTTCTTCTTCTTCTTCTTCTTCTTCTTCTTCTTCTTCTTCTTCTCTGTTATTTACCTATCTTACGTCTCTTCTTCTTCTTCTCTTCTACCTATCTTACCTCACTTCTTTTCTTCTATCTTACCTCCCTTCTTTTTTTTGTTGTTGCTCTTCTTCTTTTTCTTCTTCTTGTTCTTCTTTTTTTCTTTTTCTTCTTCTTCTCACCACGCTTCAATACTGTTGTTTATTCTCTTTGTATCGTCACTCTTTTCTTTTTTGCAGCTAATTTTCTTTCTCCTTTATTTCATTTTTTCGTCTTCTTATTTTTAATTCTTCCATCTTATTCAAGAACGTCGTATTTTTTGCTTTCCCTTCGTATTCTTTAGTTTTATCTTATTTCTTTTTCATTCTTTTCTATTGGAAGAATACCCAATCTTTCTTCTCCTTGTTGTCTTCTTCAATATTCTTTCTTTCTTTTTTTGTTGTTGCTTTCATCTTTTTCTTCTCCTTCTCTGCTTCTTCGATTTTTCTTCTTTTCTTTCCCTTTATTTTTCTCGTTACTAATTTCCTTTTTCTCCATTTACTTTCACTTCATATCTATTTCTTCTTCCTCTACCATTTTTGTCTCCATCTCCTGCATTCTCGTAATATTCTTCATATCTTTTTCTTCTTCTTTTCTTCTTCTTCCTTTTCCCTCGCGATAAACTCCGGCTAAAATTTATTCGAGACGACAACTATACATTTCACGCAATTTGGACTGAAGCCAGGCAGAGTTCAAATCAAACATAAAACTAAAAAAAAAAAAAAAAAAAAAAAAAAAGGAAAAACGAAAACAAACAACGCAGAAACATGATAAGCAAAATCAAAGAACCACCGCCCCCACCCCGCCCCAACCACGAAAAAAAGTGCATTGGTAATAAATGAAGCTTTTCAGGCATCCTTGACGAAACGTAAGTCAATCACACGTGTGGCGGTTGAACATGTGTTCTTTATAGACAGTGGTTGATTGCAACGAAACACACCCAAATTATCTGTTACATATATTGTGAGAACACAACCTTGCAACACCCCTGAAAGAAATATCAGAAGCGTTGCTCTCACCTACATCAGCACCAACTCTGTGTGGGTCAAGCAAATATCTTTCTGTGGGAAATCTTGTATACAGGACACGTTATCCTGGTCGTAATAAATTCATCAGTGCCGTGTCAAAGGTCATCGCGTCGTCAATGGTAAACATAGAAAGCGAACAAGATGATAAACCCGAAAAATCGGAAGATGTTATTGCTGTTGTTGTTTGTACTGAGAAAGAGTTGTTCGGGTAGTGGGATGGAGACGAAGAAGAAGAAGGAGGAGGAGGAGGGGAGTGGGATGGAGACGAGGAGGAGGAGGGTAGTGGGAGGAGGAGTAGAAAACGAAAAAGAAGAAGTTTCTTCATCTGCCAATGTCCGTTGATTCTTTATCGGCAGATGATCTTTGGCCAGAATTGGAAGATTGTAAAATTCAATGTTTTCTGACGGGCAGGGCATATGAAGCTTGGTTGGAATGTTTCATTCTTTCTTTCTAAAGGGTGTAGTAAGAATATTTGGGATGTAATGCACGCAATCACGCACCCATATGCACAACAAACACACATATACGAATACAGATGCATAGACACACACACATGCACGTTCATACGTAGGCACACACAGATAGCTGCACTGGAAAGATGCATATACACAAAACAAACCTAAATATACGCATGAAAAGTTATATTTCTCATGACACTAAAAGTTATTTTAGTGGATACACGTATTTGAGTACATGCCCTTTTATAATAAATTGAAAAAATACGCGGACACCCTTTTAGGAGTTTGATTAACACTTCCTGAACAATTTAGCTACTCCAGTTTTTTTATATGTAGATATTTCTGATAAGAGGTATTGTAACTATTTATACTATTTCATTGTTCAGACTGTTGTCCTTATCTTTATTGACATATTCATGATGTTTCAGCCGTTGTAAGCTCCGGCCTTCTTCAGGTGATATACGTTGAAATTTCGAACCGAACCCTTTATTTCGTCCACCGGGGTAGATTATTCTAGTTATATCTTTTCTGGATATCTCAGTGTCAATTATTTCATTTTAGTAACTCAAATCTCCATTTTTTTGTTTATTCACCTCTGTAGTAAAGCCAGGTATTGAACTCACAACACTTCGGATCAAGTCAGTGGATTACTTCAACCAACCCTTTCATCCACTGGGTAATGTGTTCTTGGGAACATCAGTGTATGATGTTTTGGAAGAAACTGAGATATCTAAAAAAAATTTTTTAAAAATAAAAAAAATTAAAAAAAAGACGTAGAAACAGAAAATCTACTCCGGTGAACGAAATAAAGGGTTCCGTTCGAAATTCCAATGTATATCACCTGAAGAAGGCCGTAGCGTACAACGGCCGAAACGTCGTGAATAGGTCAATGAACATTAGGACAAAAGTCGGAACAATGTAAATAGTGTATCCAAATTTTCTTTTTGTCTTTCGAATACGCAGACGTTGGAAAGAGAAAAAGACAATTCGCTTTCTACCAGGGTTAAAACATAGCCACTCTTTGTAGGGGAAACCACTGTCTTGCTTTAGACGAATTTGCGCCTGGAATTATCATATCTTTTAATTAATCATGTGTTGTCTATTGTGAATTTCAGAATTTAATTAGGAAAACTTGCAAAGGAGGAATTTAGGTCCGCATGAGTTTTTGATGGTGAAACGAACACATGGTTCCACCATCTGTAGCAGTATCGGCAGGAATTCCAACCATTCATTTCTGCATCACAGGTGAAGAGAAATTCGATATTGTATATATTATTTTATTTTTGTCGAGTTGACTGTCTTTTTTTAATAAAGATGTTGTGAGCGTAATGTAATTGTTATCGACTTAGAAAGGGGAAGCGGCGACCTAAGTTCGAAATAATCGTGCATTCTGCATAAAGATAACCGTGAAATGCACGAATCGTTCTGTACTAGCTCCAGCTACGAGTTAAATAGAAAGGTAGATTTGGCTCAGTAGAGTTGGGGGGCAGCTATTCTAAGAGACAGGCAATTCCGAATGCAAAACATTAGAGAAGGCAGCAATTTCTTTCTCGTAATATCGTGACAGTTCCCAGATAATAAAGACATGGTTGAAAAGACATGATCTTCAATGTCCTAAAGGACCATGGTTTTAAAAAAGGCTTCTTTTTTATTATGAGGAACCTGGTTATCATTCTCATGATGTATCAGGAATTAATGTAAAAGACAATGAAGTGGCGAATGCTTGTCTATGTAATAATCACAAGCAAAAAAAGATTATGTATTTACTGTTACAACATATGATGAATAAAAAAAACATCTTAGATTAAAACATGTGTCCAAAATGAAATATAGGGGATTTGTGTTAGGAAGGTGTTTAATTGATAGAGATCTGGAGAAGCGAGAATTTTCTGAGACTGTTAACTAATCTTCTTTTATGTTGATGGCCCATAGAGTGTACGTGTTTTGTTCTGGTAAGCAATACAATGATGGAAAATAAGTCAAACACTCCAGGTAACCTATCTAACAGAAAATTGTATACCTTATTGTATTATAATGATCTTACAGCCATCTGAACAGGAGGTGCCTTTTCAAATCCATCAGAAACCGTTTTCCAAGGTCTGACTTCACCGAATGTCATGATCCGATATAATAACTATATTGGTTCGCAAAATCCTAAACGGATATAAAAAAAAAACAGCTTTCCTTCTTTCCCTCCAAAGGCTAGTGTACTGATTATTAAAAAATGTAATCGATGTTAATACGTAAAGACTTTCATCCTAGGGATGAAATGAACGTACGATAAAGAAAAATAAAAAAAGAGAAATGGATGGAGATTGCACAGTAATGACAGATTAACCATGACTACCAAAGCCTGTGATAGACCAACGCGACGAGGGACAACTACAAGCTCGGGAAATCTAAAACATTTACACAAAGCGGGAAGGACAGCAATCACTTCAGCATTTAAGGAAAATTATACAAAATTTTAGACGAAACGACATGGAGTTACATATGAAAACGACATTTGAAAACGAAAACAGCCGAATGCTTTTAAATGGTGGCACAGAACAATTTGCAGTAATTATATTCGAGCCAGAATGGTAAATATAAACGATGTATTGATGTATAAGTGGATGCGACATATTGACTGAGAAAGGACACAAAAAATGACACAGGATTGGGGAGACCGATGCGATAAGAATGGTTCAAATAACTCAAACGTAAATCCCAACAAAGCAATGATGGAAGATATATATCGGGCGACATTTGTAAAGCAAGCCCTACTAAATTTTGAATTGATTTACTTTTCATTCGTAATAGTAATGGTAATAATAGCCGTTTCCCTACAAGGAAACATTTGGAATTCATTGCTCGATCAGCCAGTGTTGCTTTCGGTTAAAATTTATAAAAATCTTTCGCTTAAAACAATTTTTTAGGTAAATAGGTTTCTCAAGTCCAGTACTTGATATATCGCTCTTTCCAGTATGGATGGTGAGTTCCTTCCTAAGTTTTTTTTTTATTATTTGAAGCAGTATGGAATGTTAACATCTTGATGAGATCATTATTTTCTTTTCGACTTGCATGTTCTGTGCAATTTTGTTGTTGCTGCTCTTAGCAATATCGGATTTGTCTACATTTGAAAAGCAAGTGCTATTAAATTTTGAATTGGCATTATTTTTATTGGTAACCCAAGCTATCACAGCTTATTCTAAAAGAAGCCTACTACTACATTTCCTAAGAATTTTCAGAATTTAGTATTGTGGGGTATTCACTCACATCATACGAGTAGTGGTAGTAGAATTTTCTGCTTGTTTTAACGGAGATAAAAACAGGAAAAATAAATGTGCGGAATACAAAGAAGGCATGAATAATTGTATATTAATTTCATACAATTTTATTTATATATTTGGCTGTATTGTCGTGTGGGTGTTTTACGTTACAATTTTGATAATGTTCATGATATAAAACGGAATAAGTTTCTCCGTAATATCACAAGTCCTATCAGGAAACGAAGTTACACATGTGTTGTCATCCCGACAGTTCTTTGGAGAAAAGATTGAATCTTATGTCATTTGACGTGATGTCTGTATTTCCGGCAGGATCATTTTTTGTCACATGCTGGGGGTAATTTTATTATTTTTATTTAATTTATTTTAAACAACATTTAAATATTATTGTTTTATTTTATCTAATTTATAATTTTCATTATTATTATTTTATTTATTTGTAACAATAATAATGTCTAGACATCCATAGGTAGCCTAATCTTGCACCGGTGTTAACCATCATCGCAAGTGGTGAGTGTTCGATCCAAGAATGGCCAAGAATATCTATTGCTTCATAACGGGGTCTCTCTCACTCTCCCTCCCTCCCTCCCTCTCTCTCTCTCTCTCTATATATATATATATATATATATATATATATAGAGAGAGAGAGAGAGAGAGAGAGAGAGATAGATAGATAGATAGATAGATAGATAGATAGATAGATAGATAGATAGATAGATAGATCTATGTCTTGGCTAGGAGTCATAGAGTTTTACTTCCTTCTCATTAGTCGTCATAGTTAAAGCTGACACTTTTAAAGCATTGTCCCAAAAGCCATAAATCGACAAATTCACACTCTAGTAGCACAAGGCATCAAAAGCAACACACTTATAATAATAATTAACGCCACAAGCCAGAGAAGGTGACCGAAAAGGACAAAGTCAAGATCTTGTGCGATTTCTATATTCAAACAGACGGCCTTGACGTTATCACTTTAAACAACACCGTTGTTGACAAAGAAACAAGAAAATTCCCCTTCATCGACGTGGCGGTTTACACTGACCATAATATCATGGTCAAAGAAATTCACGAGCATTTTGAATAGAATTTTCAAAAATGTGGGGCACTATTTACCCAGGGATTATTGGAGCGTTGCGGCCTAAACAACCGTACATAAAGGCCTCTATCTATAAAATCAAAATAAAGCAGTGTATTTCACCGTTTCTGCAGTCTGTACTGTCTGGTTTTGCACATTTTCTTAGAAAGGGAGTTATCTGTTTGAGTTGATACGACTTCATGGAGAACACCTATAATGCAAGATCTGCAGATGAAAAAGAAAAACCCTGCAAAAGTAGTGGAGGACATCAGTAATTCCAGTTGTAGTTGGAACGCTCGGATTGATTAGAAAAGGTCTTATAGACTCATTGATACCCCATGCCTGAAAGAAATACAAAAAATTGGACTCACAGAAACAGCTCACTCATTATCAACAGCTTTATCTGTATAAAATTTGTGTGATCTTAGAGTTTGTTTTTACGAAAATGATCAATGGAAAATCTCATGAAGCCATTTCTGACCTTAGAAGAAAATACGTATAGAACCTAAATCAAAGGAAATAATAATAATAATAATAATAATAATAATAAGAAGAAGAAGAAGAAGAAGAAGAAGAAGAAGAAGAAGAATAGAAACTATTATTCCTGCAATTATATGGGCACTTGGAATGATTAAGAAAGGAACTGAGAGATCTTTGCACATGATACCTGGAAAAAATATTGACTAGCACTGCCCATGTACTACAGAAACCTCTGTGAGAGTAGATAGTGGCAAGATGGAGCTAATGATTTTGTGCATATATTTTGTTTGTTTGCCGAATGTTTGACTGACGAATGAAACCCTTACCCATTTCTTGCTCCCAGATGTCTTCTTGTCACTCGTCAAGTAATGCGCCATAGAAGGAATTTTATAGGGACTTTTTCAGTAATAATAATAATAGCAAGAGTTTTTTTTAATCAATTCGCCCCAAGTAAAGCGTCTGTGCCAATAAGTCGCAAGAGGTCTACTGGGAGTGAAATAGAATGAAAAGATTTTAGAAGGAACCGGGAATTCAATCTTAAACACGGCACAAGGGATAGGCCTATACTCCTCATCAAAAATGAGGAGTACGATCCGGTCTTTTGAAATGGAGTATAAGTTTAAGAAGAGAAGAGAGTATAGGTTTGAAAAAAAAAAAAAAACAATTATAGGCGAAATTAAAACGACAAATCGAAGAAATACTGGCAAATAGTTGGCGGCATAGCTACATGTTTTATATACTGTATTTATTCAGGGCGTAGTCGATCATGGCTCTCCAGAAAATTCCGGCTTTCGTTACTTTAAGCAACGTGTGACTCTTTATCATTTCTTTTTCCCTACCCTGCCATTTATTACACTCAAATGTTTCGGTAGTTTACTCTCAGTTTCTTCCCTCCTGTCTTCAGTATGTCCTGGGAATGTTTAGTTCTCCTTGATCATTTCAGCGTTTTGCGTAACAGAACTTTCAACGGTCTCGATTCCTCGTTGCTCTATTCACAGCATCCGTTTGAAGAACCACATCTCTACCACTTAGGGTTACTTCTACCCCTGCAAGGATATTCCCCATTGATTTATAGCAAGATAGATATGGCATGGTATTACAGCACTTATGTCTATGCTTCTAACGAAATGTTCCAGCCCTTAATAATTTAGATTGTGAAAATAATTTCCATTCCAATGCGCCTTACAAATTTCTCTGTCACTTATTTCGTCATCTGTTTTTATTTCTAAATTCATACATTGAGTTACTTTTCCTGCTGACGACGTTACATTTTATTTTCTCATAGTTAATGATTAGTCTTTTCTTCTAGCTTTTTGTTACAGCCTTCTCTAGATTTGTAGTCTTCCTTCTTATTCTGCAATCAACAAAGTCTTATCTGCGCATCTTATATGTTCAGATTATATCCATCGATAATAAATCCTGGAATATTTTCTAGTTCTCTTAGAAGTGAAAACCACAAAGAGAGAAATAGTGTTACTCTTACTAGCAGCCGAAAATAATTCTATAAGACCCAATCATGCAAAGTTCAAAGTATATAGGATACAGATTTAATTGCAATTATAGATGAGACAATCAAGTACATAATCGAAAGGCGTAGCAAGTTAACCAAGAGAATAGATATGACTGGGTGGGAATGACATTCATCTGGGAATTGTGCATTCGAGGGAACTTTCAGTATACAAATCAAAATCTGTCTTAAATAATCAAACGTAAACGTCTCTGTGATTAAAATGTATCATTCATTCCGGACCAGAAAACTGGATATGATAAGAGTAAATAAAAAAGAAAATATGCTTAATAGTGAATTTCCCTTTTCCGTTGTTATGTTAACAAGATATATTACTCGATGCTGTATATTTCACAAGTATATAGGTGAAATCAACCTGCTAATGAATTGTTTGCTATTCCATTTGATTTCCACCTGCTTTCTTTAAGAATTTCAAGTGCTGTATTTCTCTAACATGAGTCAATAGAATTAATTAACCCTTCCTATCCAGTTGCATCTGTTTTCTACTTTTAATAGGAGGAACATTTATGGGAGAATATTATATATATATTTTAGAACAATATCTAAAATTAATGACACAGTAAGAGGAGAAAATTGTTTGATGAAGTCCTAACGGACGAAATACGTCATGCAAAAAAAAGTTTTTTTTTTCACTTTGTCATCAATTTTCATAAAATATATTTATATATATATATATATATATATATGTGTGTGTGTGTGTGTGTGTGTGTGTGTGTGTGTGTGTGTGTGTGTGTGTGCATGTAAAGGAATCAATAAAAATCCTTTACCTTTTCTAATAAATGAAATGAGGGTGAAATGCTGTCATTTTAAAGCCGAGGTCTGAATGAAATAACCAAAGTAGCGCTTTATGAGGCTTGGCGATGCAAAAGGAAGTCATATTGCAAGAATTTCGGAAAAGCTCTGCTCGAAATACTTGACATCGTCTTATTATTCCTGACAGATAAGACCTTATGATTATTCTTTGTTGTCATGAAAAATCCTCTTCATAGACTACCGTGGTAAATTGGACGGAAAAAAATATGTGTAAAAACGACGCATATGAAGTAAATATAACTGCCATAGAATAAAACGTGACACATTTATACGAACACACATCTTTAGCATCGTAAACATCATGCTTTTCATTTCATCAGTCCATTTCTCTCTTCACCAAAAAATAACTGACAGTAAAATTTCTCATGGTGGCCTCCATTCTGCATTGATGAGTTGAAATATTTTTATTCTTCCACGCATTATTCCACGGGCTGCTGTTTTCATTTTTATTAACGTTTCATGGTTGCCACAATGTAGGGAATTGGGTTGTATTTGAAAGCTTTTCGGGATTAAATCTCACATCAATAACTCAAATTATATAAGATTATTTTAAAAAGTAGCTACGTATGTCGAAAGCAGAGATTAAAATTAATCCAAATTAGTAATACATTGAATTACTTTTCCTGCTGACGACGTTACATTTTATTTTCTCATAGTTAATGATTAGTCTTTTCTTCTAGCTTTTTGTTACAGCCTTCTCTAGATTTGTAGTCTTCCTTCTTATTCTGCAATCAACAAAGTCTTATCTGCGCATCTTATATATTCAGATTATATCCATCGATAATAAATCCTGGAATATTTTCTAGTTCTCTTAGAAGTGAAAACCACAAAGAGAGAAAAAGTGTTACTCTTACTAGCAGCCGAAAATAATTCTATAAGACCCAATTATGGAAAGTCCAAAGTATATAGGATACAGGTTTAATTGCAATTATAGATGAGACAATCAAGTACATAATCGAAAGGCTTAGCAAGTTAACCAAGAGAAAAATACAAGAATAGATATGACTGGGTGGGAATGACATTCAACTGGGAATTGTGCATTCGATGGAACTTTCAGTATACAAATCAAAATCTTAAATAATCAAACGTAAACGTCTCTGCTTTTTCACATCAATAACTCAAATTATATAAGATTATTTTAAAAAGTAGCTACGAATGTCGCAAGCAGATATTAAAATTAATCCAATTTAGTAATATTGTCTTCTAACGGAATTATTCCCGTTGAAAGATTATCAGCAATGGATTCCTCTAGTAAAATAATGTGCAATGCATTTCTTTATTAAAGTTATTTGTAAAATATTCCAATAATAAGATCATTTTCAATACCTTCCTCTAGTAAAATCATTTGCACTAGCAAACGTATTTTCAATTAATTCCACTATTAAAATTATGTGCAAGGCATTCCTACGCAGAGTACTCAAGTAGTGAATGGTACTACTTTTGGAAAGTCAGTGCTACTAAATTTTTCATTGTTTTTTTTTTATTTTTGTTTTTGTTTTTTAATTACAAACTTATTTTGGGGCGTAGCGCCACACATGAGGAGTTGCAAATTTCTTAATTACTACTCCAAAATTTCAAATGTAGCCTGATTTAGTAGGATTGTATTCTCGTAAAACGATTTGCAATTCTATGTTAGAATTATCCTCTATTTATTCGCTATAATAAAATAATTTCCAAATGTTTTCTTGTAACAGTGTTGCCAGGATGTAACAAGTAACGATCTGGGTTACATTTGAAGGCCTAACGCGACTAAATTGTCAATTGATTTTCTTCACTTGAGTAAACCATGTTAGTCCAGTTTTTTTAAACATCCCTCAAAGTCGCCAGTAGTAAAATTCATAATGTAGTACCGCAGGCACACTACTTCACACTGAATAAATAAAGACAACTGACTCAAGGTTACACAAAGCGGCCACATATGTAAGGTCTCTTTAAGATGCAAAAAGTTGGTATTCCGTTGAGGCATATAGTCAGCTTCAGGGGCTGTGCATGTCACCCTTTGAAAAGATTCCTGGTGAATATAGTCAATCCCCTAAAATGTAAATCTTCGTTAGATGTTACGAACTAAGAACACTTCGTGAAATCGATCGTTGTGGCTCCTGTCCGTAATCCTGTTTATCAGGTTTTCTGCGACTGAGGCTCTATCAGTGGTCCGAAATCGTTTGGAATCGAACTTCTTAGTACGTACTCTCTCGATAGATAACCTAATGGTATTGTTGATTTTCTGTGTACAGACAACATTCTTCCGACTAGGTTCTGATATATGTCAACAGGAGGAAGGCTTGGTTATAGGCTCACCGAAGTTACCAGTAATCCTTAGAATTTCTTTGGTAGGATTTTTGGAATCGCTTTGATCGTGCCAATAATGAATGGTATCTTTTTTTTATGAAATCATTGAGTTTTACACAAAGCAAACTAGGTAACCTTCAATGGAGACCAAATGACTGTAATGCTACACTTATTGCAAGGCTCTTCAACATTGTTACAAATGAGGTTGCAATGTAAACAGAAAATATGCATGTAGTCTTTGCAGAAGGTACTGATATTTATTCTTAGAGTTTGACATTTTGCCTGCTCAAATGCAAAAATTCACTATATAATAAATCATTTATTTGCTTATTTTGACTACATCTGGACTTCCGGTATATCAACTGTGGTATATCTCGAAATAAATTTCTGTTGCCAATGAGTTTTATATTCAAATCCATCTCCTTGCATTTGATCAACGATTCTATCTAATCTAGGTATGATTAGTGTCTTTTGATACATCGAATTGTAATATAAATCCGCCTGAAGGCTGCCGAACGTGCTTCTTAAACTCTATGCCAAATCATTTCTATTCAGAGAATTTAAATTATAATTAAATGCAAATACCGTATCTGCGTATAAGGCGACCTTTAGACAAGACGAGGTAAAAAAATATAGCAGTATTTCATGAATTTACTCTTGATCTGTAGTATAAGACGACTGCTTATTGATTATATAAAGATGATGTTGTTCGAACTGTTTTTACTTACTGTATCCGTAAAGATAAAAAATGAACGAAATAACAAAACCGATTCTATATCATGTTTTTCGTACATTCATTCCCTAAAAGTGAAATCCTTGTTTTGTTTACATTTCATCACGTGATCTCTTGCGAATACTGAGTCTGCTTCTTCCTCCTTTTCTTTTCCTGTATCTAAACAGTTAAACAAAGTCTGGTGTTCTAATGGCCATTTACTTATACTTTTTATCGAAAATCACAAAATAATCCTAAATTGTGTTATTATTTAACACGAAAATGATAATGATTTTTAATGAGAGATGAATATTATGCTGTCTTAAATGTTATTACTGCCGTAATTAGCACTGCCATGATGATTATTGAAAGTTTAGCGAATTATAATGGTTGCTCTGAACGCAATCATAACTGGATGTTTACATTTTCTCAGCTGAGCTTGCATGGATACAAGTTGATTTCACTGATATGGAATTATTCTTCGAATAGGCAATTTATTATGAAGTTATGCCAGTAATATATAAGGTAGGAATGGTTTTATTACTTTTATTATCAGTTTATTTGATAATTTGAATCTTTTCATGTACGTTATTGGTTATCACACCGAGGCTGAGGTTAGTCTACCAAAAACATCACTCAGAATTTAAGGTTTCTTTTTTAGAATTGTAGTATAAGACATTTTTCCCAATTTTTATGGGTAATTTTGGGGATTTAAAGGTCGTTTTATACGCAAAAATATCCAGTAATTAAAAAAGTAAGCTGTTCATTAATTAAATATTTAATATCGATGAGCTTTCAAAGATAGGTTAAACAGGCAATCCTTAATACCTGTGTATCCTAGAGAAGAGAGAATTAGAAATTAAAATAAATATTTTCTAGAAGTTAGGACTTTAAACTAAAGACTCTATCCAAACAAGAAGAGAATATCGAGTCATCCTAAATAAAGAGAACGTCTTTAAAATGTTAGATAATTCAGTTTCGGCGACCGAGTAAAACGGAAAGAAAATGGAAATCTGGAAAATGCTCAGTAATGTTAATTTTTTTCGAAACATCGATAGCTTCAAAAAATGCTAAAATCCATCAGTCAAACAGAACTGAACTCATTTGAATATATGTCATTCGGATTATTTTATTTCACTTGCGAATATTACCTTTCTAGTTGGTTAGTGTTTGACCCTTTAGAAAAGCACAACGTCAATTTAAAAGTTAGCTTTACTTCTACTAATCCCTAATCAGCAGGAGTCAAATGTTGAATAATTATTGAAATTGCATGCTTATAGTTTATAAAAAAAAGTCAATATCAGCTTCTTTACTTAGAATATATTGGTGGTTTATGCAGAAATTAGCATTCATTTTATCTGTAAACCTCTTTTAATATTGATATGATTTTCTTTTAAAAAAAAATGGAAATCTGCAGAAACAGTAACAGTATTACGCTAACAAAAACATATCTACAATGTGTCAGTTTTGCTGCTGCCGAGTAAAATGCACATTCAACAACAGAAATTATTTCCTTTCACTTTCCACAGAGATGACATTTCTAATTTTACTATTTCCGTTTCTCATATGTTTATTCCAGGCTGATGTTATTATTATTATTATTATTATTATTATTATTATTATTATAATTATTATTATTATTATTTTCGTTCGCAGGGTTTTCATTTTTTAACCGAAAATCTTGCATTCTGAAAAATACAAGGCACCTTTCGCAGATTATTATTATTATTATTATTATTATTATTATTATTATTATTATTATTATTTCTTCTGCAGCACGGATTTCGTTTACAATCGGTGATCTTGCCTTATTCGTATTCTCCATAAAGTCATACGGCTCCAAACAGAAAACACTTTTCACAGAATATTTGAAGTTCCAACCAACGAAAACTTGGGAAGCCATGGCATACTAACTGTTATCCCGAATTTCTTCATGTAAAATATTTCGGATATTATTGAGAACACAAGTACGTGGGAGTAGTGAAAACTGTTTAACCTGGCCAAGAAGAGATGTTTGATTATTTGGTCAGATTGGTGGCATGAAAATCTTTAAATTCGGTGGTATAGACCGCAACGCCACCAAGGAGGCAGTTTGTTTGAAATCCCGAGAGAACTTGACTTGGTCGTATTCTCTGGTACCATTTATCAACAACGGGATGATCTCTGGTTAGTTGGATCCCAAAGACTTTGTTGATTTCGCTGGCTTGTGGATGCGCCATTTCTCATCGACTTCATAATTTCTACATAGCCACCAATTCAATTATTATTATTATTATTATTATTATCATTATTATTATTTCTGTTTGCAAGCACATGAATTCTGGCTGTTATTGCTGGAAACTAAGTGACTGAAAATCTCCTCAAATCTCACGCACTTTCCTCAGTATCCTGTGGGCACCGCAGCACGATTCTAATCTGGACTTTCTCAAAAATTCCTTGAATTTTGAATTCATCTATTCCAGTTTCATTCTCGTGTCTGAGGCAGAATTCATAATGCATCCATAATCTTCACATCTCAGTTCATTGGAAAAGTCCTGAGGTATGTTTTTGTTGTTGTTTTGGGTTTTTTTTTTTTGTCAGTTTCTTTTATTTTTAGCTTACATTTCGACAGAATGTGTTTATCTATGACTTGGTATACCTTCTATTATATTAGTATTATAGCTGTTACTGTTTGATTTCCTGTTCTTTTATTTAATACGAATATCAATATCAATCATAATAAAAAAAATCCTAATAACGAAGAGAAAATAACGACAATAACTTCAGTAAAGCTTTCTTATTTTTCCTTTTTTTTTCCTTATATTTCAGACTGAAGACGCTTACGTCATCACGCAGAACTTATAGCGACATCTGGACACTTTACGCTTCATGCAAATAGAAGACCGTAAGTCCTCCTCAATTATCTGCCCTTTTCCTTTTTTCCTTTTTTTTACACGCGCTTTCTCTTTTGCCAATTCGCTCATTTTATTTACAGTTTTTCATCTAACAAATATCAAGCAATGACTTTAAATCAAATGTATTTTTTATCTTATTCTTTTGCGGTGCCGTGGGAAAGCAGTTGGTTGCTTGCATCATTCATATTCATTTTTTTTCTGTTCAAATTCATTGTTCTCTGTTGCCCGTCTTTTTCTCGTTATTCCACGTCACTTCACGTTCATTTCATGTTATGGTGGCCCGGCTTGCAACGTCATCGTAAATAAGACGCGAGTTTTTTCTGAAATTACAAGCAACTGTCAGCTGGTAATCTATCTCTTTCCCCAACCAGCCGACCTCCTCTCTCACTCTCTCTCTCTCTCTCTCTCTCTCTCTCTCTCTCTCTCTCTCTCTCGATATATATATATATATATATATATATATATATATATATATATATATATATTTTTAAATTTCAAAAATTTCATTTAAATGAAATTAAAAATAGACCACACTTTTATAGTAAGTAAACTGAATATATAAATATATATTTTATGAAAATCTATGAAAAAGATTTCGTGTCACGCGTTTCGTCCTGTAGGACTTCATCTGACTAATGTAGTGTTTAAGGTGATGTGACTGCACATGCGCACGAAGGACATGGGTCGCTGAAATTTTAAACTTTTAAATTAAAATTATTATTATTATTTTTAAAATGTGTTTGGATCTAACCGATTTCATTTAGTTTCTTTTTTAGAATTCCAAATAGTGTTAATGGTAGTAGTAGTAGTAGTATCAGCCGTTTTCCTATAAGGAAACATTTGACATTCATTGGCCGAGCAGCCAGTACTGTTTTCAGTTGAAATTTATAAAATCTTTCTGTTAAATTACTTTTTTAGTGAAACAGATATGATATTTAATATACACCATTAAAATATTTGAATATACTCATATATAGAAAACATTTTTTCTGTCGTAAATATCCGTGGATCTATATGAAAATGAAATAGAGAGTCTTTTGAATAAATTGAGGTACGAAGAGAAAGATTTTAAAGTCGGAATTTTCGGCCACGCCTGTGTCCCTTTTCAACGAGACAATTAATAAAGTAGAAGAACTTACTCTTCCAAGCAATGTTTTTGTTGTTGGATAGACGGTATCTCTGTGTACATTATATTCTCTGAGTAAACCAAAATACCTACCTCATCCCTCAATGAGTGATTTTATTGTGAAAATATATTTCAATTCCGCTTTGCGTCTTTCTTGTCGGCTGTTGAATGAAGACGCTAAAAGCACTCATTTGAAGTCATCAATGTTATGGAACAAATGTAGCTGTTATCGCTCTTTGCTCTATGGTGGTTCCCTTTCTAACTTTTTGTTTGAAATAGTATGGAACATTAACATATCGATTATGTCATTATTTTCTCGTCAAGTTTTATTTGCTATCCATTTTAGTTGTTGCTGCTGGTGGTAGTCCTCAATTGATGTGGTTTCTGTTATTGGGTACAGTTCTTTTTTATGATTCTGTAGCACCAGTTCACATTGTTCAAAGCAAGATCATCTTTGCGAAGAACGTCACGCTTTATTCGCTAAAAGCCTTTTTCAACATTGATCTTAGGAAGTGGTTGTATACAGTTGGCGGTTTAGATATTTCTGAACGACGCCATGCGTGACATCCTCATGAAAGTCTACATCTGACGATGCTATTTAAGAAAACGAATCGATATTTTGGTTTCGTATCTATTTGCAGTGTTAGGTGAAGCTATCTCCAGCGCAGCCTATTCTATCTTCAGTTTCCTTTTCCCCCGATACTAAATTTGTTATAACGGAGCTATACACCGGATGTATTTAAAGTGTTTATTATTTACTAATTCCACACCCTGAATTCTTATGATGGGTTCAGCGTGGGTGCCATCACTGCTTTCATCCCAATTCCAAATCATATTTTCTATTTTTGTCCCATTTTTAGAAATACTTGCTAGAGGATTCTGATTTTCTGTTCATGATCATTTTTATTCCAACTATGAACACATCGTCAGTACACTTCCACCTCATGATCAGTACATTGGCTTCAGGAAGGAAAGCAGAATTGGTGTCTTCTATTGGTAGATTCATTTCGGATGCGTTATGGAATTTTTAAATTGTCAACGCCCATCTTGTCACATCTGTGCTTGTATATACGCATAGCATAGATTAAATAGACTGGGGCTCTCATTTCCTTCTTATCGTACTACTAATGTGGTCTGAAATGTTTCTTTAATGGGATCCTCACCAGACATGTAATATTCTGTAGATCGATACAGTTCCTATATTAGATTCGGTGAGTTTGGAGCTTAGAGGGTGGTTTCTAATAGATGAGAAAAGGAAATCTTTATTAATGTAGTCATATGCTGCTGTGAGGTCGACAAAGCAGGTATACAGTTTCCGATTAGAGAGGTAAGCAATTTCTTGGAGTTGCTTAATGACATATATGTCATCGTTGCATCCCTTGCCAAAACGAAAACGAAACTGAGTTGTGAGCAATTAACTTTCATAACCCTTGTTAATATAATGTTCATTAATACTTTCACCATGATGGATCCAATTGAGATACCTCTGTATGTGTGAGGGTCTTGAGGGATACTTTTTCGTTTCCATAATGCATCAATGCGTGATAGACACTACTTTTTGGGTTGGATTTCTGATTCCAGACTTCTTTCGTAAAATAGATTTGTTATTGAATTCTGAGAGAAACTAAAGCTATTTTCAAAAGTTCGACCTCAGTGTCGAGTCATGATTTATTATTCTTTAGTTGTTTAATAGATTAAGTAATTCCCTCGTCATTATTTTTGAGGACGAACTTTGAAATAATATATATATATATATGTGTGTGTGTGTGAGAGAGAGAGAGAGTTTGTTCTATCATATAAAATTGACAATTGATATATTTATCAGTCATGCATCTGATCTCATTAGTAATGAGTCATTTCAGTTTTATGGTGACTACATGCTTTCTACGACGCAAAGAAAATAGCCATCGTTTTACCAAAATAATAATATATAGGGGAGATCAGCCTGCCCATCTTGTCACATCTGTGACAAACTTGTGATATTGTTTGTTTTTTTATTCCCTTTGAGGCATAGTCACCTGTGCATCTTATGTTATTAAGACGATAATAAATACTGGTAGATATTTTATTTCTCTGTGGAGTGGAACGTTTGAAATTCAGACACTGCTAATAACAGCAATTCTATAAGAACCAAATCAAATAAGATGGACACAGGATAATTGCGTTTGTTGATGAGACAATAAACTACATAATGAATAAATGTAGCAAATTAACCAAAAGAAAAATACAAGAATAAATATGATTGTGTAGGAATGGAAACCAAATGGGAACTGTGCAAGCAAAGGCAAACGTCTCCATCGTTATGGAATTACGCAACGCCGATACGCAAAAATCTTTTACCATTTCATTAGTGTATAGGGAAATCAGTTGCAATTGTTGGGATTATTTTTGTTTCGTGCTCGCCTTTCTTTGAAGCAGCTTTTCGCAACCTTTTTTTTTTGCCCAATACACCCCCCACCTTTTCACTATATGTCAGAATGCCATTTCGACTCTTTCGAAGATTGTCTGACTCAAAAGATGCATTCCGAATGATATGCATATATTATTGAAAACCTTCATCCTTTTCCATATTAATACAGATGCATTTATATGGATTTTTTTTATAGAGGAGTTTTACAAATTTAATAGCAATAGAAAATATTGATGGCGTTTTAAACTTGAATGTATTTACAGTAATTAATTAATAACTAATTATTAAATAAATAAACAGAAAAAATGCACCAATAAACAAAAAGTTCAATAAAAGGTATTTAAATCGATTTTATTCTGATGAAGTTTACAGTCAATGAGAAACTTGTGAAAAAGAAAAATTCCGTCCCACCAGGAGGAGTTCCTTCTGCTTGAGAACACTTGCTTTAAGGATTTCTAATGTAGGATTTCTCTAACATGAGTCAATAGAATTAATTAACCCTCCCTATCCAGCCGCATCTGTTTTCTACTTTTAATTGGCGTCACTCTCTGTTTCACTTCACAGATGAAACATCTTCGCTGTTAAATTTATCAAGTTTTTGTTTTGATTTAATTTATTATGGTTTGTATTTTTTACCCGTGACACCTTTGCTGATTTAAGGTCTCCTTTTTGCAATCTAGAAGATATTGCCTCTTTGAACTTGAATTTTGCCCATTATTTGTATTCTATATTTTCATGTTTTCATCCAAGTACATACCGCTTCTATATTTTGTTTTTGTTTGTTTGTTTTTTGTTATATCTGTTTTCGTCTCAAAGTTATACATTGGTACATAGAAAAGCATTGTTGATACTCTTTTCAAAATTCCAAACCCTAACCTATTTTGTCCCTTATTTTCTACTGAACAACTTCTTTACAAAAGACATACTAATTCCTCTTCTGTTGACCACGACGCGTCCAGCGTGGCTGAGACTAAGACAATCCGGCAGACAAGATCGTAATCAATCTTTGTATTTTCATTAGTTAAAACTAACTTTTGTCTTTGGATTTTCTCTAACCCCAATATTGCAGATGCTGAAATATGAGGCCTTTCCGTAGGTAGTTATTAGAGCAGACACTTCCATGCCACATTCGAGACAATGCTCCTGTATGCTTGTGTTACTGCAGCCTTACCTCCGCAAGGCAATTTTCTAGTGAATTAAATGAGACACACATACAGCAATTTTGGGAGTCATTTTATTATTATTTTTTTACAATATCAAATTCAACCTGTTCACTCCTGATTAGTAGCCTCAATATTCTATTAATATCGATTCTAAATCTGCTTATCGTATCATGTGTGCACAGTTTGTCAACAGATTCATTCGACAAAAGAAATGTTTTTGTGCTAAAGTTAACCGTATTCAATTCTTGAAAGCCACTTAAGCAGAGAGTTACTGTTAAAATAGTTATGATTAATGTGGTGTGTTGCAAATGCAAGAGATTGTAGTAGAAAGAGTATAAGAATGAAGAAGATAGACACTTGAAGAGGAAATTCAGGGAGATATATCTAACCACCCGAGGAAGGCGTGAAGATACAGCCGCCGAATCTTGTTTTAAAACAAAAACGACAAACCTGGGAAGCTAATCCGAGGTCATCTAAATACAATGATGAAAACAGACGATAAATAAGAACTTACAGAAGATTTTTGCAAAACGAATTCTACAACGTGTATGTGTGAATCTAAACCAAGTGATATCAAAAATAAAAATAAAAAACCATGAGATCTGCGGATAGTATTTGTATAATTTATGCATAAAAATGTCGTTGAATGAAAGAAACGATCGTTTTTCCTTTTATGATTATAAGCAAAAAATCTCAACATTTGCGTTATGCGGACCAAAAACAAAACCATCATTTCGTTCCACGTCTCAAACTGATACCCTTCAACCACCTATATTTTATCCCGATGACGCAGTTCCGGCAAACGCTTCCAATCGGGTAATTTTTTGATTAATTTCAGTATTTTCCATACGTCTTATTTTACCCTCTACAAAAGGGACGCCCTCACTACAAATAGGAATGTTATTTCTTAATAGGTTTTTTGACGTCTGAAACGAAAAAAAATACACTGCTTCAAATGTATCACTGAAAAAAAAACATTCGATCATATTTATATCCAATGACGAGATAAATTGTTTAGTGACACGAACTAGATAATTCGTCTTGCGATAAACTGTTACTCTTTCAAAAGATGAAAGAATGTCCTTGTACACAGAAAATAAATTTGCATATTTACTTCGATGGTGTGACAATGAGCCAACAATTACAAAAAAATATGTACGTTTATGAGTAGATCCATATTTTCTGATATTTAATATACATCATTAAACTATTTTCTTCTGTCGTAAATATCTGTGGATCTATATGAAAATGAAATCGAGAGTCTTTTAAATAAATTGAGATACGAAGAGAAAGATTTTAAAGTCGGAATTTTCGGACACGCATTTTTTTCTTTTTGAACGAGACGAAAAATAAACAAAGTGGAACTTACTCTTCCAAGCAATGTTGTTTTTGTTGTTGGCTAGACAGTATCCCTGTTTCAATTATATTCTCTAAGTAAACCAAAATACCTACCTCATCCCTCAATGAGTGATTTTATTTTGAAAAATATATTTCACCTCCGCTTTGCGTCTTTCTTGTCGGCTGTTGAATGAAAAGCACGCATCTGATGTCATCAATGTTATGGAACAAATGTTCCATAACATTGTTCATATATATCTTTCCTTTTAATTATATATATATATATATGTGTGTGTGTGTGTGTGTGTGTGTGTGTGTGTGTGTGTGTGTGTGTGTGTGTGTGTGTGTGTGTGTGCGAATGTCATGAATTTTGCATTTGATACTTCATGTCACGCAGAATTGTTGTTTTTGCTGTTACAATTTTTGGCGTATCTACAACAGTAAAAAGACATGAGAAAATAGAATAAAGACACCCGTTTTAAATATTCAGGACTAATTCTTTTGGAAAAGACCTGAATCCAGGTCTTATTCCCCCACAGCTAAGGATTAAATAGCAGGAAATGTCAGACTTTCTATCTTTTGGGACAGGTAAAATAATAATAATTACTGAATAAAAATTCAGATTATAGGCAGAGATAGAGGAAGCGGAAACCCAATCCTAAACAGGAAACAAGGGAAAACCTTTACTCTTGTTCAAAAGACCACGAAGAACAAGGAATCGGACGATAGGCAAAATGATAGGCATCTACTCCTATTGGGGGATGAAAAGATAGTAATAATTACTGAATAAAAATTCAGATTTCAGGCGGAGGCATCAGAAGTACAGAGTTGAAAGAACCGAAAACTCAGTCCTAAACAAGAAACAAGGGATTGACCCCTACTCTTGTTCAAAAGGTAATATGGTATTTACAGAGACAGAGAGAATGAAGGCTTATGATATTTAGAGACAGAGAATAAGACATATTGCATTTAGAGAGAGAGAGTGAGGAAGAATGATGGCATATGATATTTAAAGATAGATAGCATAAAAGCATCTAGCATTGAAAGAAAGAAAGAAAGAAAGAAAGAAAGAAAGAAAGAAAGAAAGAAATCATGTGTTATTTAAAGAGAGGGAGAAAATAGACATAGTATTTAGACAGAGAGGGAGAAAGAAGGTATATGACATTTAGAGGGAGAGAGAGAGAGAAACAATGCATATGATATTTAGTGGGAGAGAACAAGACATGATATTTATAGAGAGAGTGAGTGAGAAAGAAGGCATATGGTATTTAGAGAGAGAAAGAGAGAGAAAGAATTCCATCCGGATCATGGCACAGTAGTGGAACAGCTAGTAATTATTGAACTTTCTCCGTTATCGAATTAGTCAGCCAAACTGCCTTACTAAATATGCTTAACCAGATTTAGTTTATAAACTGATCCCCGAATCGTAGACCAAATATATCAAGTCACAGTTGAAAGAATTGGACACAAAACAAATAACTATTTGCAGACAAAAGGACTAAACAGAAATAGTACTGACATTTTGATCAAAAAGTGCAATTGCTCGTCACGAAAGGGTCACTTATCATAAATCCTCTGACTAAGACGTTAAACTATTGTAGCTGGTGTCACACCCTAGGCATCCGTTTGGGAAAAATGTTACTATAAAAGTAATGAGTCTGGGGAAAAGACAATTACAGCTGTCTTAATGGCGACCCTTTAAGGTTGGAAGCGGGAACAAATTGCAGACGGAAACCTGATTAGAAAATATTGCACTGGCCGAGAAGTAAGGAAGAAAATTGAAAACTTGAAATTAAGAGATAATTGAAGAGAAAGCCAAAAAGAAATGGAAAGGAAGTGAACAGTAATTAATTCTATCTCGAAACATATACACGCACCCCCGCCCAACGACCTGAGATTACTGTGTTTGCATCAGTCATTTTGGAGCTTTGTTTATCAATCAAAACAAGTACTTATCAATCAATATATTCGTAGATACAACATTGTCTCTATAATATATTGGTAGTTATATATATATATATATATCTGTCCCTAATTATCAATTTTCTTTTCAATTTAAATCTATCTATCTATCTATCTATCTATCTATCTGAATAGCTAGATAGCTATCAGACAGTCCATATCTATATATTGGCAGCTCCATTCCATCATTTTAATGTTGAAATCCCAACACGTAACCGTAAGTTTATACAAATTGTTTCTTCTCTCACACCTCTGGCATATGGAACTCTCTCCCAGCTTCTTGCTTTCCTACCAACTACAATATTCAAGAATTTAAATGCAATTTCAATCGAGGCTTACGGCCATATCATGTCGAAACACCGGTTCCCGTATGATCACCGAAGATAAGCAACGTCGAGCGTTGTTAGTACCTACATGGGTGAATGTTTGGGAATACCAGGTGCTGTAAGATTGGATGGGCGAGGTGGTGTAATGGATAATGGCACGGAATTGTTGATCAGAGAACAGAGTTTCAATTCCAGTCGGGTTCCTTATATTCACTTATGCGCAAATACCCTTGGAAAAGGTATGAATCACCTCTTCTCCATCAGCTATGGGTTAAATATAAAGACTTGCATCACTAAATTATTATTATCACAAAAAGAAAATTCTTACAATCTAATAACATGCACTGGCTTTAAATAACCTGCAATGGGTTGATAAGCCGTAAAAAATGAATCCATCAAAGAAATGTCACTCGCCATCTTTTGACTCTGAATCCTGTTCTTTTTACTGTCCTTTCTCATTAGTAACATTTGTTTCAGTTTCCTTCACTATCAGGAATGCCTCCTGCATTTGTGACATTTTATCGCCTCCCTTGGGTGTAATGATTAATATATTCTATTCTTATTTATATATAGTATTATTATTTTTATTTTTCCATCCCCCTCCCTTCCTTACACTCACTCTTTATATATATATATATGTGTGTGTGTGTGTGTGCGTGCGTGTGTGTGTGTGTGTGTATGCGCGCGCGCGTGTGTGTCTGTGTATCTGTGTGTCTGTGTATTGAAGAATAAAAATGGTTAAAAATAAAAAAAAATTCAGACACACTGGGTAGTATATAAATATTTTTTTTAATTAGATTCCCCGACTATTTTCGGCCAACATGGCCATCTTCAGGAGAAAAAACCCTTGCTTGTTGGTGGCAGTGAATGACAGTTTTGAGGTAGCCAAACTTGTCCTGTAATTTGCATTTATTTTTCTTTATAGTTAATTTTGGGTCAGTTCTAGGGTTGGTCTTTTTCAAGTTGTTTTTAAGGAGATTCCTGGGAGACCCATGAATGTCAGATTTACCACTTTAGTTATTTTCACGGCTCTATTGGTGGCTGGGAAGCCGATGTTTGTGTTATGTGTATGTTATCTTTTAATTTTGGAGGAGCGTGTGTAATGTATGTATGTGTATATATTTGTAAGTGTCCTTATTGGGGATCTCATCATCTCTATAAGCATGTCAGTCTAGTGTGATTGAGTTTGGTAGGGTTAGGTGAGTTAGCTTGGACCCTTCATGGGTGGTGTCATCTTCTATGTAGTAGCAGTGGAGTATATTCACCTACACAGAAATTATAATGTGTGAGACAGAAATTTGGGATTATATATAAATTCTATCTGTGCTCTTTAGTTTGTTGTTGAACCTGTCTGGACAAAGTGTTTTGAGATTAAAAATCCATTTGTTTTCACGTTCTAGTATTTTCCTAATTTTGTCTTTTATGTGTATTTCTATTCTTTCAATTATAGTGAATTTTGTATGGCTTCTAAAATCATGTTTTTCTAGGGGAAAATGTTGTTCTACAGGTAATAATCTTTCGTGGGGAACCGACTTAATCCGATTCCGATAATTATTAATTCTGTAGTGAAAAGGCCATTCAGATTTGCCCACATATTGTTTCTGGTATAGTGTGCATTCTAATAAGTAAATTATGTTATGACTTCTACAGTTAGAGTTGTGGTAGATTTTGAAAGTAGTCTTAGTGACTGACCTCGTGAATGAATTGGTGTGTTTAATGTAGTTACAACATAGGCTCTTTTGTTGTTAGATCGTTGGGAAAATCCTTTTGTTGTTATTCTTGGTCTATTTCGTATTAGTTTGTTGTCTGAAATTTGGTTACTACCTATGATTTCTTTAAGGTTCTTTGGTCTAGGATATGCTAAAAAGTCGGGTTCCTCAAACAAATGTTTTAGGTTTGGTTGTAGTATGTTGTATTTCCCAACGACCTTTGAGATAGTGGAGGTAGAGTAGTATTGAAAGATGGATGCGTTTGGGTTTATTTTTTAATTATGTATTTTAGGGTGTCTTCACTCGATGTAGAAATTGCTTTAATTATTTGTTCCATAATTAAGTGTTGTTTATAGCCACGTATTGTGAATTGCTGCTCGATATTTAGAGTGTTTATTTAGTTCTTCATTGTTGAAACAAGTCCTTCTAAGTGTAAATGCTTGTGAATAAAGAAGTTTCTCTTTGAGGTGTTTTGGGTGGAAAGACTTAAAGTGCAGATAAGTTTTGGGTGTCGGTGATTTTAGTGTGCAATATCGTTTGTAGTTTTCTGTTTTTATCATTGTAGATACTGGTGTCTAGAAATGTTAGCGATCGTGTTGATTTTTCATAGACAAATTTAATGGAGTCATGTACTGCGTTTAAGGCCTAAAGGAATTCAATACGTTTTTCCTCATTGCCCACATATATGAAGAAGATATCGATATATCTTGCGTAGAACATGCAGTCATTACCAATGAAAGGATAAATTTGGGTCTCCTCAGATTTGTCCATCAAGATCGTGGCATATGATCGAGCTGTGACGGTGCCCATGATGCATCCTTTTATTTGTGAGTAATTTCTTCTATTAAAATCGAAACTATTCAATGTGAGGTTGTGTTCCATAAATTTTATGATTACTTCTGTTGGGGGTTCTTGTTTTGTTCTTTTAGTAATTGCTTCTTTATGGCCGGTTAGTCCTTCGATGTGTTTGTTGTTGGAATAATGAAATCTAACGTCCATGGTTACTAAAGTTGCATTTTCTGGTACTGTTTGTATATATTTAATTCTGTTTAGTATGTCTGTTGTGTCTCTGATGTAGGATTTTACATCCTTAGCTCGGCGCTGTATATAGTGATCAACGCATTTGGATATTTTAGTTGTGTGGCAGTGAAATGATGGAATGACCGGTTTTCCTGAGTTGTTATTTTTGTGTATTTCGGAAGGAGATAGAAGCGGGTTGGTGTGATGTTTGCGGGTAAAAGTGTTGTGCATATTTCCTTGTCAATTAGTTTATTTTGAAGTATCATGTTTAGCGAGATTTTTAATTTTTTGTATTCGGGGAGTGGGTCTATGGGTAGCTTTTGTACGTGTTTTTGTCGGCTAGTTGGTTTTTGGCCTCTTTAAGGTATTCTTTGATGAACACTGTGGCACCACCTTTGTTAGCGTGTGAAATGAGTATGCCATCTCTATGCGTCAGTGTGTCGAGTGCCCCCTCCCAGTTTACTTTCAGTGATATTGTTATGTGTCGACTTATGTATTGTTGTTTTCTTTCTTTACTGCCATTTCAAATGGCTGTATAGCAGCGTCCGTGTTTTGTCGAGTGAATGTAGAATTCTTCTCTTTTGATGTTTTTAATATGAAAGGTGCGCTGTTATTACCCACATAGTGGGCTTTTAACCGTATTCTTCTAAAGAAGGATTTTAGGTCTCTTGCCAAAGTGTCCTTATTAAACTGTGGTGGACTAGGGCAAAAGCTTAGTCCTTTGTTAAGTAATATGAATGCATCAAGCGACAAACTGACAACTACTTAGATTTATTACTCGGCTGTACCGGTTATGTTTGTAAAAGCTTACATAGTGTTTTCTATTAGGGATGCTATACCGTCTACCAAGTTGGGTTGGGGGCTTATCCCGTTTTTTGGAAGCTTTAGAGTGTTTACTGTTGACTGTTTAACAGGGGCTAATCTGGGTCGTCTGGGATGTATAGTGGAGATATGTGTTCTGTCTGAGAGCGGTTTGTGTATTTCTGGATGTCACCTTATTTAGGCGGCATATGTTCATCCAACATGTTTCATTGATTAATATAGACATATTGTGTCTATTTATTATTAATACTTATCCTTTCCATGTGTCTAATATGTTTCTTGATTTTACGATGGAATTCACCAAGGAGGGCGCCGTAGCTTGTTTGTTTTTTTTTAACCGAGGTACTTCCGACCTTTTCTAAGATCATCTTCAGCGGTAAACATATATATCAGCCAAACCTATTGTAACTGCGATAAAATCTGCATTCCGTTGTCATGGTCATTTTTAAAAACATGCACAAACGCGCTCGGTAATAGTTATTTTGAAGTACATATATATATATAAATTGCATATATATATATATATATATATATATATATACGTGTGTGTATATATATATATATATATATATATATATGCAATTTTTATATATATTATTTATATATCATACATGCGCCGTACTTATTGGAAAGCTCTCAATATTAGTGATAGAGCTAACATATTAAGTTGCATTGATGTGACCCAGTCAGATAGAAGGTGTGTAAACGCGCGTGCATACGTATATATGTGTGTGCGAGAAAACATTATTCCGCGAACAAAATTGACGAACGGTCTGTGCTCTGACACTGCGACTTGCGAAAGAAGTTCGCTATACAATCCAACATTGAATACAGCGACCCATTGCGTACGTATGCACGCAACGACACATGAATGCGCATATACTGCCAATTCCACACTGTTCCTATATGTTTATGTTTGTATGCGCTGAAATGCGTGAACGTGCGTGTATGTATGCCTGCATACGTATGAGTGGCGTTCCGACGACAATTTTTTCCTCCCACTACCATAAAAAACACCGATATACGCAACCATAAATAAATCCAAAATTCAAAATTTAATCAGTTTGTCTGACGATCGCATAGAGCGTGAAAGCCAGTGTCACAAACTCAAATCAATCCAACTAAATATATACCCACGAGGCCATGAACTGAAATTCTCATCAAAGGACCATGAAGACTGATGGTACTTTCAAAATTCTGCAATGTGTATTTACATAGCATCTGTTGGGTCCGCTGATCTGCTGAGATATGACCGTTACGTTACATTGCTTTGTGACCATTTGCACACATTCATGGACTCCATGTAAGACGTAAACGATAGTTTATTTCAGCTATCGCATGAAGGGTGTGGTCACCCCGACTGGACCCGACAGGACCCAACTGAACATTTATGGTACGTTGAATAATTTATTTTCCTTCAACTCCCGTATATCCCGTGTTTATCTGCAGCAAAAACAATGACAATGTTAATGTCAATATTTCCCGAACTTGCTTCTCGTCTTGAAACAAACCTGTATAACATACGGCTACAACAAACCCACTCTCTCTCTCACTCTCTCTCTCCATATATATATATATATATATATATATATATATATATATATATATATATATGTTGTAGAGTAGCTAGCACACCTTCAGCGCTCTACCAGAATGGCCTGGCTCATAGCCTTAAATAGTCTATGATTAAGGACTTCAACAATTGATTAATAAGGTGATACTAAGGTGATTAATATTCGGACTGATCTTACTTCGTTTGGCTATACAGCATTTGACCCTCCTCTATTCACCCTCCTCTATTCACGAATAGATAGAGATGTGTTCGCAACCAAGCCTTATATTTACATAGGTGAAATTATATATCTACACATGTTGTAAATTAATCGAGTACAGTAATATGGGTTTATATGTGTGATATAAGAAATATTAAGATGGGTTCTAAGAATATTAATAATTATTACATATTATATTAATATTCGTAAAATCTATTTTGGTATCCATTTTAATCGGGGTCAATGTGTTTGAGCAGGTGCTTGGACTTAAGGATACATATAGGAATTAATTCGAATCTCGTGTTCAGCAAGGGTAATTTAAGTGTTTTAATATAATATAAAGCTTCTCCAACAAACTCAAATTACATCTGTCTCCAGTCCGTTGTCTCGATTATCTCTCAGTTAATGTTGGGGTCTTATGGTTGTTTTTTCATCGCCAAATATATTTTGAAAGTGTTAAATATTTAGTGACTTTACAGTTTCTCATAAAGATATTCAGTGACATTACCCACAACTGGAGAGAGACGTGGATTCATAGCTTACCCAAGTGGATTTGCGCGTAAGTGAATAGAACGAACCGAATGAAATTGAAACATTTCGCTTCGATTTCCAATTTTGAGCCGTTATCCATTACACCACCCGCACCTCCAAATTCAGTCTTACATCGTTTAGTATTCTGAAGCGGTCACCCGTCTAGGTACTGACCAGTCTCAATGTTGCTTAACTTCGGTGATCGTACGAAAACCGGTGTTTCAACGTGATATCGCCGTAAGCCGTGAAGACATATTAATCAATACCGCATTATGACTATCAGTTTCACACTTTAAACGATCTTCAGGTGTCTTTGTGAGTTTGTGCGTACGCGCGCCCATGTGTGTGTGCGCGTGCGCGTGCGCGTGCGTATTGAATTCTGTAAACTATTTAATAGAATTATTTACTGTTAATAAAAGAATTAAAAACCAAAATGCTTGGCTAAACTGATACCAAATCTTCGAAGAACGAATAACGTTGAAGTGAAATAAGAGACTAATGTAAGAAAGTGGGTAACACTGGTTAGAAAGGAAAGAAATTTGGGATTATATATAAATTCTATCTGTGCTCTTTAGTTTGTTGTTGAACCTGTCTGGACAAAGTGTTTTGAGATTAAAAATCCATTTGTTTTCACGTTCTAGTATTTTCCTAATTTTATCTTTTATGTGTATTTCTATTCTTTCAATTATAGTGAATTTTGTATGGCTTCTAAAATCATGTTTTTCTAGGGGAAAATGTTGTTCTACAGGTAATAATCTTTCGTGGGGAACCGACTTAATCCGATTCCGATAATTACTAATTCTGTAGTGAAAAGGCCATTCAGATTTGTCCACATATTGTTTCTGGCAGAGTGTGCTGTCTAATAAGTAAATTATGTTATGACTTCTACAGTCAGAGTTGTGGTAGATTTTGAAAGTAGTCTTAGTGACTGACCTAGTGAATGAATTGGTGTGTTTAATGTAGTTACAACATAGGCTCTTTTGTTGTTAGATCGTTGGGAAAATCCTTTTGTTGTTATTCTTGGTCTATTTCGTATTAGTTTGTTGTCTGAAATTTGGTTACTACCTATGATTTCTTTAAGGTTCTTTGGTCTAGGATATGCTAAAAAGTCGGGTTCCTCAAACAAATGTTTTAGGTTTGGTTGTAGTATGTTGTATTTCCCAACGACCTTTGAGATAGTGGAGGTAGAGTAGTATTGAAAGATGGATGCGTTTGGGTTTATTTTTTAATTATGTATTTTAGGGTGTCTTCACTCGATGTAGAAATTGCTTTAATTATTTGTTCCATAATTAAGTGTTGTTTATAGCCACGTATTGTGAATTGCTGCTCGATATTTAGAGTGTTTATTTAGTTCTTCATTGTTGAAACAAGTCCTTCTAAGTGTAAATGCTTGTGAATAGAGAAGTTTCTCTTTGAGGTGTTTTGGGTGGAAAGACTTAAAGTGCAGATAAGTTTTGGGTGTCGGTGATTTTAGTGTGCAATATCGTTTGTAGTTTTCTGTTTTTATCAATGTAGATACTGGTGTCTAGAAATGTTAGCGATCGTGTTGATTTTTCATAGACAAATTTAATGGAGTCATGTACTGCGTTTAAGGCCTAAAGGAATTCAATACGTTTTTCCTCATTGCCCACATATATGAAGAAGATATCGATATATCTTGCGTAGAACATGCAGTCATTACCAATGAAAGGATAAATTTGGGTCTCCTCAGATTTGTCCATCAAGATCGTGGCATATGATCGAGCTGTGACGGTGCCCATGATGCATTCTTTTATTTGTGAGTAATTTCTTCTATTAAAATCGAAACTATTCAATGTGAGGTTGTGTTCCATAAATTTTATGATTACTTCTGTTGGGGGTTCTTGTTTTGTTCTTTTAGTAATTGCTTCTTTATGGCCGGTTAGTCCTTCGATGTGTTTGTTGTTGGAATAATGAAATCTAACGTCCATGGTTACTAAAATTGCATTTTCTGGTACTGTTTGTATATATTTAATTCTGTTTAGTATGTCTGTTGTGTCTCTGATGTAGGATTTTACATCCTTAGCTCGGCGCTGTATATAGTGATCAACGCATTTGGATATTTTAGTTGTGTGGCAGTGAAATGATGGAATGACCGGTTTTCCTGAGTTGTTATTTTTGTGTATTTCGGAAGGAGATAGAAGCGGGTTGGTGTGATGTTTGCGGGTAAAAGTGTTGTGCATATTTCCTTGTCAATTAGTTTATTTTGAAGTATCATGTTTAGCGAGATTTTTAATTTTTTGTATTCGGGGAGTGGGTCTATGGGTAGCTTTTGTACGTGTTTTTGTCGGCTAGTTGGTTTTTGGCCTCTTTAAGGTATTCTTTGATGAACACTGTGGCACCACCTTTGTTAGCGTGTGAAATGAGTATGCCATCTCTATGCGTCAGTGTGTCGAGTGCCCCCTCCCAGTTTACTTTCAGTGATATTGTTATGTGTCGACTTATGTATTGTTGTTTTCTTTCTTTACTGCCATTTCAAATGGCTGTATAGCAGCGTCCGTGTTTTGTCGAGTGAATGTAGAATTCTTCTCTTTTGATGTTTTTAATATGAAAGGTGCGCTGTTATTACCCACATAGTGGGCTTTTAACCGTATTCTTCTAAAGAAGGATTTTAGGTCTCTTGCCAAAGTGTCCTTATTAAACCGTGGTGGACTGTAATATGAATGCATCAAGCGACAAACTGACAACTACTTAGATTTATTACTCGGATGTACCGGTTATGTTTGTAAAAGCTTACATAGTGTTTTCTATTAGGGATGCTATACCCTCTACCAAGTTGGGTTGGGGGCTTATCCCGTTTTTTGGAAGCTTTAGAGTGTTTACTGTTGACTGTTTAACAGGGGCTAATCTGGGTCGTCTGGAATGTATAGTGGAGATATGTGTTCTGTCTGAGAGCGGTTTGTGTATTTCTGGATGTCACCTTATTTAGGCGGCATATGTTCATCCAACATGTTTCATTGATTAATATAGACATATTGTGTCTATTTATTATTAATACTTATCCTTTCCATGTGTCTAATATGTTTCTTGATTTTACGATGGAATTCACCAAGGAGGGCGCCGTAGCTTGTTTGTTTTTTTTTAACCGAGGTACTTCCGACCTTTTCTAAGATCATCTTCAGCGGTAAACATATATATCAGCCAAACCTATTGTAACTGCGATAAAATCTGCATTCCGTTGTCATGGTCATTTTTAAAAACATGCACAAACGCGCTCGGTAATAGTTATTTTGAAGTACATATATATATATAAATTGCATATATATATATATATATATATATATATATACGTGTGTGTATATATATATATATATATATATATATATGCAATTTTTATATATATTATTTATATATCATACATGCGCCGTACTTATTGGAAAGCTCTCAATATTAGTGATAGAGCTAACATATTAAGTTGCATTGATGTGACCCAGTCAGATAGAAGGTGTGTAAACGCGCGTGCATACGTATATATGTGTGTGCGAGAAAACATTATTCCGCGAACAAAATTGACGAACGGTCTGTGCTCTGACACTGCGACTTGCGAAAGAAGTTCGCTATACAATCCAACATTGAATACAGCGACCCATTGCGTACGTATGCACGCAACGACACATGAATGCGCATATACTGCCAATTCCACACTGTTCCTATATGTTTATGTTTGTATGCGCTGAAATGCGTGAACGTGCGTGTATGTATGCCTGCATACGTATGAGTGGCGTTCCGACGACAATTTTTTCCTCCCACTACCATAAAAAACACCGATATACGCAACCATAAATAAATCCAAAATTCAAAATTTAATCAGTTTGTCTGACGATCGCATAGAGCGTGAAAGCCAGTGTCACAAACTCAAATCAATCCAACTAAATATATACCCACGAGGCCATGAACTGAAATTCTCATCAAAGGACCATGAAGACTGATGGTACTTTCAAAATTCTGCAATGTGTATTTACATAGCATCTGTTGGGTCCGCTGATCTGCTGAGATATGACCGTTACGTTACATTGCTTTGTGACCATTTGCACACATTCATGGACTCCATGTAAGACGTAAACGATAGTTTATTTCAGCTATCGCATGAAGGGTGTGGTCACCCCGACTGGACCCGACAGGACCCAACTGAACATTTATGGTACGTTGAATAATCCATTTTCCTTCAACTCCCGTATATCCCGTGTTTATCTGCAGCAAAAACAATGACAATGTTAATGTCAATATTTCCCGAACTTGCTTCTCGTCTTGAAACAAACCTGTATAACATACGGCTACAACAAACCCACTCTCTCTCTCTCACTCTCTCTCTCTCCATATATATATATATATATATATATATATATATATATATATATATATATATGTTGTAGAGTAGCTAGCACACCTTCAGCGCTCTACCAGAATGGCGTGGCTCATAGCCTTAAATAGTCTATGATTAAGGACTTCAACAATTGATTAATAAGGTGATACTAAGGTGATTAATATTCGGACTGATCTTACTTCGTTTGGCTATACAGCATTTGACCCTCCTCTATTCACCCTCCTCTATTCACGAATAGATAGACATGTGTTCGCAACCAAGCCTTATATTTACATAGGTGAAATTATATATCTACACATGTTGTAAATTAATCGAGTACAGTAATATGGGTTTATATGTGTGATATAAGAAATATTAAGATGGGTTCTAAGAATATTAATAATTATTACATATTATATTAATATTCGTAAAATCTATTTTGGTATCCATTTTAATCGGGGTCAATGTGTTTGAGCAGGTGCTTGGACTTAAGGATACATATAGGAATTAATTCGAATCTCGTGTTCAGCAAGGGTAATTTAAGTGTTTTAATATAATATAAAGCTTCTCCAACAAACTCAAGTTACATCTGTCTCCAGTCCGTTGTCTCGATTATCTCTCAGTTAATGTTGGGGTCTTATGGTTGTTTTTTCATCGCCAAATATATTTTGAAAGTGTTAAATATTTAGTGACTTTACAGTTTCTCATAAAGATATTCAGTGACATTACCCACAACTGGAGAGAGACGTGGATTCATAGCTTACCCAAGTGGATTTGCGCGTAAGTGAATAGAACGAACCGAATGGAATTGAAACATTTCGCTTCGATTTCCAATTTTGAGCCGTTATCCATTACACCACCCGCACCTCCAAATTCAGTCTTACCCGTCTAGGTACTGACCAGTCTCAATGTTGCTTAACTTCGGTGATCGTACGAAAACCGGTGTTTCAACGTGATATCGCCGTAAGCCGTGAAGACATATTAATCAATACCGCATTATGACTATCAGTTTCACACTTTAAACGATCTTCAGGTGTGTTTGTGAGTTTGTGCGTACGCGCGCCCATGTGTGTGTGCGCGCGCGCGTGCGCGTGCGCGTGCGTATTGAATTCTGTAAACTATTTAATAGAATTATTTACTGGTAATAAAAGAATTAAAAACCAAAATGCTTGGCTAAACTGATACCAAATTTTCGAAGAACGAATAACGTTGAAATGAAATAAGAGAGACTAATGTAAGAAAGTGGGTAACACTGGTTAGAAAGGAAAGGGCTTGGGATTGGAAGCAAAAGCAATTATTTGCAATCTGGAAAGTCAATAATGCCACCGTTGCAGCCGGTCACTATTCTTAACAATCCAAATAGTTTCCATCAATCGGGCGCCATTTTGTTCTTTGAGTGATGGTTGTCGGTCGTCTCCAGGCTCGACCTCCCTTCCGGCATTTCGGATATTGCTGTCAATCAAAGAATGATCGCCATTACACCTGGAACTGATGCTCAATGATGAGAACATACAACTTTCTTCAAATTAAGATGGATAAATAAATTGAAAAAGGTAATGTAAATGACACAGGAAAATCATAAAGAAAATGAATGACTATAAATAATCAAGATGAGTTCGCACTCACACACGCACATACACACTTCGAGTGAGTAGATGAATGACAATTGTTTTTAATCTGTATTTCGTCCGTAAATTAATAATGATTTTATCGATGAAGTCAGATTTATAATGAAGTCGGGAATACCAAAATAACTCAAAATAAGATATCGAAGTTTTAATTTAACTTCATCTTTCTATATATACAGGGTGTGATGGGTAATGTTTGCCATTTTATTTATTTATTTTTAATTTCGCGCATGCGCGTTATTTCTTTTTGATGTTGTCGACTGAACAAAATAGTAACGTCAGTTGGGTACCGTGTGAGTTAAAAAGAGCACCATGAAACAATTCACTTCCCCCAGAAATTTGGAAATGGCATTTTGTACTGGAAGCTCCAATACGAACATTTCAGTGTGTTTCGGTGTCGATTTGAGAACAGTGCAGATGATTCGGAAAGAGCTGAAAGAATCTAATGGCGATTACGAAAGTACGGCAGCTCGGAAAACTCACTAATTTAATATTTAACTTAATAATAAATTCAATATTTTATTTTAAGTAATAATTATTAATAACAAAATACTCCATATAAATTTTTTGTGGGTTCTAAATTATCTGTGGCCCCCTCCCATTTTCCATACTTGGCATTGAGGCCCCTGAAAAAATCTCATGGGCCCAAAGGGACATATGGCCACGTTGAAAAACCTTGACTTAGAATACAAAAAACACCCACTTACCAAGGTTATGCTACGTGCAATATACCCAAATGCAAAGCTTGTAATAATATCATCACCTGTAGTATTTTACGCCACGTGGCACAAACATTGTTATCAGACCTCCTCTTTTGACTTTTGACAGTTCAAATATAATATATTTACTTTTTTGCAACGAATACGAAAAAGGAAAATATATCAGGAACGGAATTTCTTCTTCGGTTTAATAATAATCATAAAAATAAAGAATTTAACCTTTAAACAATAATTTACAAAACCTTCTAATTAACCCATAGCTGGAGAGATACGTGGATTCATAGCTTACCCAAGTGGATTTGCGCGTAAGTGAATAGAACGAACCGAATGGAATTGAAACATTTCACTTCGATTTCCAATTTTGAGCCGTTATCCATTACACCACCCGCACCTCCAAATTCAGTCCTGTATTCTGAAAAGCGGTCACCCGTCTAGGTACTGACCAGTTTTAATGTTGCTTAACACCGGTGATCGTACGAAAACCGGTATTTCAACGTGATATCGCCGTAAGCCGTGAGGTCATATTAATCAATTCCACTCCCCCAGAAATTTGGAAACAGCATTTTCTCACTTTCACTGTAGTTGCACATTTCAACCAATTGAGCCATATCATTGATAACCTTTTAGTATCTTCATATAAACATTGAAACTTCAAGGGGAAATAGATTTTTAAAATAAATTCCCATATTATAGGATTACATAGGAATTTAGTCTTACTCAAAGAATAGAGTGGTTCCACAGTCAAAATGCCTACTAATATAAGACTTCATTAATAATGATATTATTATCATTTTTGTTGTTTTTTTATCTCTCGGCGTTAATCCACCTATTAAATCTACATATTAAGAAGCATACGTACAAATATTCGGGATAACGACTGAGACATTACTCTACTTATTGAACTATTTAGTTCATGTCACATTGACATATAAACTCCTACAACAAGAAATTCTCAAATTGCCATATTAGTAAAAAAAAATGCACTTTTCAAAAAATTCAACCTAAGTGTTGCGACTGCACACTCCAAAAGTTTGTATTCGTTATCAATAACACATTTCAAAAAAACCTATTTCGATTCGCATTATATTTTTTCATCTCGAATGCTACCTGAATTTTACCAAAAACAAAATAATTTCCATGCCTGAAGATGACTGAATGTATAGTCGAAAGTACTTGCGTATTTAAGAAAGACCTTATACAGCTTATAATTAAAAAAAAAACAAGGATCATAACATTCATCGAGTGATTAGTAGGTTAATGCATCTTTAAAATTTTGTTAGAGAAGTGATTTCGTCATGTTATATCATTAACTTTACTAATTTAATTTTTGTATGAATGATTCATTGCAATATATATATATATATATATATATATATATATATATATATATATATATATATATATATAATAGATTATAATAAAAACATTTCACATCACTACACAAAAGCTAAGATTGTACTTCCTTGCTCTACTTTGTATTGAGCACGTTTTTAAAAAAAAGTAAATGCCACGATCTGTGGATTTTCACTCCATATGTTTACATGGCCCAGTGGATGAAAATATTGGTTAGATCCAGTGACTAAACCCAAAGAGCTGTGAGTTCAATACTAGGCCACAGCAGTGGTAAACAAAAACTTAGAGAGTTGAGTTAAAGGGAAATAACTGAGACATCTCGAAATGACATGGCACGTGGAACTAGAACAATCTACCGGTGGACGAAATAAAGGGTTCGGTTCGATGTTCCAATCACCTGAAGAAAACTGGAGCGTACAACGGCTGAAACGTTGTGAATGACAGTGAAGAGGAGGATAATGCAAGTCGTCATATATTTGTTTCTGATGTTTCTGATTTTTATTTTATTTCAACATTCTTCAGAGTTTTTTTTGTTGTTTTTTTTTAAGCGTGGAAATAATTGTATCAAAAAATGGTTTTAAGTTTCAGATAGTGTGCCGGCTGATTTATGTGGGGCGTTGCCTATTCCTAATATAATGGGTCTCATCGGGATGTCCGGTTTGTGTATGTTTGGTAATCTGTAAAGTGTAGGTGTTTTCGGGTTCTGTTCGATGAGTTTCAGCCAGTAATTATCTTCATTATTTAATAACTTCTTGGTTTGGCTTTATATGTTTTGTGTCTCTTTTACGACATTGTATTGGTTTATTTTATCGTAAATTTTATTATCAAGGAGGTTCCTCATAATTATGGACAAACATATTTATCAACAAAAAATAATTCCACCGCCGGAAGTGGATATATGAATGTTTTTGTTGTCTGATATTTCTTTCTTGGTTAACGATCTTCATTAAATGTCTGTCTGGGGTTTGTTTATATTCGTAAAAATAATATGCTAGAATTTCCATTTCCCTCCCACGTGCGCTGATAGCTCAGGGGTAGAAACTCTAACTGATACCAAATCGGTCGAGTTTCGATCCCGGCTTGACGTAATTGGATGTCTAGCCGCACGGTGCCGAACTGTGTTAAATAAAACGTGTAGACATTGTTTACGTCTACGAATGCTTTTTATTTGTGCAAAAATTTCGTCAACATTATTTGAAACCAAATAGATTTGTAATCAATTCTTTTATATCTCAGATTTTCTGTCACTATGGGGTACCTGTAAAAACGTTTTTTATGAATTAATCGATTGTCCAGAGCCTCCATAACGCTGAATAATTTTGTCTTTCCTGAGAATGAAAAGTCTGACATGTTTGTAACAAGGACGAACTTAGGCAATTATTTTTCTTTTCCTCCTTAAAATCCTCAACCTTTGACCTCAAGTCCGAAATTATTCGGACCTGTCAAAATGGCCTTACAAATCAACCAGACTATATTTTTATCATTTTTATGAAGCATTAAAATAATTGCAATCGGTGGTGAATAAGTATTAATTTTTGCAATTGATTCTCTAATGTCATTTTTATATATATATTTTTTACTATCCATTATTGTTCACGTGAAAAATTAATTTGCGATTAAATTTGACAGTGTTAATGGTTCACCATGCAAGTTCAAGAGGAGAATCCAATGGGTTTTCCTCTCTTTCCGCTGTTTTCCTCTTTACACTTCTCTCTTTCTCTCTCGCTCTTCCCCTCTCTCTCTCTCTTTCCCTCTCCCCATATATATATATATATATATATATATATATATATATATATATATATATACTGTTTACATTTTTCAACACTGTATTCACTCTCTATATTTAACAGAACATTTCTACTTTATATATTTTTGTGTGCGTGTATGTGTATATGAGTACATATATATATATGAGTGAGTGTGCATATATGTGTGTGGCTGAAACGTTTTTATGCTATTGTTCACTCGATACAAGGCTCAAGAGGCATTCAAGGTAAAGCATTACTGAATGAACGTCTTTTTATGAACACAAGAGAAAGTAGGAATTATACATTATGAGGATATGGGGGATAGATAAGGATTAACCCATGACAAGATTGTACTTGTCGGGAGAGTACTCTCTCTGTAATTTGATCCACAAAGCAATGGCTATTCGAAAGAAGCAGTCCTGATATATATGGTGGTGTGGAAGATTCGTTGGACATGGAACTCTGGAGCAGAAATAAATTATCGAGAAAGGTCGTCGAATGTGTGTATTTATAAGCAGTAATTTGAACATTGCTAAACCGGAAGTCCTCTGTAGCTGAATCGGTTAACAGCACGTCAGGCCAAATGAGGGTTTCCGTATGGGATACAGGTTCGATTCCTGTCGGAGGACGCATATTTTCTACGAGTCCGGTAAATGTAATTCGTACTCTAATTAAAAACAGAACATTTACTCAAATAAGTTGTATCCATAAAAATGACATATAAACAGAAAATAGAACATTAATATATATACATATATATATATATATATAATTATTTATTTGAATTTTACAACATAAATATGTTATAAAATCACGACAAAAGTAGCCATTTTGTTTCAACACTTCTAGTGTCTTATCAAGTGACGATGTAGAATATAGAATAAATGGTTTTAAAAGTTTCAAATTAAACAACGATCCTTAGCTAGGAGTAAACGCTGTTACATAAGCTAGAGTGACCAATCAAAATAGTCAGGCCTGACGATTGCATCTAGCATGAAACAGATTGTCGCCTCTAAGTGTTAACTTCTATGTTCACTTATATATATATATATATATATATATATATATATATATATATATATATATGGAGAGCAAACTCTATTTTATACAGGTTTCATTAAAGACAACGTATATCGTACAGCGATTAAATTTCTTATCCATTTTTTCAATTTTTCTAGTGTTTGTATAAGTGATTTCTCTTCTGAAAAGAAAACACTTGTACGAAAACAAGAAAAATTGAATGAAAAGCTTAATCGACGTACCTTGTCAGTCATCTTTAATTAAACTTGTGTGCATGGCCGTATTATATATATTTAGTTCGTAGCAAAATTGCCTGCTAGTTTTTCACGCCCTTCAAGATACTAAATTTATTTTTAAAAATCCGTACGCTCTGTGCTCGAAAAATTAAGAGTTAGAAAGACAAAGAAAATAGTACTTAACTGTTATGTCATATAGGTCCTCCTATATAGCATAGAATGCTGGATCCACATCTCACAGAATACGAAGAAACTTTAGAAAACAGAAATGTGGTCCCGCAGAAGGTTACTGAGAATGACATTGACTGACGACGAAGTTTTTAGTGTAAATGGAAACAACAAGAACAATTTTACTTAGAATCAGAAAGAGATAACTGAATTTTAACAATCCACTTCCAGTTTACAATAAATATATTTCATCGTTGATAACGGCTAAAGGTACAGCCGAGAGCGCTTGGGAAAATAAAGCATTTGAACAGATTTTGTATAATTTATCTACGGAAAAGAAAAGAATATAAGATCAAATGAGAAATGTGTGTGTGTGTGTGTGTGTGTGTGTGTGTGTGTGTGTGTGTGTGTGTGTGTGTGTGTGTGTGTGTGTGTGTGTAAGAGAGAGATTAAAGTTGATCCAACGAGAGAAATGTGTATATTTGAAAGAGGAAGAAAAAAAAAGCCGCAAATTAAAAGAAAAAACTTGTAATTCCAACGAATGATTTATTTTTATGGAAATATTTCGACTATCAGTTGACAGTCTTCTATTTATTTCGTATGAAAATACAAAATTGCTGCACAAGGCTCAATTAGATCTCATTTAAATATTCATGGAGACCTACCGGACACTATTCGTAACATACTTGTTGACAACATTAACATATATGTATGTGCATCATCCACATGCAAAAAATGGCTAAAAATAATGGAAGCCTTACTAAATAAAAACAAACAAACCAACACTTAATAATATTAACTTTGAACATGGACATAATATCTCGACAGTGTTTTGAAAAAATGAAAACATTTTATAAAACATACATACAACAAACTATTCCGTATTTTAACAGTTGAAATATAATCCTTGAAAACGGCTAAATGTATAACCGAAATCGCTGGCGTAAAAAAGAACATTCGGACAGTTTTTATATAATTTATCATCCGAAAAGAAAAAAATTATTAGATCGCATGAGAAATTGTATAAAAAAACTAAATAAAAGCACCTTGTCTGTCGTTTTCAATGAAATGTGCATATATATATATATATATATATATATATATAGACAGAGAGAGAGAGAGAGAGAGAGAGAGAGATAGAGATAGATAGATAGATATTGTTTAAAAATTTATATATGTATACATACATTAATTACGCCTATATACATATAAGTATATATGCATTAGGTAATATATTGTTTAAAATTTATATACATATAAATACATTAATCATATCCATATATAACTGTATATATATATATATATATATATATATATATATATATATATATATATATATATATATATATATATATATACGTTTTGTAAGTATATATTTTTAAAAATGATAGATTTAGGGATATATTAATTATATATATACATATAAGTATATAGATATTTACTTTACGTGTATATATTGTCTAATAATATATATCTATACATAAATTATTTTTATATGCATATATATGTATATAAGTATATAAATTTCGCATATATATGTATACACTTAAAATTTATATACATGCATTAAATATATTTTGTATGTGTGTATATATATATATATATATATACATATATATATATATATATATATATATATATATATATATATATATATATATATATGGTGTAAAAAGTTATTTATCTGTACATACATTAATTATATCTATACATATATAAGTGTTTATACATTAGGTATATATATATATATATATATATATATATATATATATATATATATATATATATATATATATTCAGTTCTTATTTCATGCGAGATTTATTGCATGGTTTACAAAGAATATAAAGAAAAGTTCTGAATTCCTCGTTTTTACCATGACTGTGTATCCATGGAAATTCATCACGTATATATTTACAAATTCATCTTACTTTCGACTAATAGTAATTACAAATGCCCAATGCAAACAAATATTGATAATCAATCACTCAGATTCGTAACCTTTTATCTTCATTGATTCGCTTCGATGAAACCGTTGCGACTTTTATGTCAACAATGACAACACACATGTACCCTGGCCAATCATCTATACGCTACTCGCATGAAACTTTCTTCAACCTGAACCTGAACACTCTTTAAAAAAAATATATCCCCTCTCCTTCCGAACAAATGTCGCCACTGCAATCAGAATTCTTCTTGCAACAACTATAGCTATTAGCAACACGATAAATGCCACTGAGTCAATACAGAGCGCCACCAACTTCCGGACCCCACAACAGTTTCCGGTATGATTGGTGAGTGTTGTTTATTCTTCGTCTGCTTACATCAGCTCTCATCTTAGTCGTTTTCTTTCGTTCTCATTTTCTTTCATCAAAGCATTTTCGCCGCAGTGTCAAACACCCTAGAAAAACTTGACCCCGGCCATCGCCATTACGAACTAATCTGAATATCTCTAAACACTGCCGAGCTCCGATTGTGAGATTTGAACGGCTCTGATCAATGCGTCTCTTCCCAGTCTTACCCCCATTACTTCCAAGATATAAAGAGAAGCAACAACAACACCTCCATCTGTCGACTTGTGTCACCGGCGCTCGGACAGTATAATCTACCGCGCGCCGACAACCTTTGATTATAGAGAAACAAAAGAGAAAGCGACCGCAGAAGATATCATAAATGGTTGCCGGTAATGAGATCACGGAGCAATTGACCAAATGAAAAACAATCGCTAGGGATGTCGGGAAAAAGTTTTTGCCTTTTGATATGTTGCTCTTCATTATTGGTTTTGTTTAACAGCAGCAGCAGAAACGCCACCCACCCGACACCCATTCAACTCCTTTCGTTGTGAAATGAATAATCACAGTATTTGTGTATAAATACCTACAGCTTCATTTTCTCATAATTAAACGAATAGTTGAACAAACACCAAACACGAATATACACACACACGCACGCACATACACATACACAGAAACACACACACATAGATAGATAGATAGATAGATAGATAGATAGATATACTAACGGACACGTATAACGATACACGTACAAACACATATAGATACTTATATATATATATATATATATATATATATATATATATATATATATATATATATATATTATATATATATATATATATATATGCATACATAAGAACAAATATGTATTTATATAACCATATTTATGCATACACATGCACAAGCACATAGACTGAGATAGTTGAATAGATAGATAGGAATAGACTGAAATAGATAGATAGATAGATAGATAGATAGATAGATAGATAGATAGATAGATAGATAGATAAACATATCTAAACTATAATGGTAACGAATTCAAGAAAGATAACTAACAAATCCTAGAAACATGTTCTACTGCAGTTCATAACTGATTTCGATGTGGCTGTAGTCATAGAGTGTGAAATTGAGTCCGCTCCTCATCACAGCCAGAGATACAGTGCCACACCTACACTAACTTCACGCCACATATGCATCATCAGTCTGCATTCATTACTTGCTGTGAGGTGTTGAAATCAGCTCATGCACGTGTATCTCTCTTGATTTTATAGGTATGAACTGTAACACACACTCAAAGTATACACACACACACCGATATATATATATATATATATATATATATATATATATATATATATATATACATTATGAAATGGACAAAGACCGACAATTATTTAAAGACATTTTTATGTTTAACATTCTTTTTATAAATACAAGTATTTAAGTAAATGCTCTGTTTATAATAAACAGTATTAAATAACATTTACCGGCCTGAATGTCCGAGAAATTTTCAAATAAAATATTCGTCCTCCGACAGGATTCGAATCTGTATCCTATACGGAACCGTCATATAGCCTGACGTGCCTTTTTAACCGATTCGGCCACTGAGGAACGTTCGGTTGGCAAGGTCGAATTTACTGCTTATAAACTTCAATCTTCCATGAATCTCTCACGTACATTCATAACTGCTCATGACGTATCAAATGTAATCAAATGACGTCACACATTATGAATATAATATATATATATATATATATATATATATATATATATATATATATATATATATATATATATATATATATATATATATATATGTATGTATGTACAAAAATCGTAGAACAATAAAATTTTAATTGTATAATGTTCAGCATTTGTTTTCAATATTCAGCACTGCATTATGCACTGACACGAAATATAAGATTAAGTTGAAAATGAAATATTTGTTATATAAATAAAGACTTTTTCCCAATGAACCTATGTTGTTTATGAATTCTCCTGTCAACAATCACAAACACTAGTAAAATTTTAATATTGGCCATATATACACCACACTATCTCGTTGATAGACCCATGTATCTGCGAAATATGTGAATATAAAAAGAGAAGTTTTAAAACTTGTCTCAAGTATACATATATATGTGCGTTTCGTGTGTGTGTGTGTGTGTGTGTGTGTGTGTGTGTGTGTGTGTGTGTGTTACGATTGCATTCTATGAAGTGTTGTACAAACTTCAGAAAAGCATCACTTGCCAACTAATGACATTTGGCGAGAAAATGTTGTACAAGCAATTAGAAAGTACACTGACGAAAATAAAGTAGCCAATGTAAGAAGGTACATTATGAGAAATAACAGATTGACAGATGCTGAAATTAAAGAAAAAAAAAGAGCTGCAACCAGAATCGGTGAATCAACAGAACATGAAAGGGAACCAGAAATGGACATAAAAGTATTAAGATCACACAAAGCACCAATCATAATGAAGAAATTGACATACACACCAATCACTGCGAAGATAATGCTGAAAGTTTAGAAGAGCTGGAAAGGCGTGAACTTAGACGCTCACAAGCCTGCAGTAAAACGGATTCAAAACACATTGAACCGAATTATTTTACGGAAAACAAGAATAGTATACAAGAAGCCAAGGAAGAAATCCTGAGGCATATAAGTCAGACACAAAAAATTGAAATGGAGAACAACCAACAAAGCATATATTCAAAACTATTAAACTCTCCTATGCAGCACGCAAATGAATTCTGGGTGAAGTAGACCCACATGTAAATCTCAACGAAGCAATATATGCATCAGCATTAGCAGCAACTAAAAAGATTAAACATCAAAGTAAAAAAGGCAAATCCCTGGAAATCCCAGTTTAAAAGAAATTCAAAAAATTATCTTGATAAGTACAGCCCACATACTAAGAACTTCGTCAATATAACGATACTGATGTTATGAGAGTTAAAAAAGCAATTCATGAAAGGTCGCCATAACAACACACCTTTACCTGCCTTAAGTCTGCCTGCAGACTTGGTAGGTAGTGTGACCATAGCGGAAATCGAAATATAATAATAATGATGATAATAATAGGCTTCGTAGTAAAGTAACAGATTTAATGCCAATATTTCAGCGTATTGTTGTCCTTATGAAATATAACGAATGTATACGTCAACATGAAAATAACTCGAAATAATTTATTTTGGTTTATTTTGCTTTATATAATTTTTTTAAAATATATATTTCAACGTAAATATAACACAACTGATTTTAATTTAAATCTATGTGACTGTAAATCATAAACTGTTTAAATTCTTGCTATTAAATAAGAAAAAAACATAATGAAATTTTATATATATATATATATATATATATATATATATATATATATATATATTAATTTGATGATTACCGCAAATTATATTTTAAATTAATTATACTTTAATTTTAAAGACATGTTATTACGTTAGTATTTACCATTCAAAACTAACGGGTTGGGTTATTATTATCATTATCATTGTTATTGCTATTTAATGTGTTATTGATCAGCATATTATGTAATTTGTATAATTGCATTGTTACTGTTATTGTTAAAAGATTTTTACTCTTTCTGTTAACGGCGTCTTTGTCTGAATTACCAAAGCTTCTCCTAATAGCAGCCAATTATGCAAATTGACGAACGTTACAAGACAGCTACTCCTGATAAGAAGAAGAAATGAAGCAGAATGCGATAATAGTGATGATGTTAATTGTAGTAGTGGCAGCGATGATGATAATATTATATGATTTGTATACATGTATATCTAGGTTTAATTGTCTATGTATGTATGTATGTGTGTGTGCGTATATATATATATATATATATATATATATATATATATTAACCGATTTAAAAATATGGTTCCTTCGCTACACAGGAATTACCATGTTTCAAAAACAGAAACTAACAACTTCAAATTCAATTATTTAATTAAATTAAAACCAATTGTTCTGTTTCATTTTCAAGCGAATTTTGGAATACCATATTTTGAAATTTACTGAGTTTTAAAAGCACATACATTCATAATATTTGTTTCCAAGGATACTATCATTTAGATAGGGGCGGTAGCGTGTTCATTCTTATTAACAACTATTGTATCAAATATGAGTTACTTTCGAGAAGCGGTTAAGTCTAAGTAGGGTAGGGGTGCATTTTCCACTGAATATGACATCCGTTCGACGCATGTCATTTTTTTTTTAAACAACAAAAAGAATTTTCGGCATTTTTATCGGTTAAATTTGTACTTGTATACATAAAGATTCTTTCTAGAAGGGGTGTTTGGATTAGAATACGTTGTATTGAACTACAATTTTACAATATTATTTTAACTTTTAATTACAAATAGACTATATTTCATTTTAAAACTAATAAATGTATAAGAATTACTTAAATTATTTGAAAATTATTATTAAATATCATATATAAGTATGTATATTACTATTATTATTAAATCTCAAATATAAGTATGTATATTACAGCTCTCTCTTTTTTTCTTTTTTTTTTGATTATTATTAAACATTATTTAAGGAAAATTTTTGACAATGTCGGCAAAGAATAGATATTTCATTTCTTTGATTCAGTAAATTTTTATTTTTTATAAACCCAGTAATATATAGTTTCTCATGTATGCACAAAGGACATCGGTCATTTAATGACCTACATATTCTAGCTTTTCTTATTAATTTCCATTTCACAGTAGGTGTATTATTGGTTTCTTTTAAGTGCCAGAAATATTTCGATAGTGACGTCTGATTTCGGTATTTATTTATCCTAAAAACTTTGATGTTGGTTAAAGCGTTTTTTGAATTCGTGTCTTGTACATCCTTTGTAAACATTTACATTATATATCTTACTGTTCTTTTTTTTTTACTATAAAATATACATACATACATACATACATATATATATATATATATATATATATATATATATATATATATATATATATATACACACACACACACACACACACATATATATATATATATATATATATATATAGTATATATGTACATTGATTAGTATAAAACCACAAATTAAAATTAAATTTTAGATTAATAAAATTTTAATTTTAAAGCCATGTTATATTATTTATTGATATACCTATTATGCAATAGGTACCTATTAGTTTTATTAATTTTTGACGCAAATCTTTCTTTTTTTTTTTTCGAGCAGAGCATTGGAAATTTATAAGACTCTTATTTCCGACTAGAGTCCCCGTGACCCGTTGGGTCAATAGCGGTTCTGTTTATAAAATATTGGAAAATAATTGTCTGTCTGTATAAACAACTCGTACTCTTAAATCTTATTCCCTTAAAATATTTTTAAATTAGATTGACTTAAAAATATTCTTTTAATATGCCAAAAAATATTTTTAATTCATATTCACTTGAAATTATTTTTTTAATATATAAATTATTGTACGTTTAAAGAAATCTGAAGTATAAATAACCACAGAGATAGTGTTGTAACCTAAAAAAGGTTACTGAATGAGGAATAACCAAAACGGAGATTGGAAATGAAACGGTAATATTTATAACATCAACAAAATACAATACTCGCCAGCGGCGTGACGTAGGTAAACCACTGCTAGTGGTGGGCTACTTAGACAGCATATTACCCCCACTTACAACAGTGCCCAACGTATTTATAAGGATTGGGACATACCCATTAGTGTTCATATGTACGGTGTATAATAGATAGATAGATAGATAGATAGATAGATAGATAGATAGATAGATAGATAGGAAGAAGAAAGAGAAACAAAGAGGAGTAGAAATAGTGATGGTAGTTGTGATGAAGTTGGTGGCGGTGATTGAAATGATAGTGACTTGTCGGTTATTTTTATTTTTTTTAATGTTATTTATTTATTTATTAGTAATTTATATACAATATTTATTCTATAAGCCATACAATACAAACACTCATAATAAACTTTTCTTTAAATGTTATTAATAATTATATATTAATATTATATATGGGCAAAATATATTCGTGTAGTAACAAGATTTGAATATAGTTTCATATTACTAAACATAAGAATGAAAAAGTCAAAGAAAATTCCGTTGGAAATTGAAGTTAAGTCTGAGTGTAGTGAAGCACGTCGTGTCTCCTTGGGATGAAAACGCTTATAAATGAATATTTTACTGATGTTGTTAATAATAATAATAGTAAAAAAAAATAGCAGGATGATGCCTGCCCGAACGGAACTATAATGCTGACACAACGAAAAATATTGCAAAACCGCATCGGTCGTCACGCGTGTCAACAAGGACCGCGACCCCCAGTGAGGAACCAAGCTGGGATCTCTCAGGAAGCAAGAGAAATAGAAGCCGACAAAGATAAGAAGGAATTGAAAAGGTGAACGAAGAAGAAGCAATACAAAGGGTATGAAGATGAGCAGAGACGGTGTATAAAGGCATGGTCGTGTCTAGCTGTGAAGGTCTGAGATGGCAGAAAAAAAGGTATGTAGCTCGTCTGAACATTTACTATGAAAAAAGCCATAGAGTAGCGAGAGGCTGGCAACGTACTGTCTTTAGAAAAAGGGATGTGGAGTAGAAAATAATTCATTACCGACAAGGCCTTTTGAAAATAAGTGTGAACCAGACTGGGTGAACGAAAAGAAAAAATATGGAATAAATGAATTTTGTAGAAAGCTATGAATTGAAGATGTCAAGATCAACCAACTACTGAAGTTTAAATATCTGGTAAGTGTTTTAACAGAGGACTGAAGATGCGACACCGAAATCTGAAGTCGCATTTGAATAGTAAAAGATGCATATCAAAATCTAAGCAAAGTATTACGAAACAGGAAAATTCCGTTAGAAACAAAGAAATGAATGCTGAACTGTTATATAATATCAATCATCCTGTATGGCATTGAATACTAGACAAACTTCTCACAGATGAAGAGAAGACATTAGGCAACAGAAATGTGGTTCTACAGAAGGATGCTAAGAATTCTATGGACGAAGCGCGTATATGTAATGGATAGCAAACCGGAATGAAAAATCAGAAAACCAAGTTTGAATTCCTGTCGAATTCCACGTAGAGTAGGTTACATTCACTTACACGCAAATATCATTGAGAAATATATGAATACCTTTCTTCTCCCTCAGCTATGGGTTAAATAGTGTTACTTGTAGCTGGGAAATTTATTCTCCAAAACAATTTTAATGCAACATTCACTCGCTAAAAAGAATTATTCTTACAATCCAAAATATGTTTCGGCTTTAGATTATACACAAAGTGTTAATAATCCGTAAAAAATAAATCGCAATGCATAAGCAACAAAGAAGTCTTAAAGAAAGTGAAAAGAAAATGATCCCCTATACTCAGACTCAGAAAGAGACAGATGAAATTAGTTAGACACATAATGAGGATGACGGCTTGGAGAATTTGACACTCACAGTGTATATCGAAGGCAAAAGAGACAGTGTATATCGAAGGCAAAAGAGACAGTGTATATCGAAGGCAAAAGAGACAGTGTATATCGAAGGCAAAAGAGACAGAAAGCAACGAATCACCTACCTGATAAGCTTGTTTGGGTGGATGGCGGAACAAGAGACCTGGCGAAGAGACAGACATTGTTAAGAGCTACAAGTGATAGGTGATTGTGAAGAGCCAAGATCGCCTACGTTCAGAAGAGACAGGAAATGGAGAAGAAAGAGAAAGAAGAGAAAAAAAAGGAAACGATGGAGAAAGACTAAAATATTTGAGTAAATGGAAGACAGAAAAAAAGGAAAGGGTGTAGGAAATATGAAAAAAAAAGTGACAACGAAAATGAAAGACAAAACCCAAACGGAAGAAGAAAAAGAAAAAATTGATGGCAAAGATGACGAATAAGTTGAATGAGAAACGTGAAGAAAAATGAAACAAATAAAAACCCGGAAAGAGTAATGAAAAGATGGCGTTGAGCTATCGCGAAAGAAAATGCTATTGGAAATAACAGGGTTGAATATTAATGGCGTTGCTGTTGGTGATGATACGTTTTCTTGATATTAATCAAGGGATTGTTGACACCTCATTGCGAATCTGGTCGGACGTTCGGATAACCGCCCGCATTCAAGCAAGAGAAAATCACCAGAGCCGCATAGTCGTCAACCGAACATAAGCAAATAGACAATGATAAGAAAAGAACAAAGTTTTAATTAGTTGGTCAGAAGCGGCTCTCACACATGTTGCCGTATGTTTTTACTTCTGATTCAGTTTGCACAGAATCGTCTGCCTGAGCCACCTCTGTCCTCGGAAGCAATTCATCACGTCAAACGTTGAGGGGCAAAGGTAAACTGTAAAGGAGTTAAGAGATGTGAAAGGCTAGAGAGAGAGTTCGACTGGGATCGGTTAAGAGCAAAGGCCTCCAGTCACGACAAATAAGATGCAAGAGGTCAAGTTGGCTTCATGGAGATGCAGGATTGGCCGGGAATGTTGCAGAAAGGTGAATAGAGACTTAAGGACGCTTTAAACGGAACTATCGATGCAAGAACTGTAGTGGGTGAAACCAAAGGAAAATAAGGAAATCTTGCTTTCGACTGGAATGGCGTTCGTTTTTATATTCTGAGAAACCAATATTTCTCGCTTACTAACTTTGATCATTTTCCCATATTTATAACATGCAAATTCTTGTCTAAATTTATATTTATAGAGAGTGCGGCAGAAATACCTCCTATTTATACCTCCCAGAAGTTATAAAGACAGAGGTATTTCTGAGAAGTGTATGTGGGAAATCTCTCTCTCTCTCTCTCTCTCACACACACACACACTCTCTCTCTCTCTCTCACACACACACACACACACTCTCTCTTTCTCTCACACACAC
>OZ038498.1:80692517-80712517 GCA_964036315.1 Acanthosepion esculentum
CTAGAGGCAACCGGACGTCTAGTCATACCGATGAGCTGTGAAACAGCGAAACAGTCAGTCTGTGGATGACAATATATATATATATATATATATAAAGAGAGAGAGAGAGAGAGACAGAGAGAGAGACAGACAGACAGACAGACAGACAGACAGACTGTTTCGCAGCTCATCAGTGTGGCTAGACGTCCGATTGCCTCAAGCCGGAATCGAAACCCGGAGACTCTACCCCTAAGCTTTTGGGGCACGGATGAAGGTTAATTTAGACATATTTATCTTTAGATAAACACGCTAGTGACGGGGAGAACTCGATTCCTCTTAACGAAGAGTCATTATATATATATATATATATATATATATATATATATATATATATATATATATATGTGTGTGTGTGTGTGTGTGTGTGTGTGTGTGTGTGTGTGTGTGTGTGTAAAAAACATACTTTTTACTTAGCTTTTGGTATGCGAATTGCAATTTCGTATGCTCTCGCTATTTTGGGGTGATCACACAATTCTCAGGCGGTGGAAAAAAAAAGATTATTCCATATATGAATGTGGATGAATATGGGTACAGGTAGTAGGTAGTGGGAAAAGAGGCTGCTTTCCCCAAGCACACTACTCAAGTAGTCAGCATGTATGAAAACAAGTAGGCGTGGCAGGGGAATCAAATTTACAAATCATCGCACAGAGGGAGAGAAGGAGAGTGAAAGAAAGAGAGAGAGAGGAGAGGTTGAATGAAGAAAGAGAAGGATAGAGAGAGAGAAGATTATAGCATTTCATTCTTCATATTTGGAATGAAACGTATCCAATGTAAGAGTAGCGAATAGACCTGATTATGTTTAGAATCGAAAGATTTCTTACAAAACATCTTCATCTAAAGATGTGCCTACGTGTGTCTATCAGCAGAGGCCAATGACTGCCAGCCACTTGTTAATTTCTTGGCTACAACATTTTTTCATTTATTTTTCACAGCAATATATTCTCATCATTGTTCCATTTAGCTTTAATTACCCGACCTCAACGGAAATATTTATTTTAGGGTCTCACACCCACCCATCTATTCTTTCAATTACGTCGCTTTTTTATTCTTCGTTTATTCGATCGAGACTTTTGTTTGTTTCTTTCATTTTTTTACAGATTTTTCTGCTTTTATTTTACGTTTATTTGCGTTTTTTTATTTATTTTATTTATGCCCTTTTACTTGTTTATTTATCTTTCGATTTCACAATTTCTTCGAGAATATCGAGATATTTGTTTTCCTCTTCCATGGTCTTCAGTTCTTTCCTCTTTGCCCAGTTTGCACTTCATTGATTGTAGTCATTCACTTAAAACGTAGTTTTATTTCTGTCTTCATTTATTGATATTTTTATGTTTATAATTTTTGTTTTGGTCGTTCTCTATTTTTCATTACAGATTTCTATTCAACTTTTCTTCTTTCTTTATTTCTTTCATTTCATTTTTTTACTTTTTGTATTTTAATTTTTTTTTCTTTCAGGTTTTTTTCTTTTATTCTTGTCGTCTTTTTTCTCGACAGTCTTCCTTTCCATTTTCCATTTTATCTTTATTTCTTCCTTATCTTCTTTCGTCTTTTTCTCTTCTTTTTCATCTTATCTATCTTCATTTATTAATTTATTGCACGTCTTCCTTCATTATTTCACGCTTTCTTTTCTTCTTTGCATTTCACTTCTTTTTTTCTTTTTTTTATTCTTTGTGTCTTAAACGCTTTATATTTTTTCTTTTCTTTATTTCCCTTCGTTTGTTGTTATTTTCTTTGTTAATCTATTTTTTTATCATTTTTTCCTCCTTTTCGTCGTTTACTTTCATTTCTTTCTCTTCTTTTTTCTGCCTTTCGTTTATTCTTTTATGTTTTATTTCGTTCTTTCTTCATTTTCTTTCTATCTTTTCTTCCTTTTTCTTCATTTTCTTTCTTTCTTCATTTGTCTTTTTGCCTTTTTTCTTTTTAACTTTTCCTTCTTTTCCTTCTTTTTTAACACTCATTTCTTCTGTTTTAATTTGAAACCTCTCCTTATATTTCTTTCTTTCTTTCTTAACTTCTTTCCTTCTTTCTTATTTATCCCAATTTTTCTTTCATTCATGTTACTTTTCTTAAAATGTTTCTTTTTCACTGACTTCGTACTCATCTTTCTTTTCTTTCTTCCGAACTTTGTGTTTTTTTCTTTTCGCGGTGTTTTTTTCCGTCTTTTCGCTTTCCTTTTTTTATACTTTTATTTTTAATTATTTTCTTCCTTTTCTTGAGTACTTTTTGAAATTATGTTTTCTTTCCTTCTTTCTTTCTTTCTTTCTTTCTTTCTTTTCACATTATATTATTCACTGTTCATATCCAAATTTCAATCTCAAAATTCACTATCGATCTTCCCATTTCTTCTTAGCGACCAACTTTCCAGGAAAGGAGACTTTGTTCCTGTAAGCTTCAACTCACAATTACCCCATCTATCCCTATATTTATTCAGAGACATTATTTTCTTTCTCCTCGTCTTTGCTTTTGTTTTTATTTTCATTTTACACACTAAACGGTCACTTTAAAAAGAAAATAACGAGCGATGAATCGGCCATTTTTATTGATCTGATCGCAAAGTAAAGGACAGCTGTTTAAGAACTCTTGACCAATTCTATTTGGTGCGGAAGCCACCCTGACGCCGAATATTGCAAACTTACGACAGGAAAGATTATTATATATTTCCGCGTTCAAACAAATGTCCTCTTAATTATATTCTATTTGGGTATTACTTTGTTTTGAAATCTATAAGGATTCGATTTGGTGGGTGGCGGGGCATTCCTTAAGCTGGAATTTTCGATTGCATTTTTTGCTTTTTAATTTGTTAACCAAGTTTTATCTCTGTTATTCTTGCGTTCCGTTTTACGTATTGTTTTTTGTTCTTTCAACTTTCCAGTCAATTTTGATCTGTTCATTTACTTCTTTAGCTTTTTAAGTCTCCGATAATAGACTTCTCGTTCAATTCACGACGCAACGCCTAACGCATTTTTCTCTCTCTCCTTATTTCTGGATTTCATTGATAAAAGATTTTTTTTTCTGGATCTCATTCTTAATTGCTTGACTCTCTCGCTTTATCTACTCTCTACCTCCAATGTCTTTTTTAGCCTTGTACAGGGTGAACATTATTGTAAAATGCTATATAAACATTTTTACCCGAGGTCTGTATAAAATGGTTAAATGTTTCTGCCTTTCGTTTTAATGTTTGACAAAAACTTTCTCATTCGTTTCTTGGGATATTTCTTCATTTGCAGTTTTGATATTTTCTACGAACTGAGACATAAATATCCGAAGGTACATTACGATAGCGAAAGATGCCTTTCTAAAGTTAAACAGCATATTAAGAAACAGGAAAATTTCGTTAGAATCGAAGAAAAGCACCAATCTTCCTATAGAGCAGTGTTTCCTGGCCAATTTCCTCGCAGGTGAAGACAAGACTTAAGGCAACAGAAATGTGGTTCTACAGAAGGATGCTGAGAATAACATGTGAGCAATGGGAAAGTGTAATTAAAATGGGAATGAAAAAGACATTTATACTCATCAGTCCCAACTTTTATGTAATTTTCTCTGTTGCTTTTTGTCAACTTGGACAAAAATGTTGTACAATCGTTGCTGAATTGTTTATTCTTTATTTTCGTATATAGCATATAAACATTGTTTATTGTTTATTTTAGAAATTTGATAATGAGTGGTAAAAATGTTGCATTTAGAACCATTTACAGTAAAAGAAAGTATTGTTGGTGGAGGTCCAGAAACTGTCAACGAACGTGTGGCACAAAACTGGTTCAGACATTTCAAGGAAGATGATAGCAGCATCGAAGATAAAACAAAGTCAATGAGAAGTTTTGTTGCGGTAGATGAGACCTTGCTTGAAATGACTAAATAAAAGACAAGAACAAGCACTCGTACATTGTTGACAGAACTTGTGCCTTCACAAAGCACCATCAATCGACTCTCCGATAAGCTCGACGGTATAAACAGAAGCTATCGAGAAGTTCCTCATGAATTGACCAATAGCCAGAGACAACGATATGGGAACATTGTCAAACAACTGTTGCAAAATTCTCAAAATGCCGTTTTTGATGTTGAATTGTAGCTGCGTATGAAAAATGGATCTATTTTCGTAACCCTAACAAGTCAGGCTTCAGAATATATTGGTCAAACAAAGGCCGTTTGGACAGAAACTCATGCTGTGTTTTTAGTGAAATTTCGAAGATGATTTTACACTTTGAGCTTGTCCCATATGGACATGCTGTAGACGCTGAACTTTATGCTTAACAACTTCATCAAGTATTAGATGCTAAGAAAGCTATCTACCTGGCATTGGTCAATCAAAGATGCGCACAATGCCCAAGTTCACACTGCCAATGTGATCAAGAGCAAACTTGTGGAATTTGAAAAGTTGGTAGTGCTGCCTCAATCTTGAACTGTCAAATTACCACCTTTTCCCAGACATGACTCATTTCCTGTGCGGACTGAATAAAAACGGGTGAAGAAAGTTTTTATCTCTAAACCAGCCAAATGGTATAAGCGTGGAATTGAACTTCTGGCACAATTTTGGCAATAGACAATGGAATATATTTTGGTGAATAAACACTTTTTGTATGTAATTTGTCTGAACTATTAATTAAAACTTGAAATACAAAAAAAAACTGTTGAATCAAACTAGTATAATCAGAAAGAGAAAATTCCGATTTCTAGGACATAATTAGGAAAGAGTGCGTGGAGAATTAGACACTCACCGGACATATTGAAGGCAAGTTGGACAGAGGTAAATATCAAGTCTAAGAGAACTAGAAATCCTATCAGGATTCATCATTGGCGGATACAATCTTAACAATATAAAATACGTAGATGACACAGTACTGATAGCAGATACGGAAAGGAAACTACAAAAGCTCCTACATAACGTAGCGAGGAAAGCTAGAAGAAGGGACTAAGCATAAACTACAAGAAGACAGAATGCATGGTGCTCAGCAAAAAGATGATCCCGAAATGCGATATACAGGTCGAGGAAACTAAAATCAAGCCGGAGCGGAAATTCAAATATCTGGGACGTGTTCTGACAGAGGACGGAAAGTGCGACGCTGAGATCCGAAGACGTATTGGGTTGGCCAAAAACGCATTCCAAAAGCTAGGCAGATAAAGCTTATTGAGAGCTACGATGGACAAGAGGGAGGAAGTGGAGAGCCATGATCGCCTACGACCCCAAGAGACACGGCACGTAAAGGAAGAAAAACCAAAATAAAAAAAATAGTATAAATTAATAACAGTACGGGGAAACAAACATTTCTTAGAGCTGCAAAGGATAGCCATGGTCGCTTATTTGCTGTAGGGATGTGGCACAGAAAGGAAGAAAAAGATATATTAAAATGTGGAGAAATATAATCTGGGCGATTGAGATGCGTAGAAGGGAGCAAGATGTCATTAAAACTAATGATTTATTTCTTCATTTCGAATTCACTGGTCTACTTTGATTCTTTCTGTCTTTTTATTCTGTTTGAATTCCTGAATTTCGTTCTTTCATTTATTTCTAGACATTTTCCCGATTGATTTGCTTCCTTATCTTATTGTTTCTTTCAGGGTATTTTTCTTCTTTTTTTTATTCAATTTTTATTTCTTTGTCTTAAACTAACGTGCCAGAAAAATTAAAAACCTAATGTTTCCGTTTTAGAAGTAGGCCCCGTTGGATGACGCGTTTGTGACGAAATAAGTAAAAAGGTTGTGTAGCTGTGACAGACAAGAAAGAAAGGAGGAGATTTAGAATCGTTTGGCAGCGGGATGATTTGCAAGCCAGAAAGATTGAGGACTCAATTTCCCGAGTGGCAACTGTTCTTTTTTCATAAAGAAATTCTATCAAAAGAATGTGAATTCTAGACACGTGTCAGTGGTATGGGAAAATGAAGGCCATCCACATAATGGTGAAAAAACACAACCAAATAGGGGGAACATGGTGTAAAATCACCTCCCAAATGATCGCTACACGTACTGTCAAATCTTAGTGCAGGTTAAACAGATTTGCACGGAATTTCGGAGCCGTTGACAAACTAGAGTACTATTATTGAAGCGACAGCAGGGTAGGAGGAAAATGAGGAGGAGGAGGAAAATGAGGGGGAGGAGGAGCAGCAGCAGGAGGAAGAGGTGGAGGAAAAGAAGAAGACGGAGGAGAAGGATGATGATGATGATGATGATGATGATGATGATGATGATGATTTTGGGGATATTGACAACTAGACCGAGCATACCATCCAAGCAAAGACATCGTTTCTGATAGTCGTCAGGGAAAAGGAACTTGCCAGGTTATAGACACTAGGCGGAAATCAAAATCACCGTGACAGAAAATGAGAAGTTAAAACTATATCAGGACTTTGCCCGGGAATGGAGAAAGATAAGCCATAGGGTTATCTATAATAGCGGAACCGTACCAGAAGCAATAACATTGAGATTAGATTACTTGACAATCTGAGGAACTGTTGAGACTGTACGTGATTGGCGTTTCTGGGATCTACAAGGATACTGCTCTCACTAAACTTTTGCGGATGTTCACTACTCGTCAGATGCAAAGATATCATATTTATAAGTAAAAGGAAGAAAGTGATGATCATTCCCATAGTCACATAAACACTATGAATGTTGCCAAACACATTTGAAAAGTATATGACATTAGAGATATAAACAAGGCTGAGATAATTCTATGATACAATGAATGTCAACGGGACATTTAAAGAAACTGCTGGAAATTTAAGAATATTTTTGCCGCTTGATTTAAGGTAAGGATTACCAGTTTTTGTTAATATGAAGTGGAAAAATTATATTGAATCAGTTGCTAGGAAGGTAGTGTCAGAGTTTTGTGCTAGACAATTTTCTCTCGATAGACTCTATCTTATATATTTATCAGTCTACCATTCGTTCATACTTTGAATATGGCTGTCACATATGGTCTGATGTTGATATTATATATTTAGAGATTCTTAATAAAATCCAAAGAAGAATCAGCAAGAGTATTAATCCTTACCTGGCGTCTCGACTTCCGTCACTTTTCCACTGCCGTAAAGTTGCTTCCTTGTGTCTTTTTCTATATATGCTTTCATGGTAATTGTTCTGAGGAACTTTCTTTTTGTATATAAAATTGTAATCATTGTGAGTATTCATTGGGGTTTCATTTTTAAAAGTAGTTATTTGTAACCCCCCACCCACCCACAGACAATTTGTATATATGGTTAGGACTTCATAGAGACTTGAGGTATTATGGTGATTGTGGTAAGAATGGTAAGTAAGAATGTGTTATTTTGGTGTAAAGAATACTGTGACATGTTTGGGTCAGTAATTGTGACTAGCTAAGTTTAAGATAAAACAGACTGAAGGCCAGCCTTCCCTTATCTCCACTTTTGTACTTTTGCCCCATTTTTGTATTTTCAAAATACAAAAACAGAAATTCCACATTCGCTGATACTTTCTAATCCGAACAGGTTATCTAATCAAGTACAGAAGACCAGAAAAGAAAGAAAAATTCTCGGTAACGCACAGAAGGATATTGAAAAGCTAGATGTAACAACAGGTAGAATATGAATGTAACTGCCCTGCCCATTATTGCTGGAGTACTAAGAAAGCGTCTGAATACGCTTTTATTTATTTGGAAGCATAAAATCCAAAGAACAGTGATACTACTCTGAAATACGTAGATTATTGGGGGGAGTATTTCTGTTATTTTTTATTGTACCACCGATCGTTTTGCTACGATCGTGAAGTAGTGGAGATTAAAATTTAAAAAAAAACTCTGGCAAGATTTGAACTCAGGATCTTTATTCTTATCAGCCTGCCTCTGCATGACAGCACGTTACCGATTAGGCTACACATGTCAACTACAATGCGATTTAAATTCAATCATATGGTCATATGTTTTATTTCTTTGGACACTATGGGCCACCGTAATTTTTGTTTAAATTTTGTATACTAGTAGTATTAGATGTAATAGTGAATGAATGGTTGTTAAGTATTAATTCAGCGTGAGCTGACAACATGGGAAGCTCTTGCTGTGTCGAACTCTGTGCCCTAGGGCAGAGAGGGACCCGAACGAGGCTATGCCGATTAGCAGTCTCTCGACCGGGGAGGTAGACAGATACCCGATCCCTCGTATGTGGGGTCTACAGGCAATTTTTGCACGATCCCACGGGCTCAGGTTTCCCCATATTAAATTTGGCCTTTTGCCGCATCCTACTTCGTGAGGAGGCAGGTAAATATCGTAATGTGCTGTCTAAGTAGTCCTGGTGAGTATTGTATTTTGTTGATGTTATAAAGATTACCATGTCTTTTCCAACCTCCATTTCCGTTATTCCTCATTCAGTAACACTTCCTAGATTACAAAACAGAGTTTTCAAGATTTTCGTGTTTTTTAAATTTGTTATAAAGTGGTATTTCCCAAGATTGAATTGTGAAATAGTACATTTTTTTAATTTTTCAGGACAAAAAGTAGTCCTGGGTATGACGATAAACTACGTCCAACAGCAAGACCTCTGGACAGGAGGTTTTGAGGAGCATTCCTGGTTTTCTCATGTCCACCCTGATCCACCTGTTAAGGTCCCAGCTATGGGTAAATAGTTAACCCTTAAAACTGGAGTCAATACACTATGAAAGTGTAAAAATAGGTTTTTATACCGGAAAACTTATTACCAGCAATACATTATTAACAGCAATACATTTTTGAAAAAAAATTACCAGCGATACATTTTTGAAGAAAAAATATTACCAGAAATCGATTTTTGAATGACATAAATATTAGCAGCAATAAAAATTGTCGGCATTAAATAACTCATTGTAGTTGCCGTAAAACAAAACAAATCATACCAAACCAAACCAAAAGTACAGTCATGAAAAGAAACTATTTTTCTTAAAGTATACAAGTGTTACATTTATAAATGAAATTGTATACAAGACTAATTTTTAGATTCTTCACATGAACTCGACATTAGGAAGTCTTGTGCCAGACTATATTATAAATGAGCAGAATTTATTCATCAGCATGTTTTCTAATTGTGTTACAACTGTGAGAGTTTGATATCAAAAAGACATTCCTCTTCCTACAGTGTTCGCATATAGGAATCAATTTTCGCCACGAATGCATTTTGTGGCCTTCTGTCTCTTGAAATTATGTATATATATGCAAATCTAACCGACAATACCAAAGGGCTTTCATTCTATAAAGTAATAGTTGCCCCCCTTTTTTGCTGGCGGACCATTCATAGCTTGAGGCGGAAAGTAGCTTCAGTTAAAAGGGATTTTTTTTTTACTTGTCATGCAATAAGTTACTTCTCCAAATCTTGGCTTATTCTATGTTTTTTCTTTTCTTTTTTTTATTTTATGTTCGTTAGAAAATGAATGATGGTCACTTCGTTGTCCTGTCTCTGTGCTAACCCTATGTCAATTCTCGTCACACCTTGGGCTTTCTCGTGCACCACGATGCATCGCAGAGCAGAGAGGCGGCTGGGGTAATCTTATCAAAAGAAAACCATTTAGTGGCATTGTTGAAGGAAGGGAGAGGACATTAGCTCCAGGGCAGCGACCTTTAAGTGGACAAATACAATTTAAACAATATTCTGACCTCAAACCCACACTCCAGCCATCAAGGGCTCAGATTCGTACCACCACTACGTTTATTACAGATGATATTAATAATCTTTTCGGATTTAATAAGAATATACCAAAAATAATATTAATGAATGCGAAAACTCCCAAAATCCCTACGTGATAGTCTCTGTTTTTTTCTATCTTCAGATTACTTCAACAAAGAAATAATACTAGAAATAATAATAATAATAATAATAATAATAATAATAATAATAATAATATGGAATTTTACAATACACACAGATATAACAATCTCTATCTATAAAAGGCAGGATGTGTGTGTGTGTGTGTGTGTGTGTGTGTGTGTGTGTGTGTGTGTGTGTGTGTGTGTGTGTGTGTAACGAATGCAAGGCCGCAACTTTCGACGGATTTGCACCAAAATTTACATGCACATGCTCCAAGTTAGCGAAAAGTCCAAGACCGACTTTGCATTTCCCAACTCATCGATAGTGGAAATAATCGATTTCTTACTGGCCAGAATGAGAGCTGCCACGAATAGGCAGGAAGATTCTATTGGCCAGCGTAAGAGCCAACAGCTGACTGACACGAATATTAACTAGCGTGCAAGCATGCAAAAAAAATCGATAGCTGCATTCGTCACAAGTGGGAAAAATTTAAATCTGCATGGCACTTTAGTCCAATTGGTTCATTCGCTTGCTTAAACTCAACGTTGATTCTGATTCCGCAGAACTGTGTTGGGTGTGAAAAAGTATTTGTTGTTAACATTCTTTTTTCATTCGGTTTTTCCAGTTACGAGTCCTTTTTTAAAGCTGATCGTTTTGTGTTCATTTTCTTTCATTCTTTTTTCGTAACAGATTTAATGTTTAGTATAGAGAGAAACAATTCGCAGTGTGAGATAGGCAAAAAATAAGGCATGCAGCAACATCAGCATGGCAAAGAGCACTCCTTTAAAGGCAAGGAAGGGCAAAAATATTTTAAGTCAAGTGATAGCGATTGCTGTATGAGTCGTACGATTTTTTAATCAAGTACGGGCAACGCCGGGTCATGCTGCTAGTTAAAACTAATCACTCAGACATCATGATCAGAGACCACAAAAACAAAATGTATTTTTTATTGACATGGAAGTTCCTGTAATGTATCTTTCAATATCTTCAAAATACAAGGATCTTCAAGTAGAAATCTCAAAAGTGTGGCACATGAGCACATCAATAATTCCAGTTTATCTATGTAGAATGTGTGTGATCTTATTTCTTTTTTTACGAAAATGATTAGTGGAAAATGTCATGAAGCCATTTCTGACTTTAGGTCTCTTGTTGGGACCCGGAAAGAAATGTGCATACAACCGAAATCAAAGGAAATAATAATAATAATAATAATAATAATAATAATAATAATAAGTGGCTACGTAGTGCAGGGTTGAAAGCTGAAACTGAAGTTTTTATCATTGCTACTCAGGACCAATGCTTGTTAACTAGGAATTATCAAGCACATATATTAAAATACTGTGTTAGCCCAAAATGCAGATTCTGTGATAAATATCCAGAAACCATTGATCATCTTGTATCAGGTTGCACGATATTGGTACCCACTGAATATAAAACCCGGCATGACAGAGTGGGCCAATATCTGCACTGGAAAATTTGCAATTCCTATGGGAAGGAAACTGAAAGAAACTGGTACGAACACCACTCTGACCCGGTTACGGAGATAGGACCTGTTACAATTCTATGGGACTACACAATACACACTGACAGAACAGTCAAAGCCAACCGCCCAGACATTGTTATTAAAGACCACAAACAAAATAAGTGCCTCCTTATTGATATGGCAGACCCTGCAGACTGCAATGTATCTTTGAAGATATTCGAAAAGCTGTCAAAATACAAGGACCTTGAAATAGAAATCTCAAAAATATGGCACATGGGACATCAACAATCCCTGTTGGTCCCTAGGACTGGTTGGAAAAGATTCCAGTAGGCTGATTGAAAGGATCCCTGGAAGTCCATGCCTCAAAGAGATACAAAACAAGTACAACCCACACTTTACGAAGGGCTTTATCTATGTAATTATAATTTTTTTTTTTGCAGTGGAAAGTGTCATGATGCCATTTCTAACCATTTCTAACCTTAGGTCCCTGGGCGGGACCCGGAAAGAAATGTGTGAACGCCAGATATCAAAGGAAATAATAATAATAATAATAATAATAATAATAATAATAATAATAATAATAATGTTAGATCATAACAATAATCATACAAATAAAATCCCTCATTTTCATCGTTCCCCACCCCTGGTGCATAATTATAAATGATGCTTTATATCTTCCCCATCCTTCTACTTCTATATAATTCAGTCAACAAAAACATTACTTTATAGTCTAGTTATGTCCTTCTAGAGGACGAAACTCGTTACATTGAATTTTTTTTCTGATATATATATATATATATATATATATATATATATATATATATATATATGTGTGTGTGTGTGTGTGTGTGTGTGTGTGTGTGTGTGTGTGTATATGTCATTCACAGACAGTACTGTTTCGCTGTATCACAGCTCCTCAGTGCGACTAAACTTTCGAATGCCTCAAGCCAGGATTGAAACACAACTAATTTGGTGTCAGCCAGAGCTATCTTCATTCGGTAGAGTTACACAACTAAATCTCCATTCATTTTACTGAAGAGCTTTGCATTAGTGCAGGTGGTTGTTGTTTATAGAATTAGCTTATCACTCAACAGTGCTCAATTGAAATGTATTTTCAAGAGCTATATATATATATATATATATATATATATATATATATATATATATATATATATATATAAAATAAATCCGTGTGTGTCCTAGTAATACAAAAATATTAAAACTGATCCACAAAAGAGAGCTCGATGTGTTTTATTTATACAGAGCAATATGATGAATATTTTTTTTTAAATAGTTACCACCCTCCCTGACCCCTGTCTGTTGCTTAACGTCTGACATAAGCATTGAAAATTGTGAACTCTGTAATATGTATTTCCGGCTTGTTAAATTTTAGGTTGACCCTTTAGCTGCTTACAGTACTCCTACTTCCTGCTTCCTCTAGCTCTACGGACGGGAACTTCATTTCACATCGGGCTTGAAAGACAGACGACCACTTTCATCGTTTGCCGAAATGATATATTCCCCACATGAGATAAAAAGTTTTTTTGATTATTCATTATATATATATATATATATATATATATATATATATATATATATATATATATATATATATATATTGTATATGTGGGCAGCAATCCCTCTTTTATGTATGTTTCCTTAAAAACCATTGACAATGTGTTGAGGTTAAGTTTTTTATATAATTTTTCATGTGTTCTTATAAAAAAATTTTTAAGGACACAAATTATATAAAAAATGACTTTTTTTTTTATACTCAAACGCTTTCGTCTATATTTTTTGTCATTACCAAGGATGAATTTTATTTTACTCTTAACTAAATATGTGGATTGTTTTATGAATGTATCTAGAGTTATAAGAATGTTTTATTTTCCAAAAACGGTCAGAACATCGTGCCCGTGTTTGTAGTTGACTTTATTGATTTTTTTTCTTTTTATTAAGAATGCTTCCATTATTTTTAGCCATTTTACATATGGGTGAATCTATTATATTTGTATTAGCGATGAATATGTTACGGATAGAGTTCGTAGCTCTCCACATGTAATTAAATGAACAGGTTTTATAAAATATTCAGAAAATTGTTATATAATCTATCTCCTGAAAAGAAAAAGTTATAAGAAGAGATGAAAAAGTATATAAAAAATCTTAACCACAACACGTTGTCAGTCGTTTTTAACGTAACTTATTTAATATATTTTCTGTTTATACGTTATTTTAATAGATATAATTTAAGTAAACGCTCTGCTTTATAAATAAAGAGTATTAGATTTACCGCCCTGAATGTGCTTCTCCAACAGGAATCGAACCTGTAACCACAAAGGCAACCATCATATATATATACTATACACACATACATATATATATATATATATATATATATATATATATATACTAGTTTTCTGTAGATAGATAAGTATCTAGACATTGCCAGTGATATGTGTAATTTGTGGGGTATGAAAGTGATAGTCATTCCAGTCATTATCAGAGGAATGGGAATGGGAATGGTCTCGAACGGTTCTCTCCTAACGACAGAATGATGAAAAACATCTAGAAAACTAAAAAGGAGTCTGGTGTATCGCAAATGACTTGTCACTTGAACATTCGTGCGAGCCACAAGTTGCTACTGATAGGGACCCTCAATGCTAGTAATGATAACAATAATAATAGCTGTGCTAATATTAGCTATGGTATTGAGGATGGAATTTAGTATTGATTGATTCGACGAACCTGATGTTTGAGCATTTAGTCAAACTTCTTTTACGTCTGCGATCCTATCAAAAGGACCAGGCTGACATCTAACATTATTATACGCCTCTAACTCGTCACAAAACCGTAACCCTGATCTATACTCTGGTTCCCTACACAAAGAATGTGGCAGTTCTTTTAGCCAGGTTTTCCTAATTCTTTAAGCAGGTCAAGAATTGGTTCATTGGTTGGCTGATCAGATTGCAAAGAGTGTCAAGAGAAAAGGTTCAAATTTTATTAGCGGTGCCTATACCTGAATACAATTGCATCTCCATTCAACCATGTGTCCAGAGAAGAAGCCCTCTGCCCGCGTGAACGGTTCGGCAATTGAATACAGGCTGGCCCAAACTAATTCGTATTCTGTCAATGACACTGAAAACACGTGCTGGGGTCTGTGAATGTAGGGTGGCGTATCACTCACTTTTTTTGTATAAATTTCCTGATCGTTACTTAGCATAAATATGTCTACGTTAAAATATTCGGCATTTTCTATTTGTATGAAATTAATATAAAATGTATTCATTAAATAAATATAACTTGTTTAAAATGCCTCTATGAGAGAAATTAAATTACTGAAAAGCGATTACACCGAAGAACTACCCAGTTTCAGCTTTCGAAGAATAGTTCAAGATACTGACCGCATTCTTTGTCTCGCTTTTGTTGTTACCATAACGTTTCAGTCTAAAGTCTTCTTTAGTTGAAACTCCTGTAAGTAAAGTGACGAAACGATCACTTGTTATTAAAAAACTATTGAGGACAGAAAATAAATTTATATAAATATAAGTTTATATAACGACAGTCTCGAATCATTACCGAGCAACGCGAGTCGTATATAAGATACCCTTCTCAACAACTAGGGAAAATGGATCGCTCATAACATTTATTCTTGTGAGCCTGTTTGTGCCTGACAGAGCGTTACCGATTAGGTTACTTATATCAAATACTATGTCATTTAATTTCAACCATATTGTTAATTATTTTATTTCTTTGAACGCTATTTTGCATTTATTGACCGAGCAGCAAGTGCTACTTTCAAAGTTATAAAATCTTTCTCTGAAAACAATTTTCTGGATTATAAGTTTCTCAAGTTCATTTTCATGGCTCTTTCCAATATTGGTGGGAGTTTGCTTCCTAACTTTTTCTTTGATGTAACGCTATCTATTTAATCGTGGCTGTTGCTGTAAGATCTCAAAGAATGTGGCTCCTGTTATTTGGTACAGTTCTTTGTTTGTGATTCTGTAGCGCAAGTTCCCAAGGTCTCGAAGAAGGAGAATCCTCGCTCCGACCTATAAGCTTCATCTTCAACTTCAGCTTGTAGGTCGGAGCGAGGACTCTCCTTATGAGACATTTTTAAATATTGATCTGAGCCAGAAGGTTTTTGTTTGATTTTTTTTTTCGCAAACTACCAAAACTTCATTTGTTTATTTATTCATTCATTTTCCGTGCCCCCTCACTTGTTCAAATTGTTCATTTCTGTATGAAGTTGTTGCGCGAGAGTATGTAGCATAGGCTTCGTTTAAAGTGCTTTTTACATACGACAACATAAATACATGAAAAGTTCAAACAATACACAAAAGTCTTCGTATAAAAACACGTGTGTATATATATATATATATATATATATATATATATATATATAGAGAGAGAGAGAGAGAGAGAGAGAGAGAGAGAGAAAGAAGAAGAAGAAGGAGGAGGAGAAGAATTCCATGTAAAAATAGTCTCACGCAGATATCAACTCATATTTGTGCAAAAGTAGGCTCACAAATTCATATTTCCACACTAGCATTTATTAATCAATCAGCGACATTATCTCAAACGCTATTCAAGTTTTCATAAAGCAGACGACATCCCCGTTGTCTGCTATGAAAAACATGCAAGCGAGATATATATATATATATAAAGATAAAGGTCAACGGGCAGCGTTCTTGCCAAATGCAAGAAATTAGACGCATACATAAAATAACCTAAATACGAAAATATCATATAACTTATTCATATATATATATATATATATATATATATATATATATATATATATATATATATATATATATACTTTCACTCATACTAACACAATTCATTTCTTTCGTGTTGTAAAAGGAAAAACGAAACATTTTTCATTGAACTCTGTTTCCTAGGAAATTTGTAAGTTGTTTCTTTCAACTTGAAAATAAAAACAAAGATTACTCTTATAAACATTAATATAATTATTGAAATACATAAAGCTGTGTTTGAAGATTATTTCTTTTCTATGCTTTTCATACACTTTTTCCTCTTACAATATCAAAATAGTTTATCACTGAATGCGTATTGCAATCATAGTCTCCCATTTTCTTTTAGGATACAGGCGATCATCGCTCTTCTCATCATCCTTCTCTTTCTATTTCTGTGTGCAGTGACCTTGAAAGACGTGGGCGATAATGGATCTCCACAATTCCCTATCGTTTTTAGCCCTTAATATTGTTGGTCATTTTTACAATCCCTACCATTTCATTTTCTGTCATCTAGATTGTTAGGTAGGTTACTTGGTATATCCCTGTCACGCTTACTTTCAATACGCCATGTGAATATCAAATTTTCCAAGCTCTGTTTCCTCATTACGTTTCACAGAAATTTCAGTTGTCGCTTTCTGAAACTATGTATAAATGCCATTTTTCTCTCCATTTCCTTAAACACTTTCTCATTTCCCGTCTACGGTATTCTCAACATCCTTCTGTATAACCAAATCTCTGCTGCCTTAAGTCTCATCTTCATCTGAGAGGAAATTATTCAGCATTCACTGGCATATAGGAATGTTGATATTACATCACAGTCCAGTACTCCTGTTTTTGTCTTTGACGACTTTTTAGTTTCTTGATACGTTGTTTAGTTTTGGAAGGCATCTTTTGCTGTTCCAGTGAAACTTCGGATTTCTGTGCCACATTTTCTATCATCCCTTAAACACTTCTCAGATATTTAAACTTCTGTATTTATGACCTTCAATGCATGTTGTTTTTATTCTCTTGCTTACAATCATACAATTTTTTTTTTTAACAATTAAGGATTAACCCTTTCTTCGTGCTTTTCTTCTCTATAATATCTGCATTACGATGATAAGTATAGTAGAATGATTTCCCGTTGCCTTCTCGGATCTTTTCTGCTAATCCAAAATAAAAAGAATTTATATTTATTAAAATTCACACCAATTTCTCCCAGAACGAGGACCTTCCGTTGCAATCCGGCATTGGACATCATATATATATATATATATATATATATATATATATATCCGGCATTGGACGTCATATATATATATATATATATATATATATATATATATATATATATATATATATATATATATATATATATATATATATTCCTGTACACAAAATTTGCAAGTACAAAATTATTTACAAACAGGATATTTTCTAGGGATTTGTTTGCAAGTGAATTATTATAAAGATATTTACTTGATTCCTGGTTAGCCCTTGCTTGTTGTCGTTAATATTGCTTGAACAAAAAAATCCCCATTTCTTCACACAGAGAACCTTTAATCTTTTACGTTTGATATTCTATTATAAATATATTTGCATTTTCTTTTCACTGGTGTCTTCTCTCATCAACAATTTTCTACGGTTTTCTTCTCTTCCAGCCGTAGTAAATATAAATTTTCCTGATTTTTAGTACTTTGCTTAGCTTTTAGAAGGCATCTTTCACTAATCCTTAACGATCGCAAATTTGCAATTTGTGGGCGATTTGGGTGCGCTATTTCTAAGTGTGGTGTCTACGTCGCACTGACTCCGATAAACAAAGCAGAAATAGATTTTTTTTTTTTTATAATTGTAAAAATTTCTTTGTAACTACCTCGAATATCATCTGCACTTAGGAAATGTGAATGACTTTTTGATTTTTGGTCATTTTGAAGTTTGTTTCCAGGCAAGATAAACAAATTTTGATTTAAAATTTATAATTCAAAGGAGTGCCAAAAATTTCATAAAAAAACAAACTTTGATTTAAAATTTATAATTACTTGGGGGTGAATAAATATTTGCGATAAGGATTTTTACATTATTTGGGGTAAATTAACAGGAAAGATGCGCTTTCTCCATAGTTTTGAAGGAATAATTATTATTTTCCCCGAATGATTGCCTAGTAAGTCTAGATCGCTCAGTTTGTTTTGTTATTTAACCAGTTTAGGATAATTTAAATTTCAAAACCGTAGAGAAAGTATCGATAAATTACTTTCTTTCTTCGGAATTAGTATTTGCACATTAGTGAGAAGATATTATTACGAAAAAAAGAAAAAATGCCTCAGCTAGAATTTGAACCTGGCTCGGCGATTCCATTTTTCGTGCTGTTAATCGTTTGTTTACTCCTACCTCAAAATCACGAGCGAACTGGTCTGTCAGGCGCCATCGCTAACCGTTGCGTTTTAGTGACGTTTTCTCCAACCGTGAAAACCCCTTTCTTTTCTTAATTATCATATTTAATCTGTCTTTCTGGTGCCCTCAGCAAACGCTGTTTCGCAAATAATTAACCGTACCGCCTCCGTTCAGCACACCACCCTAATATTATATTATAATCACTCTCTAACACACCAAACTTTCACCCTACCGAATCGATAATATCCATCACAGTAAGATCATCCTGCCGACAAATCAATCAGCTTGTCAACAATTTCTATCTCTGGTTGTCTTTCCACTTGGCAATTTACTTTGAACAGACATACCATTATGAACACAGTGTGCCCGTGTCAAAAATGTCAGCCATTAGTCACGCTTGGTCCAACGTTATTCTGGCTCCCGTTCCTCGTCATTTCCTGTTATTACGAACGACGGGGCAACCCCGGACCCCAATCTCCAACTGATCCCATACGCGTCCCTCTGACTCTCTTTTCCAAAATACATTCCTCGCTTTTGTTCTTAGCCCCACGCCGAGCCCTCACCTTTATCCAAAACCAATCAAATTCGGTCCTGTATTTCGACTGTTCCGATCTTTCTGGTTCCGACCAGATCGAAATTTATTAGAAACGCTGTACCAATTATCGTTATTGGTTGTTGGGAATTGGTGCGATGAGAGTTCGGGGCATTGGCACAGGGACCGGGGGCGTCGGCAGAGACGAGAGAGAGAGAGAGAGAGAAACTAAAAGACCGACGGCTGATTCTGATTTTTCATTTCGATGCGTGTCAAAGAGATGTACAGTTGGTAGACAATGGTTTTGATTAAATCTATGGTCAACACAAAACAATGTTTTCTAATCTATCTACAGATTTAGCAGACAACTCATAATGAGCAATCTACTCTCTGCACACAGACATATATATATATATTATATACATATATATATGTGTGTGTGCGTGTGTGTGTGTGTGTGTTCGATTCATTATGTTTATATCTTTCCCCCCAATGATTGATAATTAATAACAAAAGAAATGGTTAGCATGAAAAATATGTGCAGTTTTTCATGCTTCCCAAAATAGATAGATAGGAATAGAATCAGATAGATAGATAGATAGATTAGATAGATAGATAGATAGATAGATAGAATGAAATAAGCAGTTATGTTTTTACAGATTCGAAAATACCGTCTGTTGATGCAAAAATATCATTACAAAATGTTTTTAGACTAATCTCTTCTTGTGTAATTTTGCTGAAAACATATTTCGCCATGATTTGCTGGAAACATATTTCGCTATGATTTATTGAAAAAAATCGACCAAAATTCCTAAAATAAAATTCCTAAAATATAGGTGAACAAAATAATCGTAAAAAAATTGCAATTTACTGGTTCCTTCTGAAACTCGTTTTTTTTTTATTCTAGCGATAGATACTGCAATCATTTTATTGAGAAGATGGTTTAATCACTACTTGTTATTGAGATGAATCACCCTTCCATCTTTCCCAATCAAAAGTTCATTTTATAAATATATTGTTATTTCCTATAACTTTAATTTTAAAAATGAGATTAACATCCAGTGAATTATTTTGAGTAATAACCACGACTTTTTTGT
>OZ038498.1:80715017-80745017 GCA_964036315.1 Acanthosepion esculentum
CTCCTCCTCCTCATTCTTCTTCTTCTTCTTCCTTCTTCTTCTTCTCCTCCTCCTACTTCTCCTCCTTCTCCTCCTCCTCCTCCTTCTTCTTCTTCTCTCCTCCTTCTCCTACTCCTCATCCTTCTTCTTCTCCCCCTTCTTCTCCTCCTCCTCCTCCTTCTCCTCCTCCTTCTTCTTCTTCTTCTTCTTCTTCTTCTTCTTCTTCTTCTTCTTCTTCTTCTTCTTCTTCTTCTTCTTCTTCTTCTTCTTCTTCTTCTTCTTTCTGGGTCACACCCATATCACGCTGAAATTCCGTTTTTCATACGATCAACTAAATTAACCAACGTCGCGCCTGGTCACTACCAAGATGAGTAACCAATGGTAACATCAGGTGCTGTAATCTTAAATGTGCGGATGGTGTAATGGATAACGGCTCGAAATTGTGAATCGAAGAGCCGATTTCCATTTCCAGTTGGGTTCGTGATATTCACTTAGGCGTAGTCACCCTTGGAAAAGGTATGAATTCACTTTTTCTCCCCCCCCCCAGCAACGGGTTCATTAGTAGGACACGTATGAATAAATCATTATTATCTACAAAAAATTCTTAAAATCTAAAAAATATTTTCTGGCTTTAAATAACCTGCAAAGGGTTGATAGCCCGTAAGAATAGAGATTAGTCAATCTTCTTTCTAACCCACCTTTATCTTGTACGTTCTTCTCTTGTGCCCATACACTTCCTTTTTGGTCATCTCCTTCCTCCTACTCCTAATTCTTCCTTTTCAACCTTTTCTTTGATTCATTTTTCTTCTTCCTTTTTAATCGGATCCATCTTCTCGCTCTTCCTCCTCTTCTTCAGTCTTTTCGGATTCCTCACTCCTTCATTTTTCTTCTATCTTTCATTTTATTCTTCCTTAAAACTCATTTTCTTTTTTTTTTCTACTTTCTTTCCTCTTTAACATCTTCTTACTCTTGTACACATTCTTCATATTTCTAAAGAAGTTTGTATTGTCCAAAGATTTTCTCCAAATGCCGAGCGAAGAAAATAAAGAGGTGAAATACCGAAATTCGCTGTCAGTGGAATTGGTACCGTTGCAAAAATCTGCGAACATAAAACATAAAACAATGCAATAATGTTCAAGTGGCATCACTCTGCAAATATGACTTTGTTGAAAGCCTTCCATATTCGCCCTAACTTCGTTTTAGTAGGGTCTGGGGTCTGGAACTACTTGGTTTATTAATATTTATCAAGACCTCTACCCGACGGTTTATGTGCGAATTTGTAAATAACAATGAACAAGGCGATGAGAAGGTTTTTGTTGGGAATTTTTCTTAGGGGACAAATATAAAATATAGAAGAGGTCCTCTAAGCAGATTTGAATACGCTTATATGATGCTGGTTTGCCGTTTACTCGCATAGACACACACAAATTTCTCTCTCCAATCTCTATATCACTCCCTTACACTCTATCGATATATATATACTTGTGTATACCTATGTGTATGTGAGTACACCATTTTTGTATACGGGTACAATTCGAGGGAATTCAATCATACTTCTACATTAGAAGGTTCCTTTTGTACGCATAACGTCAGCATAAAATTTATCTAAGGCTAGATACATTTTCTTTATTTTACTAAAGAATCCGTGATACAAAAATACTGCTAATATGTCTAAAAATATGAGTAAAACTTCAACAGAAAACTATATCAGTGCTCCAAGTGAATTATCAACCTATATATGCAAGTTATGATGGATAAATTGTCGAAATTACGCACAAAATGAAAAAAACACTGACATCTCATTTTAACAGACATATTTACCAAAATTACACAAAAATATCTTAAAGAGTAAATTTATTCAATAAAATTACCATTGCCTTCAACTACAGTCTGAAAACAACTTCGGAATCTCCTGCAACTCTTCTGGACGATCTCCTTGTTTAAGAAGGTGAATGCTGCCATAATCCTTGCCTTCAGTTCATCTTTGGTGTTACAATGAGCTATTTTGATCTCTTACATAATAATCAACTTGTTTGCAGTATGGGGAGTTAGGCGCCCAGATGTAAGGGGTGATGTCGCAGAAATTGTCTGACAACTATGCCTGGATCCTCCTGCTTGTGTGTCATGGTGCAGAGTCATTTTGCCAGACACAGCGTCTACCAACAGCCACCCTCTTTACCCAGGGCAGAACTACTTCCTCAAAGTATGTAGGCTTCTGTGTAGAATCTGAAGCACTATGGAAAGATGAATTGAGGCATAATATCGCCATCGCAAGCGATCACTCCAAACACCTTCGTAATCAGAATTACACACATCCAACTCTTTCCGAATGCTCTGCACTGTCCTCAGATTGACACGCGAACACCCCGAAATGTTCGTATTGGAGCTTTCGGCGCGAATACCAAGCCGCACAGAATGACGTTTCCAAATTTCTGGCAGAGTGAATTGCGTCATGGTGCTCCTTTTTCTCATAGACGGCACCCCCAATTGACCATAATATACTGTGCAGCCGACGAATTCAAAATCAAACCAAGCGTGTGCGGGGAATTAGAAATATAAAATGGCGACAATTTAGCCATCGCACACTGCAGTTTATTTATATATATATATATATATATATATATATATATATATATATATATCAGCTGGTTATACATGAGGAAAGTTGTCAGAAAACTTACACTAAGGATTTGATTGTAGTGGTGAAGGCGTGTGCAGGACCATCCACACATTTTTGGAACTACTGATAACACGGAATCGGTGCACAAGACTGCCACAGGAACGGTGAACAAACCTCAGGTTTTATTATATAATTAATGTTTATACATATATATATATATATATATATATATATATATATTGACCTCTAATATTATCTAACTATATATATATGTGTGTGTGTGTGTTTATATATATATATATATATATATATATATATATATATATATATATATATATATATATATATATATATATATTAATGAAAAACATAAACTGTTGGTGAAGCCAACGGACAACTTGCCAAAGCCTAAAACTCTTATCCAGATACAGTATCGAATAAAAACGACAATACTAAAAAAAAAAAGAAAGAGAAAAATGGCCTGAAAACAAACTTACCTACTCAGTAAAATAAATTGCTCGAAGCCTAGATTGCCTAGACCGCGCAAAAACGCTTAACAATGTTAAATCCAATGAACGTAACCCTAGTCGTAACCCTAGTTTCACGCCTAGATGATCTTCAGATGACTTGAACGGACTATATACATAAAGAGGAAATTAAATGTGCGATATTTGCAGACATTCGCAAATATTTTATATGTCAATGATTAGTTGTAAATATAACCTTTGAAGCTTGAGCAAAAACTCAAACGTTTATATTTTGTTATTTCACATGTGAATCTGAAAACTGCAAATAACATTTATATGTTCTGAATGAAGCAATGCATGATCCATTATGGAATTCTGTGAAGAGAATAATAGAAATTCCGAAACCAAAGTACTCCAAGACAAGAATTATTCTTATCCTCTAGGAAGGAATACACCAAAATGTTTTTACAGTGTACCACCAAGATTCGACATTTTGGGTGTCTATATTGGCATCAAAATTATTTATCTGCTGAATGTTATTGACTCGCAACAAAATTAAGGATGGCAAATTACATCAGATGCATTGATGCATCCACACGCAAATATATATATATATATATATATATATATATATATATACAGTGTAACCCGGATATATATATATATATATATATATATATATATATATATATATATATATATATATATATATATATATATCAAAGTGAACATTGAAGTAAACACTCAGAGGCGACAGACTCATGCTAAAAGCATTCATGTGATCTGATGTTTGCGTTTAGCATGAAACAGTCTGTCGCCTCTGAGTGTTGACTTCTGTGTTCACTTTTATATTTTCATACGCTCTATCTCTGATATTGAGCACTTTATTCCATAAATATAGCATACCTTAATAAAATGTATTTCTTCATATATATATATATATATATGTGTGTGTGTGTGTGTATGTGTGTATGTGTCTGTTTTATAAAACACACACACACACATACACACACACACACACACACACACACACACACACACATATATATATATATATATATATATATATATATATATATATATATATATATATATAGTATTTGTATATATATAGTATTTGTTTACGTTTGGATACGAAACTGATTTTACTCTGCCACCCGAAAAAAAAATCATAATTCTTTAGGGAGAAAGTATTTTGAGAGTCTACTAATAACAATATTACCCACTATAAACACTCGTTAAAACCATTATATTACATCACCAACCATTACTGAATCCGTTCTTAAAGAATCTAAAACAAACAGTATGTACGTAAAAACTTTCCGAAATCAAAATGCGACAAACCAACAAATAATAATGAATAGTAGATAAACACAAACACACAATTACGAATATACATTCTTATCTGATTCAAACATAGAAAAACTAGAAATTTTATACAGTTACTGTTGAGTCTTGACTCAATGTTGAATCTCGCCTATTGCATGGAATAATAATGCAACACAAAATGTACTTGGAACAAGAATGTATTATAACAAGAAAGTGTACACAATAAGTACATATAGTATTTCTGTATATTTCTGGGAAGACGTTCCTGGAGAATGTGTTGACTAGTCGCAGTCGATCAGAGTCTCTAGTTGGATCTCGTGATTCCTTCCCCTCGTCTTCCGGTATCAACCATTATTTATATAGTTGGTAGTCACCTATGCAGATTAGGTAGATCCTACACAACAGTTACATACATATTTTTGCTTTTTCAGATCGGCTTGGAATCCGTTAATTTCTTGAAAATTCGGATGCTGCAGAACGTCTCTCCTTAAATTTGGAGCGCCACCAATTATACTAACGTTGGTTGAAAAAGTCGAATGCACGTGAGACATGATTGACCAATGAAAATTAATCACTACAAAAGTAAAAATATCAATATTTATTTCTTCTTTTTCTCCCTATTTCATTCTCTGATGAAGATTTAATAAAAGTGAAACATATTAGATTAATAAAGGTTTCCTATTTATTCTTTATCTTATACGAAACTGAGCAAATATTAAATGTCAAGACTCTATGACGAGAAGGATTTCGCTGAAAGGCACTATTTATACTTTCTTGACCAGCAAATGTTCTTTGTGGCTTAGTCGGTTTACACACGTCGGATCAAACAACGGTTTGTTTTACCAGCGTGGACCTAGGTTCGAATCCTTCCGGGGGTGGGGGTGATGCATATTTTTCTTTAATAAGATTTCTCGAAAATGCAGGACGCTAGACGAAAATAAATTAATATACCGTTTAATAAATAAAGATGGCGTCTACTCAAATACGAACAAATAACGTTTAAGTGATAAAATCTGCCGGGTTAATAAGTAAAGAAAATCGTTACTTCTTTGGAAATGTACATATGTATATGATATTTATATATTAACGTGGTATATATATATATATATATATATATATATATATATATATATATATATATATATATATATTTCTGGCGCATATCCAGATTGCGTTCAAGCATGAAACAGACTGACACCGTTTGGAGTTGACTTCAGTGTCAACATTTATATTCACATACGCTCTATCCCTGATATTGGGCATTTTCACCCACACATATAGCACAATTTAAAATTATATCTTTGTCATATATATATATATATATATATATATATATATAGTGTAACCCGGATATAAGAGAGATTTTATATGGTCCCAAATTAGAGCCTGTGTTAATAAAACAAAATAGACCAAACCCGGATATAAGAGAAACCCGGATATAAGAGATTTATTCTCCGGTCCCGACAACTCTCTTATATCCGGGTTACACTGGATATATATATCTGTGTGTGTGGAGAGAGAGAGAGACAGATTGAGAGAAAGAGAAACGGTAACATTTCCGTTTATCTATGCCGTGCGACGATGGCCTAATGGTAGGATATCTGGCTTATGTCAAATCTGTCGGGTTTCAATCTTATCACGCTGATGAGCTGTGAAACAGCCAAAGAGTCTGTGGATGACTATATATATATATATATATATAGAGAGAGAGAGAGAGAGAGAGAGAGAGACCTATTGATATACACACCTAGAGATATACAATTGTGTATGCACTGAATTAATGTTTATTTCCGTTTGTAAATAGTGTACTTATAAACATAACTTTTTATTTCCTACATTTTAGCTAACTTTTTTCGCAACCAACTTTAACTGCCTAAGTACAAGGGCCACTATAAAAGAACATTGTCATTCAGACGAAAAATAAATATGGAGAGTAAGGATCGAAAAGCCAGTCCTAATTTTACTTACTTTATTGTCATTTTTATTTGCCAATATTGTCAGGTCAGCACCGATATGGTGATTTACCTGCGTCGTCCCATCTCCTGATTAAAATGGATAACACGTAAACGACACATTTTTGACATATTTAATATCCATCACTACAAACATTGGCGCGTTTGTACTCATGAACTTTACCCTTTCGCGGCCATTCTTACCACACCTTCCCTGCCTAACATATATGCACCCGGCCATTCGGCTGAAACTATCGGGAAGGATCCTTATTTACCAACCCCCACCAGTTTCCCGCTTTTCGCTAAAATCTGTTCAAATACTCGGCTTGTAAAAGTGTCAGAATGGCTCCGATTTAGCAGAAGCAACACAATGGTTTTTGATTAAAGCATAAAAGCCTGTTCCTTTCCAGGCATATTTGAAGAGCAGGTCTTAAACAAACAGTTATCCTCGTGAAGTCGTCTCCGTTTGTATGGCGAAAGGCAGCAAATGTCAAAATATTTTTTTTCTTCTTGGTCACTGTTGATGGGCCTTCGTCTCGAGGAGAATACAAAATTCAAGTCTGGATCATGTTTATTTAATATATAAGGCACAATGTTGTACATGTGTACGCTGGAGATTTGGACATTATTAAATGCACATCAAGCTCTTTGACTGACCATTTACATAAGCAAATATTACGTAAAACACTGACAATAAATTTAGCACACTTTTATTATTTATATTTATAATAAATAGAAGAATCTGCAATATTATTGGTCCTAACCTGGCATCCTGACTTCAGTCACTTTCCCATCGTCGTAATGTAGCTTCACTTTGACTTTTCTATAAATACTTTCATGGTAATTGTTCTGATGAACTTTCCTCTATGACACGTAGAATTTATGAATTTAAGCGCACTACTAGACTGGCAACAACGTTTGTTGATTTTACTGTTTAATCGGCTAGATGTCACCGTAAGTACTAGGCTAGCAATGTCTTTTCTCGAACTTCTCAAATGTGGAACTTACAACTTCTTGCTTTCAACCAAATCTGATCTTCAAAAATGTAAAGGTAATGTTAATCATTATCTACTTCTTGATTCCTATTTCATTGTTCTCGCCCCTTAATAAGTTTTTTTTTCTGTTTTTATTCTTTCACACTCAGCAACCCCTTGTGTCTTAGTGACTTTATTGCCCTGCTTGGAGTGAAATCACTAAAAACATATCAACCTAACGTAACCGTCTCTTGATTCATGGGAATAAATAATTCATATACTAAGCTTCAAAAATTAAATTTTACTAAATAACTTTTTCAATTTCCATTTTTCAATTACTTCCAATTTTTTCTTTTGTGATCATTATAAATAAGCGGTTAAATTCCATTTATTTTTGTTGTGTCAAGGCAACGTGAATTCTAAAAGTTCAAACAAGGAACATTTGCCTCAGGGATGGGCCATTTCATAACCAACAATGTCACGTATAGAGCGGGGAAAAGCTGATGGAAGTCATTTACTGTCTAATGTTGACTGCGCAACGGCGGACCACAGTCGCACAGATGGCCGAGTGAATGCAACGTTTGCTTTCCGTCCATAAAATAGACGTTCGAATCGCATCATTTGTCAAGACGGAACTATGAAGAAGACGTCGATGGTTGTGCTAGCACGAAGTCAGAAGTTATCGTGACCGAGAGTTTGAGTGTACAGATTATATGTTTTCTTCTAGAAACTGTAGCTCAGCTCGTCTCAGCATAGTTGCAGTCATAAGTGGGGTCCATGAATATTGAATACACACATAAAACACACACACACACACACACACACACACACACACACACACACACACACACACATATATATATATATATATATATAAATATATATATATATATATATATATATATATATATATATATATATATATAATGTATATATATATATATATATATATATATACAATTTTTTATTTATATATTATATATGCACGGTACTTATTGGAAAGCAGAGCCTGTTTTACAAGTACTTTCACGGTAATTGCTCCGAGGAGCTGCTTTCGCTTGTCCCCAGACCTCATGAATTTAAACGCCGCACGAGGCTGGCTTCCCGCTCCCACCCCTACACCGTGGAAACTGTTAGATGTAGACGTCTCTTCTACTCCAATAGCTTCATGTCTCGCACATCTCGCCTATGGAACTCCCTTCCCTATTACTGTTTCCCTGACAAATACAATCTCCAACGGTTTAAGTGTAGCGTCAATCGACATCTCCAGTTGCCTTGATCTATCCACTTCCCTTCTCCACATCCTTTCATTTTTCATCCTATCTGCTCTCGCTCCAAATCTTCTGTAACCCCCTTGCCTTGATCGACCCACTGTCTTTCTCTTTCACCACACCCTCTCCTTTACCACTCCTATCTGCTCTTCCTCCAACCCTTCTTTAACCCCTTGCGTGATAGTGGCCTCCAGCCTTGCTTGGGGTGATACGCTTAAAAAAAAAAAAGCGGTCAATATCAGTGATAGAACTAACATATTTAGTTGCATTGATGTGAGTTTGTGACTCTGGGTTTCACGCTATTTGTGATCGTCAGACAAACTATATATATATATATATATATATATATATATATATAACTGATTCAATATATTATACGATATATATAATATTATATATTATATATAATATATCATATATATATATATAATATTATATATATATATATATAATATTATATATATATATATATAACTGATTCAATATAATTATTACACTTCTAGTCAGTGGCAAATTTGAGTCTATAAAGGTGAAATGACTTCTTCTTCTGATGGTTAGCATCAGACATACCGATGAGAGTCAAAAATGTTTCTTCATGATGACTAAAGAGTAGCAGTAAATGTAGCAGTAAATTAAAATGAAATTAAAATTATTATAGTAAATTAAAATGTACAATATATATATATATATATATATATATATATATATATATATATATATATATCAAAAATATATAAAATTAAAATTTACAATATATATATATATATATATATATATATATATATATATCAAAAAAGCAAAAATTATCTCAACTTGAGATAGTCAATTTCAAGCCGTTCTGTGCGCGGCTATCCTCAACCCCTAAGTGTCTGTCTAGGAGCATTGTTTTAAATTTATTTTCAATCCCAGTTCTCCTCTGCTTTCCAATAAGTACCTTGTTAATGAGAATGCGCTTGTGTTAGCGACTGGTGGGGTAAGGGGGCGTAAGGTATTTATCCGATTTTGGAATTTTGAAATTTTATACTTTTACATTTTTTTCACTTTGTCAGTAATTTGATGAACATTGTTCAAATATATAAAAAAAATGATATATCTTGAAGATATGTAGTCAAAAATGTTTCCTTATTATGACTGTGTGTGTAAACAAAGGGGTTGCATTTTTTTTATTACTCCGATAGATTTCTACATAAAAAATTACAATTAATAGTGAATATACATTATCCCTGGCCGTTTGGGACCACTCTGAGCAATCTACCACCGTGGTATTCGGTTCGAAATTCCAACAAATGGTCGTACAAAAAGCAAAATGTCAAGACAACAGTCTCTATAATGCAACTAGTGTCAATAGTTACAATACCTCATTTCAGAAATATAGACAAATGTTATATTCATATACATATATATATATATATATATATATATATATATATATATATATATATATATATATATATATATATATATATGCGTGTGTGTGTGCGCTAACGCGCGTGCTAGTTAATGTATAAGTAGGCAGCAGCGTTTCTTTTAAAATGTTTCGTTAAAGATGACAGACAAGGAAAATCTAATTATTTTTTATTTATTAGCATTCTTACATTTTACTGTTTGTTGGGGGTAAATGGGTGCAAAAACTATCAGTATTATCCGTTTTTCCAAGCGCTTTCGGCCACATCTTTAGCCATTTTCAAGAGGGTTGTTAATTTCTCTTCATGTTTTTAAATGTTTAAGATGTTTATTTGCGTTGTTTATTTGTGTTGTTTTGTACGAGCGATTATTCCGAGCCTTCACGTGCTGAGCCCGGTTGGAATTCGAGTGAGCTACTTTCTATTTCATATATATACACACACACACACATATATATATATATATATATATATATATATATATATATATATATATATGTACGTATGTATGTATGTATGTGTGTGTGCGCGCGCGTGTGTGTGTGTGTCTGTGTCTGTGTGTGTATGTGGAGATAAATACATATTTTGATCTTATTTGAATCGGTGTACATTTCTACAGTACTGTGCAAAGGAATAAGAATCACGACATCCAAAGAAATAAATCAGTTTTGCTGACATTCCTGTTACCATAGCCGTATCCCCCTTAGCCATATATTTTCGAATACAAACGATGGTGAAACGCTGTTTTTTTAGGATTATTTGATCATATTTACAATCGGAATAATTTTGTTTTCTAAGGCAAAACGAGCTTTTGATATTCCTTGTTTTCGTAATCGATTGCATTGATCAATTTCACTCTCGGATGGAGTCAACTGCAAAGATATACTTTTTTTAGGGTTTATTATTTACAAAAAAACGGATTGTTTTCTCTGTGGCTGGAACTATTTTACTCGTGGAAACAGCTTGTAGTCAATATTAAATGGTATTAAATTTAAAAAAAAAAAATAGCTTTTCAAAGCAGACAGGCTTACCCGAGACGGGCGAGTGTCTCCGCAACCTATTCTTCTGCTAATGTGAAGCGATATTTCGCAAGCTTCTCTCACAGAAAAGTTTAATATTGTAGTCCACTTTGCACAGACGTGTAGAAATGTACACCGATTCAAATATGATCAAAATGTGTATTTCTCTCTCTCTCTCCACACACACACATATACATATATATATATATATGTGTGTATATATACAGTGTAACCCGGATATAAGAAAAACCCGGATATAAGAGAAAACCAGATATAAGAGAGATTATCTCTGGTCCCAAATTAGAGCCTGTGTTAATGTACGTATATATAATAGACCAAACCCTGATATAAGAGAAACCTGGATATAAGATAATTCTTCGCCGGTCCCGACAACTCTCTTATATCCGGGTTACACTGTATATGAAATAGAAAGTAGCTCACTCGAATTCCAACCGCGCTCAGCACGTGAAGGCTCGGAATAATCGCTCGTACAAAACAACACAAATAAACAACGCAAATAAACATCTTAAACATTTAAAAACATGAAGAGAAATTAACAACCCTCTTGAAAATGGCTAAAGTGGCCGAAAGCGCTTGGAAAAATGGACAATACTGATAGTTTTTGCACCCATTTACTCCCAACAAACAGTAAAATGTACTCACAATGTACCCAACTAATATCTTCTTTAGCCAGTGTCAGTGCAGCTGAGTACATAATTACAAGTCTTTCTTACTGTTATGCTTACCGTAGTATTATTATCTTAATACCGGAAGTAGTTGTCACCTGTGATCAAATGATATAAACACTATAATAGTAGTAGTGGTGATGATGTTAGACTTTTCAGTTTTCATTTATTGTTATTATTATTTGATTTGATATCCTCTCCGACCGGGTGACGATGATATATCGCACCTCCCACTCGCAGCTTAGAGGCACAACTATTTCTACAGTTTCTTAACTGTTTCCAAAGGTGCATCCTGCGAAGTAGAAAGATCCCTGGTAATAGCTCCGGGTGTGGCACCAATAAAAACGACAACTTCAGCTGCTGCCTAATAGATTCATCTGATTTGATCTGCCCGGTCTTAGTAGCAATGTATTAATCTGCCCCGTCGTCGAGCTACTGCGAAGTCTATCAGGATCTATTCATGGTTGGTTTTCTACACAAATGTGATATCATGGCGATTACGCTCCAAGCGTTTGTTAGCCAAGATAGTCGTATCTTACATGAGATTCACCTGCTCCTCCTCAGCTACTGACGATGGTGAATGTTCCTGGTTGTTATTATTATTAATAATAATTAAAAAGAAGTAAGGCAGATATTTGATCTTATTAGTAATGGTCATGATAATATTCACCGTTTCTTTAGGAGGAAATATTCGGCATTTATTTGCCAAGCAGCCACTCCTACTATCGGTTAATTATTTATAAAATCTTTCTATTAAAGCAATATTTCAGGAAAGTAGGTTTCTTAAGTAGTGTAACTCTTATTGATGGGAGCTTCCTTCATAATCTTTTGTTTGAAGTAGCGTTGAACGTTAACATCTTAATCATATAATTATTTCCTCTTCAAGTGGTATCCATTTTAGTTGTTGCTCTTGTTGAAAGTCATCAATTGATGGCGGTTACAGTTCTTTGTTTGTGATTCTGTAGCGCCAGTTCACAGGGTGCAAATAATATGTTCCTTGCTAAAATCGAATCTACTTTTAACCATCGGTCTGAGAAAACGCTTGCATAAAGCTATCAGTTTAGATATTTCTGACCGCGTTTCACGCTTTGCATGGCATCCATATGAAAATTCCGACCTGACGAGGTTATTTAAGAACATAACTCGAATTTTTACCTTAATCCTTTAAGAAAATGACACGAGTATTAATAGTATTAATGGCATTGTATTAGTATTATTCAATTAATAGTGCTAGAATTCATGTATTTGTAATAGATATAATGTTAAATTTGCTGTTTCCACTGTGTCAAATTTTATTATGAAAGTCATTTTTCACCATACCGATCTCTGTCTCTCCTAAGGAATGAATTAGTTTACTTCAAGAAGGAACATTGTTTGCAGGTAGGAAATTCACTTGCTCAGGTCCAGACCCGACTTCTTCACATCACTTCCAGAAGTCCTGGGTGGTCCTGGGTGGCCGTGGAAGAACTAGATTTAGTGATAGGCCATATTAAAGCTTTAGTACAAGGGATTCTCTTCTCATGCATTGGATTGAATTCAGATTATTCCTTCTCTTGTCCTGTTATTTAACCTATGGCTAGAAGAAAATGGATTCCTGTCTTTTCAAAAAGGAATAACAAGGTGCAGTATCAAGGCATTTATCATTATTATTAGTACTATTGCTGTTTTTATCCCACAGGACTTCAACAGATAAGTTTTTTTGTATCAAAAAATGCAAATAGATAAGGATCTATACAATCAGGGAGAATGTAATTGTTGTCCCTGCCTGGAGGGAAATCTACGCAAGATGGAAGAAGCACTCATAAGTATTATTTTTTGCAATTCCAGTATTTTAGGTTCTGCTAGAAATCTGATTGGCATATTTGTCTGCTCCTTTTCATTTCATTCCAAAAGCTCTAATAACAACAAGTAATGTTGTCGTCTTCAGATGCCACATTCTACTGACTTTTTATAAGCATTTCACCCCAAGCAAAGCGGGGGTGCCACTAGTACGCAAGGGCTACAGAGAGTGAAAGTAAGGGAAAAGACTGGGTACAGGGGGGATTGAGGAAGGGATAAAAAGAACAACAGAGAAGGATTAAAAAAGAGAATGGGGATGAAGACATCCAAAGATGTCGATTGACATTACATTTAAATTTTTTGAGATAAATTGTTATCAGGGAAACAAGTAAGAGGATGGGAATTCCACTGTCAGGAAGTGCAAGAGAAGAAGCTGTTGGAGTAGAAGAGGTGGTTACATTTAACTGTTTCAACAGTAAAAGGATGAGACCGAGATGCCAACCTAATAGCACACTTAAATTCATGCAGTTGGGGCACCAGTAAAAATAGCTCGTCAGAGTAGATGCCATGGAAATATTTATAGAAAAGACAGACGGGAGCTACATTACGCCGTTGAGAAAGTGACTGGCGTCGTGACCTAAGTTAGGACCGATCACATTGCATATACGTCTTTGAATTTTGTTGAGAACCTCGAGATGAACAGCGGGGGCACCAGACCATATATAGCAATGGTATTCCATGCATGGGTGAATGATAGATTTGTAGATGTGAAAGATGGACTCACATGAGAAAAAAACCTTCTGGCGCGACACTAGAGTTTCTTGTATTTACTTAGTTTCTCAAACATTCCCAGGCATGTGTTTTTGTTATCTGGGATTACAAGCTTTATCAGAAGATATGTTTTCAATCTGATTTACCTGTATTTCCCATCAGTGTGAATGCTGAAATTCCTGAGGATGGTAAACTCATTGTAACTTGTCGTAGTTTATGTTCCCACCAATACTCTTTGCGAGCGGGGTGGAGGTGAATGCGTGACATATTGCTCAGTGTATGTATTAAGCAGCCCTGTCATGTCGTTAATTACTCAGCTGGGGCCAGTAGACCACACCCAGATATTATGTGCTCAATTGTCTCCTGATGTTCTCCGCAATCAGGATAGTTTATTACACTGTTAATATTTTTTTTTTACATTTTTTTATCTTTGGTCAGTAAGAGTTATTTCCTAATTGCTTATGTCTAAAAGGCAAAGGAAACGATTATTATTCTCTTCAAACTTTGCTTTTTGACATGGACAACGATGTTTTGAAAGTAACCTAATTTCCCATTACATTCCAGACAGATTCAACGCTGAGTTGCTGAAGGAGAATTTTCTAGAACTGTCTAGAAGTTCCAAGAATTTCTAGAAGTTTCTAAGAACGTTCTGGCTACCAAGGTTCGTATAAGGAAAACATGACAGGAGGCTACATTTGGGGGCTGATTCGTGAAAGTAATTTACAATATAAGCGTAAATCACGATTTACTACTCACTTCTAATTTTTCATGGCCTCTCTTGTGTAATCCTAGAATAAATAAATGTTACTTTTGAATCATATGTCGTTTTGTTCCTACTTTGCGTGAACGAGAATGTTCACATTCGCCAGTTCTCCCAAATGGAATATGTAAACCTCAGAAATATCATTATCTTGGTCATAAAATCAAAGTTTGAAGTTTCATACTTTCTAGGTGTAAGCAAATAGGAAGTAATAGTTGCTACCCAAAGGATAAAAATTGTGTTACACGGCGTTGTTGTTGTTGCTGTTATTATTATTATTATCATCATTATTATTATTATTATTATTATTATTAATAATAATAATAATAATAATAATAATAATGATAATTAAATATAGAAAAAGGTAATGACTATTTTGCTTGTAGAATGGATAGTGTTACAATTGATTTTTTAAACTATCATAACTTTTATTGATGATAACCGTGTTGATATTTTAAATATCAACGTGGTTGCCATCAACATTTCTTCTTTCTTTTTTCTCATTGCAAAATTGACTCCCTTGATTCTGGGGATAGAATCGTGTGTAAAAATAGCCGTTGGAAAAGAGGCAAACTTCTTTCCCGACATCTTTCAGTCTTAGCCATAATACGCAACACTTCTATGTTAATGGAATCAACCAATTCCGGTGATCGAAATGCCGATGGCTTTTTCTCAAGGCTAACTTTGATGATGTTTTAAATGTGTGCGTTTTGTGAATTAGTATTCTCTATTCGCTTCTATTTTTGGTAAACAGCGTCATTATAACTTTCTCTCATTTGTTTGGATATTAAAAGCTGCAGGGCAGAAAGAACTATTGAAATATAATTACTTTTCTCTTCAATTAGTTTCGCCTCTTTTGTTTCAAAGTTATTTTTTCTCTCCGTCTCTTTGGGATAAGGACTATTATTCTCAATTATTGGGATCTTGTTACAGACAGGTTTTTACTGGTTTTTACTTATGAGATTCTTACTTTTTCCGAATGGACATCAACAGTAATGAAATCTCACTTATATATTTCTTTATTTTTTCAATTACTTACCTTCATATAGATATATCTGTTTGTATACAATTTCTCGATTTGCCTGCAGGGGAAATCAATAAAAACTCCTTCCTATAGTTTCGCAGAAAAAAGACTGAAGGATTTCAATCGAAATCCTATCTATCTATCTATCTATCTATCTATCTATCTATCTATCTATCTATCTATCTATCTATCTATCTATCTCAGTCTGTACATAACTATCTCAATCTGTCCATATCTATCTATCTATCTATCTATCTATCTATCTGAGCCTGTCAGCTCTGAGTGTTGACTTCAATGTTCACTTTTATATTTACATACACTCTATCTCTGATATTGAGCACTTTATCCCATAAATATAACACATTTTAAGACTATATTTCTTCATATATATATATATATATATATATATATATATATATATATATATATATATATATATATATATATATATATAATAAATTTACTACTATCTATTTATCTACTACTGTTTCATTTTCAAACGATTGCAAAATTCGCTTGAAAATGAAACAGTACTAGGGATTTTAATTCAATTCTATAATTAAATTTGAAGTTTTAAACTAGTAAATTTATATTTATGCTCTGGAGAATTGTATTGAGCACTGTTTTTTTAAAAAAAAGATAATTAATAAGAACACCGGATTAAAAATCTTATTGTTCTTTGTCTTTATTTTAATATATATATATATATATATATATTTTAATATATATATATATATATATATATATATATATTTTAATATATATATATATATATATATATATATATATATATATATATATATATATATATATATATATATATATATATATATTTACTTACTGCCTTACATGGGGTGATACCGATTTAAAGAAAAATATCTACTAAATTATTTACATTTCGTATTATTTACAATTTAAGTGTATGAATATCAGGTCGTAAGCATCTACTTAATTAAACTCTTTTACATTTTTTTAAATTCTTCGTTTCTTTTCTTTTTTCTAGGCACCCTACCTCTGACAGCATGATGGGCGAAATAGCCTTTTGTTTTCTTTTTAGCGGATATCAGTGATTGTTTCTAAAAGAATTCCTAAAGTGATCAACACTACAGTGAATGCTGAACAATCTCCTCGCAGATTGAGAAGAGACTTGAAGCAAGAGAAATGTAGTTCTACAGGAGCATGCTGAGAATACCATTGATTATACATGTAAAGAACAGTTTTTTTTAAAAAGAAAATGGGGACTCAGTGGGCAATTAGAAAGTGGAGATTTTGAGAGTCAATGGACAAAGTGAACGCAAGAGAGACAGAGGGAAACAGCGAATAAAAAGTTTATGTAAATGGATGTCAGAACAGAGACTGCGAGGAACAGTAAAAGACAAATATTACTTTGAACTGCAAAGACTCGTGATTGTCCAAGAAATATATTGATTAGACAAACCTCATATTTTATGTAATTCCTTATTTTATACATGAGCTTACTCTTTATTTCGTTCCTTACTAAGAAATGTTCACCAGATTGAATGCATACCAACCGGACTCATTTTTTTTTAATAATTTAATCCCAAGCAAAGTAATAAACCCACTACGTCGTAAGAAGTTACTGAGTGTGAAAGAATATGAGAAAAGAAAAATGCTATTAAGGAGAGAAACAGTAAATAAGAAGCCAGAAGATAGCGACTGACATTGCGTTTAAATTTTGGAAGCACAAAGTTGACTTGGGAGCAAAGAGAATTCCACAAGCGAGAAGTGCGATAGAAGAAACTGTTAGCATAGAAATTACGTTTACAGCTAGCCATTTCAACTGTAAAATGATATGAGACCTTACCACCAATATAGTACTGCGCGTAAATTCTACGTACCATAGAGGAAAGTTCATCAGAATTATTAGCATTGAAATTTTTTTATAGAAAATTCACGGGAGCTATATTAAGGCAGTGGAAATGCGAATGAAGCCGAGATGCCACGTCACGACCAATAATATTGCAGATTCTTCTAAGGATTTAAGCAAGAATCTCTAAATATATAGCAGGAGCACCAGTAAATTATCAGTAAGGTTTCTGTCAATATTATTCAGACTCTAGCAAAGTTCTTTAATACTTAGATCTTATCGCAAATAGGAACAGTGTAATGTGTTTTAGGGTTAGTATTCAGATCGACAGGATTTCTCTTTACATTTGAGGAAAGCCGTAAAAGGAATCGAAAGAACTCTTTGTTTCAGAACAAAAACAAGAAAATAAAATGATGAGTCAGGATTCTTGAAATAATAATGGTGAATGTTAAAAACCTTATTTTAAGAAACTTTCTCAGGCATTTTTATTTCAGATTAATCGATTTGAGAACATATAAAAATCTCTTTTCATTTCGTTAAATAGAAAATTTGAATTTCTTTCGGAAATGACGCTTCGTTGTACATCATATGTTGAACTATATATTAAATAAATCCTTATATATATAACATTAGCATTATTAAATAAATGCAATTATTTTATTTTTCTTATTCGAAGTTGATTAGCCCAGCTGTATAAACGTCATCGGCAAACCAAATGGGATTTTTTAAGACAAATTAACGATCATTTTGCGTGATTCTTTGGTTGATTTCGCTAGCTAATTAGTCTATCGTTTTATTTTATATTTCTTAAATTTGATATTTTTTTTTCATTTTATTCAATTATCGGTTGTACATGGGGAAATGATTTTGTCTGAGAAAATGTCACTCGTTTTATGCTTCTAATATCTCATATCTGAAGATTTGTTACAATGAGGACGATTTCAAATAATCTTATATATAAAACACAACAGTGGTGCGTATGTCCACGCGGAATCATGAAATGTAATTAAATGCACACAAGTCATTAAGGCAAATATGAGATTTTAAATAAAAACTGCTTTATTGTTTGCCTCTATCAGCATATTTCTTATATCTTTTTTTAAATCATTTCACCCCAAACATGGTAATACAATCTTTAAGACGCAAGGCGTTACAGTGTGTGAGAGAAAAATAAGTCAGTCAGTTATGTGCGATACACGCTTATACGATCGTATATCTTTCGATATATGACAGACGAGGCAGATTTTTTCCCCGCAGTAAGTTGCCATTTCTTTCTGGGGTAGACCAGCTGACATCCAAGGATATAGAACCCGGTCTTTCCTGCTATTTACCCATAGCAGAAGAGGATTCATAGCATTCCCAAGGGTATTAGCACGTAAGTGAATGTAATGGATGCGACTGGAATTCGAACTCGGCTCTCCGATAACTCAATCCGAACCGTGCCTCCGACGAGAAAAATAAAAACATTATTAAAGAGAGAATGATAAAAGAACATGAATTAAGAAGACAGAAAATAATGATTGAAATTACATTTAAATATTTGAAGAGCAAAGGTGAATGGAAAGCAAGAAGCTAGAAGCGTTCCACAAGCAAGAAAGGGCTACAGAAGAAACTGTTAGCATAGAAGGTAGGGTTACGTCTAACCATTTCAACTGTAATATAATGAGATCTTCCTACGAATCTCGTACCACACTTAAATTCTAGGTACCAAAGAGGAGGGGTCATCTTAACAATTACCATGAAAATATATAGAGAAAAAGCAGAGGGAAGCAACAGTAGATAAAACAATTAGCATATATATATATATATATATATATATATATATATATATATATACAGACTCATCAGTGTGGCTAGACGTCCGGTTGCCTCTAGCTAGGATCGAAACCCGACTGAATTTGCGTCAGTTGGAACTTCTCCCACTAAGCCGTCAGCGTAACGGTACGGGATGATGGTGAATTTTAGCGTGTTTATTTTTAGATTCAGAAGTGAACATAGAAGTCAACACTTAGAGGCGACAGTCTGTTTCATGCTAGATGCAATAGTCAGAGTTGCCTGACGATTGTATCTAACATGAAACAGACTGTCGCCTCTAAGTGTTGACTTCTATGTTCACGTTTATATTTACACACGCTCTATCTCTGATATTGAGCACTTTATCCCATAAATATAGCACACTTTAAGACTATATTTCTTCATATATATATATATATATATATATATATATATATATATATATATATATATATATATATATATAACTATGAATCAAATAAATAAATATAGATAGAAGCAATCATACATAGTAGGAACTCCAGACAAGATGTGGAAACAATATGCAATGAACGGATGAATGGTAGAGTTATAAATATGTGATATAGATTCTGGTGAGAAAAATTATCTAACAGGACACAAAGAACCAACATTCCTAGTATCATACCTAGCAATTGATTCAATATAATCTTTCAATTTCATGTCATCGAAAAACGTTAGTCCAAGATAGCGCAAAGAGTCATTTTCCTGGGGGTTAGCATCAGCCATGCTGATGGAAGATAAAAAGGTTCTCTCAACTTTGACGTTCTTCCTTAATGAAGATAGATAATTTGAATATTCAGCATTGTAAAACTTGTATTAATCCCCAATTCGGTATTTGATGATTTCCGTAAATAACCAATGTGGTTGCTGTCATTATAATTAAATTGTTTAGTTATTAAATAAAAATATCCCGATCTGAAGAATGCTAATCACCTTAGCATTTAAATAACAGTTTGAAAATAAAAGGCAGTAAGCAATATACAAAGTGATATAACAGACGTTGATATTTTGATATCTTACAAATATTGTAAACTAGCTTAACATAATTGTCTTAACACACAATTTTAAATCAACACCACAAGAATGCGAACTTTATAACAGTCAGATTATAATCAGCACCCGAAGGTTGCAAAACTGCATGAAACTCCGAGTCGTGCTACCGACGTTGGACATTATGTATATTTACTAATATATACTTATAGCAATGTTGCATAACATTGAGCACTGTATTTATAAAACCTGAGGAAGAAATATATTTATAGATATGTGCAAGTATATGTGCGTATATGAATACTTTTATCACACACCAACCTATATATATATATATATATATATATATATATATATATATATATATATATATATATATATATATATATATATATATATGTGTGTGTGTGTGTGTGTGTGTGTGTCTGTGTGTGTGTGAGAGGAGTGTATAAATTGTGTATTTGAGCAGCAATCCCTCTTTTTATGCAAGTTTCCTTAAAAAACGACTGACAACGTGCTGGGGTTAAGCTTTTTATATAATTTTTCATGTGTTCGTATATTATTTTTTTCTTTTCAGGACAAATTTTTGTCATTATAAAATTCCTAATTTTCTCTTTTTATCCGTGTATAATAATTATCTCTTATTTAAAGTACAAAACTTTTGAGGACAATTTAAAAAATTACCAAGGGTTTACCCAAACTTTTGTACTGCACTATATATATATATATATATATATATATATATATATATATATATATATATATATATATATATATATATATGATTGTATATTTATGTAACAATTCCTCTTTTACACACGTTTCGTTAAAGACGACAGACAAGGTACTGCGATTAAGTTTTTTATTTAATTTTTCTTGTGTTCGTACAAGTGTTTTCTTTTCTGGACACAAAATGTATAAAAACTGTACAAAACTTACGAGTTCAAATGCCCCTTAAGGGACAGTGTTCCTGATCAAACGAAACTCATAAATAATTATATCAGTCTACTATACTGCTATACGCTTATCCAAACGACTTACGTTATATATTAGTAAAAATACATATTAACTTACGATATATAAAAAAAATAGAATTAGGTTTAGGATATATGATCCAGAAAAGCTTTTAAGTTATAGACAATTGGAAAACGTTCAGGAAGGTATATTTGTTGCGAAATATGTCCGATTATGCATCTCTCCGTTTAAGGCTTCCTCAGATTCGAGAGGCAAAAATGAGATGCGTGTAGGATTAGGTTTAGTGTTTAGGGTTAGGGTTAGGGTTTTGGGTTAGAGTTAGGGTTAGGGTTAAGTTTATGGTTAGGGTAGGGTTATAGGGTTATGGCTCGCATATATGATATAGAGAAACATTTAAATTTTAGAAAGTTGGAAAACGTTCATCATGAAAGTGTATTATGAAATATATCCGATTATACATCTTGACGTTTATGTCTTCATCAGATCCGAAAGTGAAAAATGTGATGCATGTAGGTTTAGGGTTATGGTTAGGTTAGGTTTAGGGGTTTAAGCCTACATCCAACTCTAACACTAACACTACCATAAACGTAACCTTTAATCCTAGCCCTATTTCTGAAAAATATACCCGAGTAAACGTTTTTCAATTGTCTAAAATTTAACACACACAGATAGATTACATCTATTCCTCGCCGCTTGAGCAACAGATACATTATTATACGTATATAAATTTAAGACCTGTTATTTTACATCTAGCAATGTTCTATTACTGCCAGCCCTCAATGTATGCTGGCGTTGTTTTTATATATATATATATATATATATATATATATATATATATATATATATATATATATATATATATATATATTATGTCATTCACAGTACTGTTTCGCTGTATCACAGCTCCTCAGTGCGACTAGAGATCGAAACCCAACCAATTAGGTGTTAGTTAGAGCTTCTACCAGAGCCATCTGCACTCGACAGAACGAGTCAGCCAAATCTAGCGTATTGTTTTTACAAACGCCAAGCACCCAAAGTGCTCCATTCATTTTACTGAAGAACTTCGCATTTACACAGATGACCGTTGTTTTAAGAATTAGCTTGTTGTTCAACAATGATCAATTGAAAATATATATTTTAAGAGCTAAATTATGTCATTCGCAGACAGTATTGTTTCGATGTATCACAGCTCCTCAGTGCGACTAGATAACCAAATGCCTGTTTTTTTTTTACAGAGAAATATTAAAATTAAAACTTTTTGATTTTCTCTGTCTTTTTTCCTAAAAATATAATTTGTTCGTTTACTTGTTCTACTTTAACCGGTTTCGCTTAGCTTTTCAAAAAGTTTTTAATTATTTATATCTCCACGTGTTGAAGCTTATGTTTTGCACAAATGAAAAAAAAATGAAATAAATCAAGGGGCGTAACTGGCTAGATGTGTCGCTTATGGTAAGGAAAATTTGGTAGAATCTATTTATGCAATGAATTAAGTACTGGTTTGAATTTGTCGATGAAAAATCTTTTTTTATTAATTACGCCTTTGTTCAGTAGTTCTGTAGTCGCACTGCAAGAATAGGAAGACACTAAAATTTGGCAGATTTTGTCCTCCGCATTCCTTTATATGTTGACTAAGGGGTATTTTTTCTGATGGGCGATTCCTAATTTGTTGGCAATGAACTGTCATCATTTGCCTGAGTGAGTGGCCGGTTTGGCCAATATAATGCTCTTTGCATGTAATTATGTATATTAAATTCTCTGAGTGGCACGAGAAATTATCTTTAATTTTCAATTTTGATCTGTCTTTGAACTGAAATTCATGGCCCTCTAATAACTAGTTGCAAGCCCTGCAAAGTGGTCGATTGCATTATTTCACATAAGGGTCTTTAATTGTGTTCTGCAGTTTTGCACTGGTCAGTATCTTTTTTAGTGATTTAGGTTGTCGTTTACTTTTTACGATTAGGTATTTTTGTAATAGGCTTTTCATTTTTTGTTCTTTAGTAAGATTGGTAGATTTAGTTGTCTGTGTTCTTTCGATTGAAAGTTGAAATAAAAGGGATGACTTGTTCTTTTTTTTCTTTTGTTTCTCTGAGTGTGTGGATATTAATTTCTTTTGCTTTTTCAATGCTATTGTTAATCAAACTTTTAGGGTATTTTCTCTTGATGAGTATTTTTTCATCTCTTCTAGTCTGTGGCCTCTTGTGGTTGTGTTTGAGATATATCTGTACATATCTGCTTGGCGAGGTTGAGTGGGATGTTGATATGAGTGTGTTTCAACTAATAAAAATTTTGAGACTGAAATTTGATTTCTTGAAATTTCATGAAATTAAGTATGTAAAAAAACAAACATATATATATATTTTTTTTTAATTCAAAAATAATTTCATTTATTTGGGAATAAGAACGGAAAGTTTATTTAAAGTCCGAGAATTATTTGATTTTTTCAAGAATTTTCAGATCAATGTATTTTTCCCTGAAAAAGGCGCTAAAACACTAATCGTAAATATTACGTCGACCGCTGATGTAAAAAAAAAAAACAAGATTTTTAACCAAAATTCCGATCGTGCTAAAAATGATTAAAACATGTAATAAAATAATAAAAAAAATACTTTCCTCTTAATAGTAACATATTTTGACTATAAAACTTTGTTTTTATTAATTTTGGGGCCATTTTCATCATACTATGCTGTTTTTCAGCGAATATGTGGCGAGAACTAAATTAATGAATCACAGAAAAAAACCTGAGAATGACAAGGATTTATCAAAATATGTTCTCATTTTTTACGGTCTCAGTAAACTATAACCTCGATATAACAGCCCCATTAGACGAGCAATGTTTAAATAAATTCATGGCCAATCTAGCTTTCCTTGATTTTCCTTCCATAACAATATAGATTAGTTACTGAAAACTGATAAAATAAAAGTAAATTTTGTGTAAAAATAATATGTTAATGACCAAATTAAATAACCTGTAATATCATAGGCAGGAATTAACCCTTAAATAGCAGCTAAAGATTTCACGAACGAAAATAATTCAATAAATGTAAGAGTGTATCAAGTTCATTGCATGTGGTTATTAGTTGTATTTTGATGAGATATTCTCTCTCTTTAATGACAATGAGGGTAAGTAAAAATCAAATAACGCAGCCTACTGTCAGTTCTATTATTTTTATTTGCTTTATGTTTTTATTGGTTAAAAATGTACAGAACAATCTTTCATCACTTATTGGCTGATTTTTACCGAACTTGTGTGTGTAATTACGTTAATGGGTAGTAATTTAGATTTGTTTTCGATTAAATTATAAAAAAATAATAGTTTAGCTCTTTTAGAGTAGAAAAATAAAAATGAACAAATGTTACTTTCATAAATTTAATATTTTAACAATTTGATGTTTTTGTAGCATTCTCCACACAATGGAGGTTGTGTTCATTTCTTGCAGATTTCAAAAGAGTTTACGCCGACTAGTGAATGATGAAATATTTTCAACCCTACAATCCCCTTTTTGACAGATGAAATATTGCTAAACTCTCGCTACGCTATTTTCAGAATAGAATATTCCAACAAGATACTTCTTTCAACCGGTTCAAGCCTTCGCGGCTAGGATCCGCCATGCCACATTCACGGTGTCAAATCATCCTTATTCCCTTCGGATTCCATTGGTAAAGAGGAAATTCCGTTCAGACAGCTTCTGCATCAGAACAGCTTATGTTGTGGAATGGACTGCCGAGAGGATGCTTCCCAATCACTACAAGAAGCAGAAGAAATTCAAACAAGACTGCAAATTGACTATTATTGTTAATAATACAAAAGCTTCAACTCTTGAATTAACTGTTATATATTTTTTTTAATCGTATCACCCCAAGCAAGGCCGGAGGCCACTATCACGCAAGGGGTTAAAGAAGGGTTGGAGGAAGAGCAGATAGGAGTGGCAAGGGAGGTGATGTGGTGAAAGAGAAAGACAGTGGGTCGATCAAGGCAAGGGAGCCACAGAAGATCCGGAGCGAGAGCAGATAGGAATGAAAGATGAAAGGATATGGAGAAGGGAAGTGGATAGATCAAGGCAACTGGAGATGTCGATTGACGCTACACTTAAACCGTTGGAGATTGTATTTGTCAGGGAAACAGTAATAGGGAAGGGAGTTCCATAGGCGAGATGTGCGAGACATGAAGCTATTGGAGTAGAAGAGACGTCTACATCTAAGTTTCCACGGTGTAGGGGTGGGAGCGGGATGCCAGCCTCGTGGGGCGTTTAAATTCACGAGGCCTGGGGACAAGCGAACGCAACTCCTGAGAGCATTTACCGTGGAAGTACTTGTAATAAAGGCAGAGCGAGGCAACATCGCGTCTGTGAGAGAGCGACTGCAGACGAGATGACAGATCAGGGTATATCCTACATATCCTCATAATATGCACATTTTATTCATCCTCTAACACGATTACAGCAACCTCATTCAGTAACTATCGACCTGGAGTGGCTCTCAAGCCTTATATTAAGTGAACAATGGTATAAGAATACGTAAGGCAACGACGTAACCTCATGGATCCTAACCACGAAAGCATTTAAAATCGAATAGTGATGGAATGGAAAAAGTTTAAATTGTTATCCGATAACCGCTTGAAGTTTTGGGCCAGCCGTTATTTGGTTTCAAAAACTTTATTCAGCAACCCTAAAGTGTTTGTGTGTGTCTTCTATTGAGTGAACAACAGAAAAGAAATGAAATATTTATAATTTTATGAAAATATTTTCTGAAGATTAAACACTAAATGTTGTAACCCTTAGCACTATGGCTGTATATTCAATGGTCAGGAATCAAGTTTTACTATCTGCATAATAACAGACAATAAACAAACAGCTAAAATTTTCTTTCGTAAACATAACGTGATTCCCTTATTTAAAAGTACATATTTTCTCACAAAACAATCTCATTTATTCTCATAAGCCAGAAAACCTACTTACCTAAGTGTCTTCGCAAGTCACGCGGAAATGCATCTCCCCAAATTAAAACGTCGACCAGACATATCAAGGTGTTCTGATCGGTAGGAAATCGCGTCAGATTTATTCCCCAATATTCAGGTAACGATTAGCCATTTCTGGCGCTTGAGGATAAAATTCTGCGAAGCTATTTCCAATGGAAATTCCAGTGTCGTTTGCAAATAATAATCCTTTTCATCTGTGCCTCTTCGGGCCGGGCAGATGTCAGCCGGAAGACGTTCATCAGAAATGACATGGAATCCGTATTAGTTACCGCGCAAACTGCACCGATGGTTTTATTGCGAGAAACACGCGATGGCCAACACGTTGTGCAGCCCCCGAGAGATGGTGCGCCGTTCACGAGCGAAAATACAAGTCTCTATGTGGGAGAGCCGCCCTCGTCGATATAAACATTGTGCTCACGCTTTTGTATTATTAACAATAATAGTTTCATAGTCATCAACTAATTTGCAGTCTTGTTTGAATTTCTTCTTTGTTACTCTAAAACTGGTAATATAAATATTTATAATAATTATGCTTGTCCCTCTCTTAGTTAGTTTTTTAGTTCACATGATCGTTACGCCCTGCCAGTGCCTCATAATTAATGCACAATTCTGTTTTTATCGTGTGGAAAGACAAAAGACTTGTCATAGACGCTACTTGGTTTCAGTGAGAAAATGAAAGAAAGAAAGCACGGTGGAAGTGTTTGACGTTTGTTTCAGTGATATGGAAACATATGCCAGTTTGAAACCTTTTCATTTGCACCTCCTTACTTCTTAAAATAATGATAGACAAACGTTCTTATTTATGACTGTTATTACAGTATTTTGTTAAAGTTATGAAGCTCAAATTCTTAACGATAGGGGAATTTCTACGGATATTTTATTGTCGTAAAACTCGCCCTGAACTTATGCAATCGTGAAATGAAGAATTAAGATTTATTAGACATTTTCAATAAGAAAACCGTGAAATTTTCAGGGGTTAAAACAAGTAAAGAATAAATTCTTGATAAAGAAAAATATTATCTTTCTTCTAGGTGTCAGTTAATACTATAATTAAAGTTGCAATGGCGTCAGCTTTAAAACAAAAATAATAGAACTATGTGAAGATACCAACAGGATATAATGTGGATGAAGTGGAATTATAAGAGTATATTTAGAGAGTGTTCAGTTTTTTTATCATTTGAATTGCAAAATGTAACTGAAGAATGATGACAAACACCAGGTCAAGAGACAGCAAACATGGCAATTACGATATATATATATATATATATATATATATATATATATATATATATATATATATATATATATATATATTGACAGATATATTCGACAGTGTCTTGTTTATAGTACCTTTCAGAATTTAATTGGAAAAGTATACTTGCAACGAAAGAGTGTGCGTTCTTTGGGAGCTTTCTCTTGAGAACCAAGCACAACAGCTGAGATCACATAGATAGATAGATAGATAGATAGATAGATAGATAGATAGATAATGTCTGCGTAAACATGTGCCTGGTTTACATTTTGATATTTGTTCGCATTTGTTCAGGACGGAAATGAATAAATATACCGTTTCTCTCTTTAGTTTTTTTTTTCTCCAGGGCCATGTTCATGATTTTCTATTTAGACCAGTTTTCGTTTTTATTTTAAAGTCCCCGACAAAAATATTCTGTTTTCACTGATTTGCTTTTTGCATTTATCGCTATTGCCATATATGAAATGTCTTTTGTCTTTCCACGCGATGACAAAAGAATAGTCTATTATTTATCAGTGCAGCGGATATTAAATATGTGTATTTGCCTCTCTGTGTCTGCGTACGTGTACATGTATGCATGTACATGTGTATGTGTGTCAAGAAAGGCATGGATCATCTTCTTGCTCTGTGTCGTATAAACAGTTAGCTTAACAAGCTTAAAATGAATAAAAAAAATATTTGTATTATTCTTATTATCACCAGAGAAATATCGATGAAAGGGTTATCTTAATTATGTGCACAGAACAAAATCGACGATGAACGAGGGAATAAAATACCAACTCAAATATAAAATGTAGAGAAATATGAATCTTTGAAAAGACAAAAGACGGGCAAGTATTTTATATTTTATCATAGATTTCTGATGATCGGTAGTTCTTCTCGGCAGTTCTTCTCAGCTTGTGGCTGTCCTTTTGTTGGACATAGGCCCTCCCCACATTCATGGCCCAGTATGTGTTGATCAAAGCGGATGTGATACGCTTGGGCGAGCATGTCACTTTTCGAAACATGGTTGCCCTTCTGTAAATGTAAAGAACACGGCTGAAATTTGAACTCGGCTCTCAAATTTTCGCATCTATTACAGCACCGGCTGAATATACAGCATGTAGGAATTCGATTGCGATTGCGACTTATGCTACAGAGGAAAAGGTGATGAAGAAAAACGGAAGAATCGAAAAAAGGCGAAAGCAAGAAACACAATATTGAGAGAACGCATGAATTCGCGTATCGATGATTGTTGAAGAGATTATTTCTATTATCAGACAAAAACTGATCAATAGATAGAGATTAATGATTCTGATAAACAAAATCATGTTGATTTTGCGCTTCTAGTAAGAGTGAACATTTAGCTAGCAGTCCATCTAAATTCATAAAGAAAATGAATCGAAAATGATTTAAATAAATAATGGAAGTCGCAGGAAACAGATGGAACTCGATCAATATAAGTAAATAAAACTCACTTAAAGAGAAATTTATACGAAGGTATATGTTAGGTAATTGAATGACTAGCTGGAGAAAATTCTCTGTAACGCGTTTCGTCCTATAAAAAGACTTCATCAGACTAAAGTAATGTTCTTATCGATGGAATTATATATATATATATATATATATATATATATATATATATATATATATATGTGTGAAGAGGAAGATGTCGGTTGTAATTATGCACCGATGCGAAACGCTGAAGATATTGGAAAATATAAAACTTTTCAGTTTAGGAGCCAGAATACATTATAAAGAATTTTGCTACTTTGTCGTTCAATTACCTAACATTGTTCTGATATATAGAAATGTATCGATCATATTCGCCTAGGAATATATATATATATATATATATATATATATATATATATATATATATATATATATATATATATATATATATATATATATATATATATTCTGTTTATACGTTATTTTTATAGATAAAATTATTTAAGTAGATGCTCAGTTTATAATAAATAATATTAAATACATGCACCGGCCTAAATAATTATTTGACATAGTCCATTTCACAATATATATATATATATATATTAACACCCTTCAGCACTTAGCCTTGGAGCGGGTAGAATGGAGATCCACTGTTTTAGTGGACTCAGCAGTTTTCAATCTGCTTTTCTGAATCATC
>OZ038498.1:80747517-80757517 GCA_964036315.1 Acanthosepion esculentum
TATATATATATATATATATATATATATATATATATACAAGTTTAATTAAAGACGACTGGTAAGGTACTGCGATTAAGCTTTTTATTCAATTTCCTTGTATAATAGCCTTATCCACATGCACGAAAAGGCTAAAGATAATGGAAGCATTAATAATAAAAAAGAAAGCACCTACTCAACAATATCAACTATGAACACGGCCACAGTGTGCTGACCGTGTTTACAAAAATAAAAGAAATATTCTCATCACAACAGCTAACAACAAATAGATAGATAGCAACAAAATAATACACATATAAAATATCTATATATTTAGATAAAAATAAAAACAATCTCGATAATGGCTAATAGAATAGCTGAAACGCTCAGATATATAGAACATTAGGAGACTTTTTTTACACGCCTTAAGTCCAGGAAAAAAACACTTATACGAACACAAGAAAAATTTAAGGAAAATGCTTAATCGCAGTAACTTGTCAGTCGTCTTTAATGAAACATGTATAAAAGTTTGATTGCTGCCCAAATACACAATTTTATACACACGCGCACGTAAGTATACAGCAATGCTTTGAGATACTAGCGTACCGACAGACGAGTTTTTTTTAGATACTGGCCGGAGTTTGGCGGATTTTTGACTTGAGATACGAGCTGAATTTTGTTATACGAGCCAGTTTCAGTTAAGCATTCGCTAGCGCCAACCCTAGAGAGTATTTCCATTCGCAGTACACGTGATCACCTCACTCTGAAAGGATCTGTGTTGTGCTGCGTCTTTTTTGCCGGTATTTTGCAAAATATCTTTAGTGATACCATGAGTCCGAAGAAAGTGTAAAAGAGCAATGGTGAGAAGCTGAAACGTATGATTTCGCTTGAGGTAAAGTGGGAAATTATAAAAATCACGAGGAAGATGTACAAGTCATTGATTTGGCAAAAGACAGTATGAGCATTCTATATTATTCTATATTGATGATAAAAAAATTATAAAATTGAAAAAAATTAGTTACAATATAAAAGAAAAATTTAAAAATTAAGTGATAAACTTAATCTTCGGTATCGTAGATTGGGCTAGACATTATTAGGCTAAGTTTGCGATTGTTGTCCCCCTATCCTCTGCCAGTTGGTCTGTGACTGAACGTCATTGTTTAGTACAGTTTGTTTCTTTACTATTTGTTTTTTCTCTTTTACTTTATTATTTGTAAACTACATTTCTTGTTTATTCACACTTTTTTGCTTGTAAGAAACCCCAAATACAAAAATAGGGGTGAGGTTTAAGAAACAAGTTCCAGACCCCTAACGGTGATTTTTAGGGGTCTGGAACCGATCGAAAATATTCTTATTCATTTTTAATGGAGAAAATGATTTAGGATAAGAGTCTTGAGTACGAGCTCGGTCCTGGAATGAATTAAATATGTTTGTTGTTTCAAGGTTAACAATGGGCATAAAATCTTTTTTGTTATTGACATGGTAGATAAAATAGTAACTGAGACGTAGTTTGCCCAAGGTATAGTATGGGGCACCCAGTAAGGAACGAATTCACTACTCAGTCTTAACTGCTGATGTAATGAAACAAGCGTGCTAACCGTTAGATCATGTCGAAGTGCCCATGTCCGGCCAATGTATATGTCGCATGTATTTTTTAAGAGTCATTGATTATAACCCCTCAATGACGATAGATTCTTCTCAGTATATGTTGATGAGATAAAGCGCAGGGAGAATTAGATTTTTGCCTTTTTTCTAATTTCCAGGACTAATATCCGTTACGATAAACTCTCTTCCCTATTCTGTCTATATTTGAATACCTGATACTTAGCGTGAAGTTTGGGTTGAAACGTCGTTAACGGTTTTCCCAGCAGCTGTTTCTGAACCAATAACTGATTATAAAGCCAATTCTGATTTCATCCATGAAGGTAGATCCGTCTCGGTTGGCATTAGCGATGGATCCAACGGCAGGCAAACTTAACTAAAGCGCTTCCTTCAACACCGATGCTTTGGACCAATGAGCAAACAAGTGGCAACAGCAAAGCCTACTACACACTAATCATTCATGGAATACTTCTCCCTCGCGTGTTGATTTTCTCCCCATGTTTATCTCGGCTACTACCTTGTGTTATACCCTGAAATAACTCTCAGTCTCTCACGTCTGATGTACGATACCTCGAAACGAACGAATGACTGAACCTGAATGTAGATCAAGGGGAATAAAGATCTTTCACTTGCATCAACCACGTCTTATTTCTATTTCTTGTTTTGTAACTTCCATATTTTTTGTTAAAGATAAGTCTGCTGTTACAAGATTAAAGAAGACGCTACTTAGGTGATAGTGATCCCGATGGGGGTCTTTGCAAATTGCATTGAAAAATGGAAAAGAGGATGAGATAAAATGTGATATCTGAAGGGGACTAATTTGAACGTGTCTATAAAGAGGCATATCACTCAGTAGGCTATGTTTCCATTAATATTAAATTGCTTGGTATTTTATGGGACATATCCCATAAATCCACCTCTCAAACATTTCTACTTGATAGCAATATTATGTCGTTCGTGAACCATTTGCCAGCATGAATTCCAACTAGCCCAGTCTGCAAAGGTTACTGGTTACCAATTCTATGTCAAACTAAGAAAGATACTATTCTTCTCGAGATCTGCCCCACTTTGCTTATTTCTTGAAATTCTGGTCAAAGCAACAAGGAAATTTTAAATACTTTAAGATTATAAGCAATAAAGAAAATGTCGATCTAATATTTAAAATGAAGAGGAATTTTGTAAAAGATTGGTGTGAAGTTTGAGTAAAATGAATTGTAGAGAAAAAGAAAGAAAAGTGAGGAAGAAACGAAAGCGTAAGAAAGAAATTTGTATGAGAAAATATGCAAAGATGCAACAGAAAAGTCGAAAGAAATAAGAGAAGCAATTTTTTTAAAAAATCAAATAAAAAAGGAAAAGTAAAAGAGTAAAAAGAAAGAAAGAAAGTATAAAAAGCTAAAATGGAGAAAAAAAAGAAAAACACAAAGAAAGAAAGAGAGGAACAAAGACAAATTAAAGTAAGAAAGAAAGAAAGAAAGAAAGAAAGAAAGCTAAAATAAAGATAAAACAAAAATAAGAAAAGAAAGATAGGATCGCAAAGTAAAGAAAAAAAAAGAAAGTATAAAAATATAAAAGGGAGAAACAAAGAAAAAGAAAGTATTAAAAAATTATATCAAAATAAAAAACAAACACAAGAAAAGAAAGAGTGAAAGAAAAACAAAGTAAAGACAAAAATGAAAGTATGAACAACTAAAATAGAAGATAAAGAAAAAATAAATACAAAGAAAGAAAGAAAGAAAGAAAGAAAAATTAAAACAAGAAGGAAGAAAGAATAACAATAGTAAGGAGGAAATAAAGAATTATAGCAGAAAAACAAAGAAAGGAAAAAGAAAAAATTACGAAGGGATGAAAGAAAATGTAGGAAAAAAATTTAAACAAATTTCGAAGAATAAAAGTTCCATCGACCCCGAACTAAAAGTTTGAAAAAAAGTATTGGAAAATAAGGGCGTGGAAGAACTATCTCAGTAGTAGTAGCATAGAGCAGTAATGAAATGAATAGGAAAGATAAAGAAATCAGAAGGAAAAGAAAAAGAACAGAATTCCAATGGGATGATATTATTAAAAGAGAGCGTCAATTTATATTAGAGAAGCGAAGGCCGGGGTTGAAAGAGGAATATTCTCAAGGCAAACATAAAACTCTGGAAATGAAGGAAAAAATGGGGCAAAAAGAGAAATAAAAAAAAGTATCCTTTTTTTCTTAATTATTATAAAAGAAAACTGGGAGAACAAAAAGAAATGAAAGATGAAATAAAAAAAAACCCTTTTCATAAAAAAAGAATCCCTCTCCAATTCGACAAAGCAATCAAAACAAAAAGCTATTGAAGTGAAACAATTAGTAGGAAAAACTAGAAATTACGATTGTTTAAAAAAAAGTCAGGTTTTTGTGGCAAAGTTCCACTTGGCTAAGAATTTTGCACATTTTACTGTTGCAAAATAATTTCAGGATAATTCTGACAGACTTTTTATGAATAATGAATTCTAAGTTCTTTATGAGCATTGAAAAATTGGCACTGATTACCATTTTTACTTATGAGCCATTTATATGTTTCTATGTATGTATGCAAATAACTCTTCCTACACACATGCACGGACACAGACACGTATACACACACACATGAGCACACATGTACACACGTACCCATACATGCATATATATATATATATATATATATATATATGGGTGCGATGGATAAATTGCCGCTATTTTATATTTTTTATTTTGAGCATGCGCCTTGTTCTATTTCGAGTTTGTCGACTGTGCAGTTTAGTAGGGTCAGTTGGGCACCGTCTATAAGAAAAAGAGCAACATTGCGCAATTGACACCGCCAGAATTTTGGAAACAGCATGCTGTACTGCTAGGTATTCGCGCAAGATTCTACAATACGAACATTTCATAGTGCTTGAGGAGAGTGTAGAGTATTCGGAAAGAGTTGGGTGAGTCTAATGGTGATTACGAAGCTATGTCAGCTCGGAAAACTCACTCTGATCGTTCTAATAAGAAAATAACAACTGAATTTGTTACTGAGAGCCTCAGATTCAACACGGAGACCTACATCAATTGCCTTGAGGTGGTAGTACTGACCTGAGTCAAGAGGGTCGTAGTTAGAAGTCTCTACGTCTGCCAACAAGACTCTGTACCATGCCACATAAGCAGGAGAAACCAGTGATGGCTCTCAGACACTTTCTGCGACCACATTACTCCTTATATCTGGCCACCTAACTCCCGTGATTGCAACGCCATTCATTATTATGCGTGGGGCGCAAGTGAACGAGAGACAAAAAAACTCCTTGTAACAGCAAAGATGACCTGAAGGCAAGGATTACGGCGGCATTTCCCAACTTAAACAAGGAGATAGTCCAAAAGAGTTGCAGGAGATTCCAAAGTTGTCTGCAGGCCGTGGTTGAAACCAATGACGGTTTGATTGAATAAATTTACTCTATAGTATTTTAAGATATTTTTGTATAATTTTGGTAAATATATCTGCTAAAATGATATGTGAGTGTTATTTTAATTTTTGCGTGATTTAGACGCCAATCTATCCACATGAGGAAATTGTAAGACAAAATGGGAAAAAGTTGGGTCGCGTTTCATCGAACTGAATGAAACGCTAATAAATTAGATTTTTCTATTTTGTCTTACAATTCCTTCAATACCATTCATTATATATAAAAATATATATCGTTGTCTCACTTACACACACACACACACACACACACACACACATATATATATATATATATATATATATATACATTGCCTGACGATTGCATTAGCATGAAACAGACTGTCGCCTCTAAGTGCTGACTTCCATGTCCACTTTTATATTTACACACGCTCTATCTCTGATATTGAGCACTTTATCCCATAAATATAGCACACTTTAAGACTATATTTCTTCATATATATATATATATATATATATATATATATAAATATATATATATATATATATATATATATATATATGTTAAATATAAATAGTTTTAAGGTATGCAGTATATATGGATAAAAATGTTCAATATCTTGGATAGAGCGTATTTAATAGCTTGAAGATTGTGTTCAAACCTGAACCAGACTGCCACCGTTCGGTGTTAACCGTAATGGTAACTTTCATATATATATATATATATATATATATATATATATATATATATATATATATATATGTGTGTGTGTGTGTGTGTGTGTGTGTGTGTGTGTGCGTATTCTAATGTTTCTTTGTTTAGATTTTTTTATCTTGACAATCATATCCGTTTCTAATTGTTTCACGCTGATCGTAGCTGCATTATCTTCGGTCTGCCCTTCATCAGACCCGACCGTTAGATGCTTAGAATGACGTCAGTTCGATTACCCCGACAATATATGAATCTGTTACGAGGCTTCTGAGCATTGTATTCAACCCAAGCAGTGATAACCCGTATTTAATTCGAATCACTTTTAAATTAAGTAAATGTTTATATTGTGCATGTACAATGACACACACACACACACTCAGATATATATATATAAATTTATATATATATATATATAGAGAGAGAGAGAGAGAGAGAGAAAGAAAGAGAGAGAGAGTGGTAAGAACTTTTCTGCAAGTCATTTCCGCTTTTTCTCTAATCTTTTTCTTTGATAACTTCACTAATTTTAACAATAAAATGTTTTTTCTTATGCATGATTTGTGCTTTTCTTTCTCGTGGTGTTTGAGATTTTCTGAAGTATTTAGATACGTCTAATTCTTTGGATCACTTTGATATTCACGCAATGGTTGGATTTACTTTTGTTGATAATGACTTAACAGTGGGTTCAATTCGGTCAGACTTAAAGAATTTCCACATGTCAATTTGGAAAATGAATTTATTAAATTAAGATCTATTTCTCGCTGTACATATCTTTTTACGATGCTAGATGTTACTGAAAAATCTCATTGGAAAACTGAATTATTCCTTCTATTTATTCAGAACATAATCATTTACAATATGGATATTTACTGGATAAAATGACATGACGAATATTTATCCGATTTAGAAACAAACATCTCCTAAACTAGTATCACGTTTTATGTAACTTTATGTAACACTATTTTCAAGATGAGGGAGAATGGTTGAAATGAAGAAATCATTGAGATTTCCCTGGGCGAATTCTTTTTTTTTGTTTTTTTCTCTCGTATATTTTTTTAATGCTGTCATATTTAACATTTTGCCGAAATTCTTTATTAACGATTACGTTAAGTCGTAAATAATTTCCGTTGTTGTTTATCAACTTTATTCTTCAAAACAAAAAGTACTATTAGATTTTATTCTGTTACGTATTCACCATTATAGGCAATGACTTGGTTTGCATTAGAGAAAATTTCCTCATTAAAGCGTTTTGCAGCGATCAAAAAAAGGTAATATTCGGTTAGTGCAACATCAGGAGAATGTGGCGGGTGTGGTAGAACAGACTAACCGAGTTCCAAAATGTTTTCCTTTGCTGTTCTTTCTGTATAAGGCCTTGCGTTTTCTTATAGGGGAACGACATTTTTTTTCTATTGAAGAGCGCAGGGTACTTTTTGATCAAACTTTTATGGGTACGTTTCATCTGCTGAAATATACATTTATTGTTACATTGCTTTTAAAGACACCTAACAAATAATACCACGAGAATTCCACCACAAATACAACATCATTTTTCTTTTCGGTGGCGGGGGGGGTGCTCATTTCTGAGGTCGTTTGTGGAGATTAGTTCTTGTCAATCTAGAAACTTTTGCATTGATATGTAACCCATTTGACATAAACTGTTATGATATATTTTATATATATTTTAAAGGCGATGGACATCGAGAGGTGGGAGAAGGTCGCCATCGATTTACACCGAAGCCTGGGGCGAGGAGACGAGAAACGAAGGCTTGCCACCGGGGAGAAGCTTGCTCGACGGAAATAAAACAACAAGGCGACATCGGAGGAGAGCGTCTTCACATGCATTCATTTCAATCGAGACTATCACTCCCGTGTGGGCCTGAACAGCCATAACAGATGCTGCACCGCCATCAGCCGCTGAGGCATAACTCTTTGGGCGAAGATCTAAGGTTTCTCGTGACAGACGGATAATATCTTTAAGCGGAAATTACTCATGACTCACAGATTAACTTTATGTGACTTTCCGAAATGCAACATTCATGAGTAAGTTAACAAGAGACGAAAGAGACTTGAAGGAAGGCTATACAAACATTTTTCACTTATTTTGAAGGGATGTTTATGCATATTATTTGAAATTAAAGACGTAGTAACAAATCTGAGAAAAATCAATTTTCATAAATTGTCTATACACTAAGTTTCATGGCTTTGTTGGTTTCATTAACTCATACTAAGTAAGGATTTTGAAACAATTTAAACCATTGAAGAAAGGCGTCCTATCTTTTTGAAAGATGTTCATCGATAATATATATATATATATATATATATATATATATATATATATATATATATATATATATATATGACTGTAATGAGAACGAAAATAATATAAATTATAACATTCATAGGATTAATTCAAAAGAGGGCTCGATACCAAGAGTAGATCAATAATTATTTATTATAATTTTTACATACGGACAAAAACAACATGCTCACTACAAAGATGCATTCTTGTTTCTATGCGGCTGCATTTCGACTGAAGAGAACCAAAAATGGTTATAACCATCGAAAGAAGAATGCCTCTTTGTAAGGAGCAAGTTGTTTTTGTCCATATGTAAAAATTATAATATATATATATATATATATATATATATATATATATATAACGAAAAGGGCTAAGTCCGACAATTATTTTACTATATTTTATGTTTATACTTTATTTTTATAGATACAGTTATTTAAGTAAATGCTCTGTTTATAGTAAACAGTATTAATTACATTTACCGGTTTGAATGTCCGAGAAATTTCATAGAAAATATGTGTCCTTCGACAGTAATCGAACCTGAATCCTACACGGAACCGTTATTTGGGCTGACGTGCTATACCATTTAACTGATTAGCAAAGTATAAATTACTGTTTTTAAACAGATTTCCCACGATCATTCTCGAACTAAAGCTATCGAATTATATGTTAACGTAAACAAATGATATATATTATGGAATTATATTAGTAATTTGAACCTTGCTAACCATTTACTTAAATAATTGTATCTATACAATAACGTATAAACAGAAAATATATTAAAAATTATATACATATACATAGAGAGACCGAGAATTAATATAAGTAACAATTTGTCACTTAGCTTATTGATATTAAATTCAGCATCCCGACTGCAAAGTTTCGTAGACGGAACCGCCCGTCCATTCTATGTGATAATGATATAAAACGTGTTTCATTAAGACTGATTATATATAAAGGTGTTTCATTAAGATGGATTATATATAAAGATGTTTCATTAAGATGGCTTATATATAAAGGTGTTTCATTAAGACGGATCAAAGTCAGCAGTAAATAAATCAGTGTTAATGGTGTAAAATTATTTATTTCTCTATTGGATCATGTTATGTAAGTCATGGCTATTATGTGTGATAAATAATATCGCCCAAATGTCCGCCAAATCTGAAAGAAAAAGAAAAAAAATCATTAGACGCTTAAGCATTAAAATCGGTCCAAGTTATTGGAACACCCTTTATATATCTATATATACCAAGAACAGTTTGGGAGGAAAGATGTATGACAAAGAGGAAAAGTCTTCATGTGACGCGTTTCGTCACTTAGGATTCCATCGGACTAAGGTTGTTTATGTTGATGCGACTACACATGCGCGTTAACGATAGACGTTGGAAAATTAAAATTGTGAAAATATTTTTGAAATTTTTTTATTAATGTGTTTTGGGTTTGTTTGTTTTTTATTTTGGTATATAATCTAACCAATATCATTTAGAGTCTTTTTTTTCTTGTTTCCCTCATATTTATTATAAGTATCCCAACACTAGGCCGATTAAATTCTTAACTAAACACAAAAAAATGCATATATTCAACTCGCCGTGTTATTTCATTCAATATCTCCATAAGAACATAATGCATAACAAATAAAAACTTATAAACTTTGTTTCTATCTTATTTATTTTTATGTGTACTACAGTGTGCGATGAACATTACAGTTTGAAAATAGAGACATTTTGGTGATTTCGCAAAATTTTGGCCATTTTTTTCACTGACGGCAGTTTAGACTTCCTCAAATTTTGTAATATGCGCACTCCGCAGGGTTTACTACAATTTTTCGTTAGTTTGAAAGTGAACATTCTAAGCTTTATTTTCATATATTTTATTTTTTTTTAATCTTTATAAGAAGTTTGTAAACAATTCAAATGAAAAGTTTAATCGTAAAATTCAAATTCTTCTTGTAAAAATAAAAACACACATAATATATATCATTAAAACGCTCATTTAATAATCTATGAAAGTAAATCA
>OZ038498.1:80762517-80850017 GCA_964036315.1 Acanthosepion esculentum
TTTCTAGAAATAATAATGATTTAGCGGTACGAGTTTTACTAATTAACCCATAGCTGGGGTAGAAATGTTTTCATAACTTTCCTACGTGCATAATCGAATATAACGAACCCAGCGGTGATTGGAACTCGTCTCTCCGATTAACAATTCCGAATCATTATCCATTGCACCACCCGCACATCCAAGCTTAGAGCACCTGGTATTCCCCAGCGGTCACCCATCTAGGTACTGACCAAGCTCAACTCTGATTGTACAGGAAACGGTGCTTCACAGCGATGTCTATGTAAGTATACATTTATAGCATCTCCCCATTGTTATTGATCCGTGCAGGTTTTATTGGAAATTATCATATCATTCTCGTATCTTCAACCCCATATGATCTATATTTAACTCCCTGCGTGATTTTTTTTCTTAGCTTGCAAAATTGTCATTTGAGAGGCACGGTGGAATAATGATAGCGACACGAATGGAGAAATCGGGGAGGTAAGTTCGAATTCCAGTCGAGTTCATTACATTCACGTATATGCTAATACTTCTTCCATTACGGGTAATTGACAGCACAGATTGGGTCCAATCGGTCTGGTTGACGAGTAGTGTAAGAGAATGAAAACTCTGAATTCAAACATAAAAATATAATTTTAATAACTTTTCTATTTAACGTATTTTGCTTGTGGCGGACCCTTGTTCGTTTTTCAAATTTCTGGTGATTTTTTTGTCGGGTTCCTCAAAAAACTACCTTCTGTTTTTAACCTATTTATTATAAAATTAATTAATGAATAAGTACAGAAAATTTCATTAAAATCGGATAATTCTCTTAATTTAAAGAAATGGGCTGTCTTACATTATTTTCAAATTACAACCCAGTTTTTGATTCTGGAAATAAATAAAAATAAAATGTGTGTGTATTTTTAATTGGTCAGCGGAAAATGTCATGATGCCATTTCTGACTTTAGGTCTCTGGTCGGGACCTGGAAAGAAATGAGTATACACCAGAAACCAAATTAAAAAAAAATATAATGGCCCACTCTCTCATGCCGGGTGTTATATTCAATGGCGCGCAATCTGATACTAGATGGTCAATTGTTTCCAGATACTTGGGTTAACATAGTTTTTCAGTATATGCACTTGGTAATTTCTAGTTAGCAAGCATTGTTTCTGTGCAGCAGGAATAAAACTTTCGGTTTAAGGATTCAACCCTGCACTATGTAGCCATTGATGGGCACGAGATTTGTCTATATCAGCTTGTTTGGTACGGGCAGAGAAGCATTTTATCTTGTCATCGTTTCTGTATCTGGTCGGTTGCATTTGCCTTTAGTTTCTTTTTAAGTACTTTGCAGCAGCAATCGGTGTATTATGCTTTATTTGCATTTCATCATCCATTTGAAACTCCATTATGAAATTGTTGTCTTCCTTTATAACTGGATAAGGTGTCTTACTTCTTTCATGTTCTTTGACACTGATATTCATCCATTCTTCTGTAGTTTCCAGGTGTCTTTGAAGGTTGATTGTTGTAGTTTTGTAAGACAGTTCTCGTTGAACTAATCCTCTGCTTCCTTCGGGTCTGGGCACATACAGATAATCAACATCAGCCTTGGAATGATGTATGCTGTTGCAAGTGAGAATGTCAGCTATGATCCAGTTAAGGAAGTTAAAACTGTATTGCACCACAGGGACAGTCAAGATGTTTATACTGATATTCTATCGTATTTTTTTTCATTCAGCACAGTAATCAGTACCAGACGCACACAGCCTGTAGTACTCATTTCTTAACTTCTCCTTTATTTGAGTATTCCATTCCGTCTCCTTCGCTAATTCCTAGGTACTTTTAGGCTTATTATTGTTCCATTTCCCTAATCATCGTGACAAAATCTAGATCTATTGAGTGTGTTTCTGCAATTCTCCCTTTCTTGAATTTTACTTTTTCACATTTATCTAATCCGAAATCCACACCAATGTCCTCACTGAAACATTTTACAGTATTGAGGAAACCCTTCAACTCACTGATGTCTTTGACAAAGAGTTTGAGATCATCCATGTAAAGTAGATGATTGAATACCTTCTTTGTATCCATAGCTATTATTGTTTAGCTCATGCACAATTAAAGGGAATTAAAGAGAGGACAAAACAGATACTCAGGCGGTTGAAAGGGCCAGTACCTCTTGTGTGATTTAGATTTAATGCGATTTTCCACATTCCTGTGCTGTGTTTAAGGAAATTTACTAACACATTGACAGATTTTTTGGCCCCAAACTGGTTCCTCCCTAAAGTACGCGGCCCTTGTTGATCCGATTGACGGCTGATCCGGTCTGAATATTTGTTCGTAATCATTGAGATTTGTAATTATTTGCGTTTTAATCTTGACCGCCAACGGGTAATTTTGTTCAAGTTACCAGCTCTAGGACAACTGTCGACCAAGACTAAAGAGCTCGTCCTGCCCATGACATAGTGGGAGGGTATATTCAGATGACCATGGTTCAAGAGTTCATCATTTAGTACTGTATTCAGTGGGGTAGCATAGGGGCATGAAAATGGTATTGAATAATAAGTTTTAACTTAGTATAAGCCGCAATGACTGCTACCAAATGAAATGAGGGTTATGACAAAAAAAAACTTAAATTGAAGATATTTAAAATAAAATTAAAGAAAAGAAAAATGTAATTTCAGCTTGTATGAAATTTAGCATAACTAACATGTTGAAAAGCGGACATAGAATGCCATCCGATAAATGTTCAACTTTCCGACGCCAATGCGAGCGATAGTTATCAAGTTTTATAGGGTAGATCATACCCCATACAAATCATCGGAAGGTCACCAAGGAATTCATTTAACGAAGGAAAAGAAACAAAGAAAAAACAAAATAGATTTTACGTTTGGGGTCATTTCTCAACCTCCTAGACCCCCCCTCCCCGCCAAGCCCCCAAAAAAATTAAAATTCTCACTCAAAGAAAAAGCAGAACATTCGTCCACCTGTAACCATATACGGACGGATGAAAGAGAGAGAGAGAGAAGAAAGATTCAGTATATATATATATATATATATATATATATATATATATATATATATATATATATATATATATGAAAAAATATAGTTTTAATGCATTTATGGGCTATATAAGGGATATAGCGTATATAAAAGTGGACATAAAATAAATTTAAATATAAAAATTTACATTGAAGTGAATATATATGTGTGTCAGATCTTGACGACTCCATATACTGATATACTGGGTGTTGATTTCAATGTTCAATGTTTATATATATATATATGGCCCGATGATTGCATCTAGCATGAAACAGACTGTCGCCTCTAAGTGTTGACTTCTATGTTCACTTTTATATTTACACACGCTCTATCTCTGATATTGTGCACTTTATCCCATAAATATACCACACTTTAAGACTATATTTCTTCATATATATATATATATATATATATATATATATATATATATATATATATATATATATATATATATATATATATATATATATAAATAAAAAGGAAAGAACAGTAAGATATAAAATCCGGTGTTCTTATAGATATTTTTATTTTTACACAAAATTAAATTCAGGGGCTTTAGCTTCCATTTCTGAAACATGGTTATCACTGTGTAGCGGTAAAACCATATTTTAAATCTATTAATTTATAATATTATATATATATATATATATATATATATATATATATATATATATATATATATATATATATATATATATATATTTGTGTATTTAGGCAGCAATCCTTCTTTCATGCACATTTCATTAAAAACGACTGACAAGGTGCTTTTATTTAGTTTTTTATATAATTTCTCGTGCGATCTCATAAAGTTTTTCTTTTCAGAGGATAAATTATATAAAAATTGTCCGAATGTTCTTTTTATCCGAGCGCTTTCAGCTATACATTTAGCCATTTTCAAGGATTATATTTCAACTGTTAGAATTAGAAATAGTTTGTTATATGTATGTTTTATAAAGTGATTCATTTTTTTGTTTCAAAACACGGTCAAGATATTACGTCCATGTTCAAAGTTAATATTATTAAGTGTTGATTTGATTGTTTTTATTAGTAAGGCTTCCATTATTTTTAGCCTTTTTTTTCAAGTGGATGATGCTATTATATTAGTGTTGTCGACAAGTATATTCCGAATAGTGTCCGGTAGGTCTCCATGAATATTTAAATGAGATCTAATTATCTATCTATCTATCTATATATATATATATATATATATATATATATATATATATATATATATATATATATATATATATACATATATATATATATATATATATATATACATATATATATATATATATATATATATATATATATATATACTATTAAGTATAGATTTTTTTCCTCACCACTGTGTTTCATACAGAAGGCAATAGTCATGCGTGGATTGATGACGAAAATTATGTAGAATGACTAAAAACGGATCATTATTCAAAATCGTCATATGAAATTGTCGGGATCTGTTTATATTCAGTCCCAATAGCCATCTCTCTGTTAGCAGAAAGAGTGATTTGTGGGTTTAAATGTACTATATTTCCTTTCATGTAAAATTTGGACTTGAATCTTTTGTCACTGTGCACATTTTCGTTCTAATGAGAGAGGATAGATAAACCGGTTTTCCTCTATTGAGAGAAGATCATAAACCAGTTCTGCACTAAAGATACAAGACTAATAAACCAGTTCAGTTTTGCCGAGAAAGGACTGATAAGCTGGTTTAGCTCTAATGAGAGAAGATGGATTTAACCGGTTTATCTCTGTTAAAAGAAGACCTATTAAACGGTTTAGTTCTAATGTGAGAAGACTGATATACTGGTTTAGTTCTGATGAGGAAGTGCCAATAAACAGTTTTAGCTTGGTTGAGCGAAAACCGATAAAACGATTTAGTTCTGGTGAAATAGGATTGATAAACCGGGTAATCTGATAAGTTACGACCGATAAATAAGTCTAGTTATGATGAAAGACCTATAAACTGGTTTACTTGACTTTTTTGTTAATCATGTTGGATTTTGATAATATTTTAAGTTATTTTTTTACGCGCCATTTTTATTATGAATTCTTTTCTTGTCTGATAATGTCTGTTTTATAGCTAAAATATTCATTGACATTTATATCAGTATACATATGTGTGCTCATGTGTGTACTTTTGTGAGTGCGTTTGTGTCGATGAGGAAAATGTATATTTAATATTATATATATATATATAATTTCAATTCAAAATTATATATATATATATATATATATATATATATATATATATATATATATATATATATATATATATATAAACTTTAAAACTGGTAATAAGAAACAATTTCGAATTAAAAGCTGCATTAATTTATCAAAAATACTTTCGTTATATTTCGAGTACGAAAATTAACGAATATAGACTTCGAAATGTACCAACGTGACAGAGTAATCGAGCCTGATGCAAAACCCGCTTAGCTTAAATATGACTTCCTTCCTTGAAAATGGAGTACCGGTTCGATTCCTGTCAGAAGAAAAATTATTTAATAGAACTCACAATGTCTTTGCTACTAAGCATTAATTTTACTGAAAATACTGGGATGTCTACTCAAACACGTGCATCCAGCAAATATAACGTGTATCATAAGACATAAATAATAATAATAATAATAATAATAATAATAATAATAATAATAATAATAATATCGGCACTGGAAAATGTGCAACTTCTACGGGAAGGAAACTGAAAGAAACTGGTACGAACACCACCCAGACCCGGTTACGGAGATAGGACCTGTTACAATTCTATGGGACTACACAATACACACTAACAGAACAATCAAAGCCAACCACCCAGACATTGTTATTAAAGATCACAAACAAAACAAAAAATGCCTCCTTATTGATATGGCAGTCCATGCAAACTGCAATGTATCTTTGAAGATATTCGAAAAGCTGTCAAAATACAAGGACCTTGAAATAGAAATCTCAAAAATGTGGCACATGGGAACATCAACAATCCCTGTTGTAGTTGGAGCCCTAGGATTGGTTGGAAAAGATTCCAGTAGACTAATTGAAGGGATCCCTGGAAGTCCATGCCTCAAAGAAAGTGTCATGATACCATTTCTAACCTTAGGTCCCTAGGCGTGACCCGTAAAGAAATGTGTAAACGGCAGATATCAAAGGAAATAAAATAATAATAATAATAACAAAAATCGATAATGTCTTTTTTATCATGACACCCCATGCAAGACTAATAAAATCAGTGAGACAAAAAGGGTCACCGACTGTAAGAAAAAGAAAAATGCTGTTAAGGAGAGCTAAAAATAAAAGATATATGTGTGTTAAGAATATAGGTTTAAAGTATGCTATAATTTTGGTGAAATGTGTCATAAAGCGTATGTAAATATAAAAGTGGACATTGAGATCAGTACCAATCGGCGATAGTCTGTTTCATGCTTGAACGCAATCTGCAGGCTTTGCGTTTATCACAAGAAGATTGGGTTGGAGCATGAAACAGACTGTCCCTGCTTGGTACTGATCTGTGTTTCCACTTTTACACACACACAAACGTAATATATATATATATATATATATATATATATATATATATATATATATATATATATATATATAAAATTAGGAGATCATCCAATTACACTACCCTGGTTTCAAACTTTCGGTATCCTAAGGCAATATAGGACAAATGATTTCCTAACGCTTTATTATTCATCTATGAACGAACAATATTAAGTGCAATAGAAGGGGAGGAGTAAGGCAAGCATATTGAAATACATCCCGACATTATTTCAGACCTTTCATTTAGTAGATTGGTTTAGTCCGGAAAGGTTATTATAGTTAATTTTGTCCACCTGGCACAGTTTGCAGACATCACAACGATTACTGTAATGTTTGGCTCTTCTTAATATACTCCAGTTCACATTAGGATGTTTGTTATGTTTTTCTTTTAATCCCCACACATGGTTGGCTAATCTGTTAGAATTCTTAAGGCTTTCTACACACACACACACACACACACACACACACACACACACACACACACACAGATATATATATATATATATATATATATATATATATTATATATAGATATATATATATATATATATATATATTTGACCTCTACCCAATCCTTCAATAATACCTTATCGTCCAGACATTTGTAATTGTAAAGAGCTGTTACATCCATTGTTAATCTTGATCCTACAAGAATTGAGATTTTGATATGGGAGTATGGAGATATACATTCTTTATATTCATATGTAGAGATATGTTTGCGCATCGACATATATTCATATGAAGAATGGAAACTGGAAAGCTGTATCTGTAAATATGTATATTTACCGGTATTTCCATCTCTTACAAACGGATAGATAGAAGAAGCCAGGAGCTACTCGATTAATTTAGATTTAGCGTGAGTTCTATTCGTCCTGCAAACATACTATCGTCTGACTTGAGAGAATCGTGTTTATTTTCTGTCGAGGTATATGTTTTTTTGTTTTGTTTTTTGTTACATCTATTTCCTGTTTTTCTTAGCATCCATTTTTTTTCTTAAGTTTTTCATCCCCTTATTTTTACGCTGTATATTTGTATCATTATTTTCTGATCGAAAGAGAGAAAAAATCCGACGCCGACCGTTGTCGCCATTAAAAAGGAAACATAAAATTCAAAAAGGAATAACAAAAGTGAAACGATCAGTTAGAAAAAAATGTGGGTAAGCATAATTTGCTTTCCAAAACAAATTTGTTTGTATGAAGAATGAATTGCAAAAAAAACAAAAACAAAACAAAACAGAACACGGCTCTTAATAACAAGTTGTTAATAGCGATTTTATAAATGCACACAAGCCATTGAAAGTTGAGAAGATATGTTTGTCGTTAATTTCCAGCTCTGGGAACGGGACTGTCTGCTTAGACAAAAATCGAAACCAGCAAATCGAAATCTGTGTGATCAAGCACTAAGTTCCTTAGCAATCAGTTTCCAAACAAAGAACTGACCAGTCATCTCGACTTCAGTTACTTTCTCACCGACGTGACTTTTCTCTTTGTCTTTTCTACAAATATTTTTCGAGGCAATTGCTCTGACGAAATATTTCCCTTGTGCCCCGAATACACGAATTTAAGGCTTTATTAAATTGCCATCTAGGCTACACCTGTTTATTGTAAAATAGCTAAATGCAACCGCCACTTCTACTCCAAGAGTTTCTTTTTTCGCACTCCTCCGCTGTGGAACTCATTTCAGTTTACTTGCTTCCCTGATAAATACAATCTTCAATAATGTAAATGCAACGTGAAGTCGCTATCTTTTGTCTTCTTGAATCCAGTTCATCTTTTGTCTTTCCTCAATCCTCCCTATTCTCAGTCTTCTCTTTCACTTTCCTTCCCTGTAACCCCTGCGTATTAGTGTCCTTTCGGTCTTGTTTGGTGTGAAATTATTAAAAAAAATATGCATAAGATAGAACACTAATTAAAAGGGTACACCTTTCTTTCTTATGATTCTGCATTAAAAATTTAGTTTTCCACACCTTCAGCGTCAGTCTTCTTTTCGTTGATATGTATAGGCTAAGACAGAGAGATTAACTAGAGAGGATTCAACAGAGATTATCCTATAAGAACAGGTAGTTGTGGAGATGACAAAATGAAGAAAAGTTGTGATTTCCCAAAAGAGGGATCTTACAAAATTAACATCTTTTTTTGCTAAACCGTTTAAACGAAGCAAGAACACCAGCCACATATACGAGTACGGAACACACTATAATTTCAACCAACACACTTCGGCCAGACAAGATAGAGATTTTTATGTGTGTGTGATACCTTTATAAGAGCGGTCGATGGTTGCGCTTTCACGAAATCAAAAGTCATCGTAACCGAGGGCCTGAGTGTACTGGCCTCGCTCAAAGACATGATCACACTAGACAATGGATGATTTCCCAGAAACACTAAGGTGCGATCAGTATAGTTCCAGTATAAACTACAGGTTTGCTCTGTGGCAGTTGAACAGATGAATGCAAATGTGCCTGAGCTGGCGTTTCCAACAGATATTGGCTAACCGCCCTAGCAGACAAGTATGCTCAAAAACAAATATCGATCTGAGTAACCTACAGGAGGAACTTTTAGTGGGCCTAGCATAGAAATAAATATAATATTAAAGCCGTTAAGAAAGAAAGAAAGAAAGAAAGAAAGCATTTGTATCTTTTCTATTAATTCACCACAAATAATGTAAAGTTACTTATCGCAAATATTAATTCACCTAAAGAAATTATAAATTTTAAATCAAAGTTTGTTTTTTTTTATTAAATTTTTGGCACTCTTTTGAAATTATAAATTTTAAATTAAAATTGTTTAGCTTGCCTCGCAACAACACCCAGAATGAAAAATTACCAAAAAGTTAGTACGGATGATATTCGAGGTACTTACAAGGAATTTTTCACAATTTGAAAAACAATTTTTTAAAAATCTGTTTTTGTCTTGTTTATCGGGGTGAGCGCGAAATTAGAAACAGCGCACCCGACTCGCCCACATTTGGGGCAATGGTGTCCCCTCCCGACACCTCCAACCGGGGTGCAATGTAAATGCCTCGCTCTCGGAGAATTTAATATATGTATATTTAATAGTAAAATCTTTGTTGACTGATCAATCGTTGATTTAAAACGACAAGAAAAAAGAAAGAAAAAGAAATGATACAAGTCTTCAAGCTCAACAGAAGCAGCAGTCAGAATATGACAGCCAGCACAGCAACATTTGCAATGGCAACCTTAATCAGCAGTGAAGGTTAGGTTGAAAGCACGAAGATTAGTCCAGCAAATAGTCCTATGTGGGTAAAAGTGTTGGTTTGTGAGTTTGGTGACATAGTGGCTGTGAGTTCAATTTCTGGGTCGCGCAGTGAGTACTAGCACTCAGTGGAAACGGGCGGGAAATAACTGAACAGTGCTAAAAAAAAATAAGAACTAGACGAGATATCCCTAGACATGAGAAACAGTCTACTCCATAGAGGGTTAAGTCTACCCCATACAATGTTCAGATGCCCTGGTCGATATACACCTGAGAAAGGCCGGAGGGCACCTCGGCCGAAATTTTGGGATAAGAACAACTAAGAAGTGGGAAATAGTCCGAATATGAATAGTATAAATAATGATAACTCCACATTCCAGAAATTCAGACAAAAAAAAAACTGCTGTCACTTTAATGACAGATTAACTATTAAAAAATTGAAAGTGTTATCTGTTTTGTCATTTCCGAGGTTTTTTTTTTTTTTTAATTTTTGTATTTTCTTTGGTTGGAAATTTAAAAAAAGAAATTTAGCCAGAATTCTATTTTTTTTTTTTTCATTTAAATAACCTGATTACGTCTGATCCGTTCTATCAAGGCGGCAATAAACATCTACCAGCCACTACTATGAATGGCACCAAGTTATGCACACTCTCTGTTTGGTTAAATGCATTGAATCATGTTGAAAAAATATATTTAACATTAAAATCTTTGTTGACTGATCAACCGTTGATTTAAAACGACAAACGAAAAGTCGAGGTTAAAAATTTGAAATAATTTATGATTAAAATATTTACCTTATTGATTTGAAAATGCATTTGTATCTTTTCTTTTAATTCACCACAAATAATGTAAAGTTACTTATCGCAAATATTAATTCACCTAAAGAAATTATAAATTTTAAATCAAAGTTTGTTTGTTTTTTTTAATTTTTGGCACTCTTTTGAAATTATAAATTTTAAATTAAAATTGTTTAGCTTGCCTCGCAACAACACCCAGAATGAAAAATTACCAAAAAGTTAGTACGGATGATATTCGAGGGACTTACAAGGAATTTTTCACAATTTGAAAAACAATTTTTTAAAAATCTGTTTTTGTCTTGTTTATCGAGGTGAGCGCGAAATTAGAAACAGCGCACCCGACTCGCCCACATTTGGGGCAATGGTGCCCCCCACCACCTCCAACCGGAGTGCAATGTAAATGCCTCGCTCTCGGAGAATTTGCTGTCAATTTTGGTAAATACAAATTCTTTTATATTTGGGGGGGGGGGGTAACAGAAAAGATCCATGCATTTTCTCCACATCAAATACCGGAATATCTAACCCGAATGTACGCATTTGTGATCGAACTGATTAAAGCAATAATTATTAGCAAGACTTGTTTTGTAATGATGAAACGTTGAAAGACAATGTCTGGCACTTAAAAAATGAATTTCTTATAGATTTTATGGCAGATCCCAAATTTCCATTGCAATAATGAAGTTTAGGGTGAATTGCGGTGTGAAGACTACATGAAACTTTTGTGGGGTGTAACGTGTGACGCTTTATCCAAATAAACACAGGAAACGAAATCTTAACTGAAAAATACGAGGCTGTGTTTATGATTTCTTCATTAAAGCAAAACAAAGAAAGGTCATGCAAGAAAGAAAACGGAAAGGAACATTTCGTGTTATTTACCTGATCTCATATGTTACTAGAACAATTAAATTATTTCTATTTATTATTACTTATTCTCTCTTTTTCTTTCGCTTATCTTTCTCTTTTCTCTTCTCTTTCTTTTTCTTTCTCGCACATTCGCTTTCTCTTTCTTTTTTCTTTTTTTCCCCTCTCTCTTTCACTTTGACACTGTCCTTTTCTCTGTTTTACTTCCTCTGATTTTTCTCTTTCTTGTTCTCTCTTCATCTTTTTCTTTCTCTCTCTTTCTCTTACTTTTTCTCTCCTATTCTTTCTCTTTTTTTTTCTGTTTCTCTCTTTTTTGTCTTTCTCTTTATCTGACTTTCTCTCCCCTTTTCTTTTTGTTTATTTCTCTTCTTCTGCCTTTCTCTTTGTCTCTCTAATTTTCTCTGTCTTTCTTTCTGACTTTGTTCTCTTTCTTTCTCTCTCTTTTTCTTTCTTTATTTTTCTCTTTTACTTTCTCTGTCTTTTCTCTTATTATCTCTCATTATCTCTCTTTTTCTCTTTATCTCTCTCATTTTCTCTCCGTCTTTTTCTGTTTCTGTATCTTTCATTCTTTTTCGCTTTCTCTTTATCTCTCTCATTTTCTCTGTCTTTTTCTTTCAACCCTTCCTGTCCTTCTCTCTTTTTGTTTCTCTCACTTTTTGTTTCACTCTCTTTTTCTTTTTCTTAATCTCTCTTTCTCTATCTTTTCTCATTCTTCTCTTTCTCTCTCCCTCTTTTTTCTTTCTCTATCTTTCTCTCGTTATTTCTCTTCCATTCTCTCTCTTTCTCTTTATTTCTCTCATTTCCTCTGTCTTTGTTTTCTCACTTTCTTTTTCTTTCAATACCTTCCCTCTTTCTCTTTTTCTTTCTCTCGCTCTCTTTCTTCCATCTCTCATTCTATCTTTCTTTTTCTCACTAAATTAAAATATTGCTGTCTCCAAATGAAAATGTCATCGTGATCTGAGACATTGACAAACCTTTATGCCACTATCCCTAATTGCATGATTTAATATAAGACTTGATTTTCTCGCGATGCTAAACGACTCACAATTCTTAAGAATTACTCAGCAAATAAAAGTAATCCATTTTCATTTGTTCCAACATTATTCGGGTTAAATCCTTCCAAGTGTTTTCTCTTTTCGCCTCGCTGACAAAAGAGTTAATAAAGACAAATACATATTACATAAAAGCGAATATATTTTTAAAATCTTTTTTTTTCTGGAGATTTTTCTATTCATATTTCGATTCTAAAGCTTTACAAACAAGAAGAAACATAGACTATAAATGCATTAACTTTCCGACGAATACCAACCCATATGTAGAAACACCTGCTTGGTGGCCGAGGCGGTTGTATATTCTGCACCGGTGTCACTGGCTGGTATTCGTACTTAGCTAAAATGCCAAAAAATTAGAATGCTGATTTTGAAAACAGCACCAGTAGAAAAATTGGTAAAAAACATAATCTTCCTATCTCCTACCCCCACTCCCATTTGTCTTCAGCAGATATTTCTAAAGACTAGAGATCACACAAATCTATATATAAAATTCTGTGACTTCCGTTTATCCATCCGTCCCCTCCTTCTAAAATAGACAAAACTAAATTTTGGGAAGAAGTGCAAACAGATAAGGGGGTACAAGGTACAGTTTGTTTTTCTAGGGTGCCGAGTTTAGTACAATAAATTTTCATTATTTTTTGGCGAAAAATTGAATGTTTAATGCTTAAAATAACAAATACCTTCTGTAAGTTTTTATATATACAAGAATCCAGTTTCCAGTTCACCCTGAGTTAGCGAGATTAAAACTAAAAAGGGCCAAACGCTTCAAAAACTTGGAATTTGGCCCCAGAAAATAATATTTGCACATGGTCAATTGGATGTTGCATGCTCAAGAGAAAGAAATCTTAAGAATTTATTTCTCGCTGTTAAAAAAGAAAAAGGAAAAAAATTCTTAAAATCTATTGTTTACCATGGAGCCTATAAAATTAAAGAAATCTTTAAATCACAATGTAAGGTTTTTGTCAAAGTAAAGGGTGTCCCAATAACTTGGACCGATTTTAAATGTGAATTGAGTTTAAGCGTCTAATGATTTTTTCTCTTTATTCCAGACATTTGGGCGATATTATTTTTCGCACATAATTGACATATGATCCAATAGAGAAATAAATAATTGTTCATCAACAACACTGATTTATTTACTGCTGAGGTTAATCCGTCTTAATGAAACACCCTTTATTTTTCCAAACAACTTATTTAAATATCATCGATTGGTTTGCGAAATTGAAGGAAACGTAGAATTTGTAAATCTCAACAAAAAATGTTAGCGATAACTTTAAGAATACTAAATACTGTGAGGATTTCAACATGCTGGCATTTCCGGGTGCACCCAGGGTGGCACGCTGATCTTTGTTGCAGGTGACTGCTCAGGCAGATTTGTGTTTCTTCACCATCCAAAGAGCCAAAGTGTTTTCAATTTCAACTATGCTGAGCTGGTAGAGAGCGTGTGATCAGCACTTTTGAACAAAGCCAGTGCGCTTAAACTTTCGGTCTTGATTACTTTAGAGTTCAAGCTAGCAATTCTAACTAGCGACATAAAACATAATCTTCCTATCTCCCACTCCTACTCCCATTTGTCCTCAGCAGATATTTCTAAAAGACTCGGGATCACACAAATCTCTATATAAAATTCTGTGACTTCCGTTTGTCCCTCCGTCCTCACACGCTCACAAAAAAGCCATACATTGGCCGATCAAAACTAAATTTGGAGGGAAAAGGGAAAACAGGTAAAGGAGTACAAAGTACAGTTTGTTTTACTAGGGTGCATAGTTTAGTACAAAAGATTTTCATTAGTTTTTGGCGAAAATTTGAATGCAGTTGGCGTAACTGGCTAGTTTCTCTATTGGATCATGTTATTTAATCATGGCAATTATGAATGAAAAATAATATCGCCCAAAGATGTCTACATAGATGTCATTGACAAAAATTGGATTAACCTGTGGATTTGATTTTAAGTCACTTTCAAACGTTGCCCCACCCTGGAATTATCTCCTCCGGACGATATCAAGAAGTCCTATCCCAGACAAATCGACCTAGGTGAGATTCAAACCCGGGTCTCGTGTTCACAAAGTGAAAGTTTTCTCACGACTCGCCCATATGAAATATACTCTCAGCTATGTAGCTAAACAAGTGCCTTTCGAATATGTGTAATTATAGCGCCAAGTGGATGCTGAAACCCTCTCGGCTTGGTCAAGAAACCCTTGAAAATATTCTTAGGTTAGGTCAGATTTGGGGATACATTTCTGCACCTCCCCACTCGAAAGGCATCTACATCAATTTTGCGGTATCGTTTTATCACATTTTCATTGTATAAGTTTCTATACTATAAGTTTGTACACATAATTAAATTTATATTTTGCTAAAGGAATATATCGTAATATATATATATATATATATATATATATATATATATATATATATATATATATATATATATATCATTGTTAATTTATCCAAGATAAACACTCGAGCCTTTCCGTTTGTTTTTATTGCTGTTAACCCTTGAACTATATCTGAAGGCCTTTCAAACAGATTTCTTAGATGAAGTACTAGTCATACCAGAATTTAACAACCAGAAAAAAAATGAATTTGAAAATTGTTTTGTTTCGTCAAAAGTGAAAATTCATCCGATGTGTTTGACAATTAAGCAATTGTTAAAATTTATATCTCTTCATTCAACTATCTTGTTTTCAATCAGGGTGTGCTACGGGTGGGGGAGAGATATGTCCGGTACTAAAGTTAGAATATCCAGCATTATTACACTTAGCTTGGACCATTAACTTTACGCCAACTGCATGACAATTCTCTGTGCGAAATGGACTTGGACTGATTTTATTAGTGGAACTAATTTGATATTTTTAAGTCATAAATTCAAATAAAAGTCAGGCGGTATCAGCGGTACATCCCAAGCGTTTAAGCAAGAACAAGTGGAACTATTTCGAGTAGCGGGAGGAGAAATTGAAAATGTATTTAAAAGAAAGCCATAAAAGCGAGTTGATGGCCAAGATTTAGAAAGTTTAGTTCAATCCCGGACGCTTGAAGATCAATAGTTTATTAAAACTGGCACAAGGCCACAAACACCCCTTTTTTGGCTTCATTCAAAATTTACTGCTGCTAACCTCCAAGAGTGAATTAATTTCGCCTTCTTGATCTAACGTTTTCCACTGACATGAATTCAAACCAGTATATTGAATCAATTGGTAAATCTATTACAAGAAACGTTAGTTCAGTCTTGGTAGACTATTCATTTAACCAGAATCTATCTTTCACATTTATAAATTTAGTATTCGTCCGGGCATCTGGTCTGGTTTTTATGCTTTATATATTAAAAGATTATATATACTAACCTGGCATCTCTGCTTCAAATACTTCCCCATTGATGTAACGTAGTTTCCCTGTACATTTCCTATAAATACTTTTATGATAATTGTTCTGAGGAACTTTTCTCTTTGGAGATTTTGAATTATTGTGGTGGCTGTAATAAGAATTTAAGAAAGAATGTGTTGTTTTGGTGTAAGTAATATTGTTGTATGTTTGAGTCAGTAATTGTCGCTAGCTAAGTTTATCCACTCCCCTTTCTAGCATTGTGCCATATTTTTGTATTATTCAAAATAAATATTGCTTTCCTCTTTGGTTCCTTGAATTCATACTTTTAAGCGCAGTACTAGATTAACAGTTAGGTCTCATCATTTTACAGTTGAAATTGCTAAGTATAACCGTAAGTTCCATGTTAACAGTTTCTTCTTTCGCACTTCTCGTCTGTGGAACACTCTTCCAGTTTCTTGCTTTCCTATCAATTACGATCTTCAAAAAGTTACATGCAACGTCGTCATCTTTTGTTTCCTTGTTATTTTATTGAACTCACACCTCAATAACGTTTTCTCGTTTATTTCACACTTGCATCTTTGCATCACAGCGGCTCCCCTTACATCTCAGTGGCTCCCCTTGCATCTCAGTGGCTTTATCGCCCTCTTTGGGGCGAAATGACTAAAAAGATATCTGACTCCTACTGAGGATCTTTCAGTTCTTCAGCAGGTGTCCTAATTGATGGAGAATGTATAGTAGTTCGAGTTGTTGATTTTTTGTTAAGTTTAACTTAATCTGGAACACGCCATAGTCGAAGAGCTTTCGTGATGATTCAACTTATTTTACAAGCTAAACAACCTCCAGTCTACGGCTGATACCGCGATGTTGATGGTAGTGCGTTGGTGATGATCTGGATTTAGAGTTTATGTTGAAAATATTATTAATGGCAATGGTATTAGCAGCGGGAACGGGTAGGCGTAATAAAATAAATGGGTGTAAACTCTTACATGTTATACACTTGGGTACGTCGCTAATTACTATAAGCCAGTGTGTCGGTACGCGTGGCCCAATAGGACCTTTCCGGGCTTCTGAACAGTAGAGGCTTATCCCTAGTTCACTGTGTAGGACTGAGTTTACAGTTCCTTCTAAAGTTTTTTCATTTTGTTTTACTTCCACTAGCCCCCTTGCGTCTTAGTGGCATTATCGCCTTGCTTGTGTTGAATTGATTTAAAAAATGTTTATAGATCTGTCTTTCTGTCATGCGTCGTATTTCCACACTTACAAACCAGATGCAGCTGTTAGGTCACATAATTCTGCACCCGGCGGCCGGTGAGATCACATCTGTTCAGCCCTACACCCGGCTACCTTGATGGTCTGTTGTTATGCTAAGTGCAAATCCATTCTTGTATTACCGTGCATGAGGGAAACAGAATTGATTGGTTGTGGGTTCGAGGGTTGGAAATATAAACAAGAGTAAAAACAATAAACAGTGTTCAAAAATAATTTCATAGGAACTTTATTCATTTGTATTCAAAAGGTGAGAGTATTTTTTTATTTAAAAATATATATTTTTAAATAAGCCATTTTTTATTCTTATAGTTTCATTTTAATAATCAAATTTGGTGGAGCTTTTTTTCCAGTTTTTTTTTTTAGGAATTATCATAATGTGTATTATTATTCTGACTAGCATTTATATATGTACTGACAACCTACTCAGTAGGCCTAGCGTAAAAATAAATACCATCTGGGAGCCGTTGAATAAGACAGAAAGGTGAGTCATAAAATATTCTGTTACCCGAGTCATAGCACTCATAAAGTTCAACCAACTTGGTTGTTGAGTCTGGACAATCATAATGTTCGACCACTTGATAACAAATATGTGGTTTAAGGTTCCAAAATGACATCACTTGATTGTTCAAGAGACACAATGTGTAATTGATTATGGTTCTGGTGAAAACGTATTTGTTTCAATCTCTGGGTGTAGTCGCTCTGAAAAGTTACATTCTTTGTTTGGGACAAGCGACACACAGATGACCAAAACGGGCGAATATTATGAAATATCCCCGGAACAGGAAAAGAGAAATAAGAAAGATTTAGCCCTCGGCTCGAAAGAGTACAACGACAGACACGGGAATAATGTCGACCGAAACATTGTGTGTATATTAATCAATGGTCTGACAAATAAAGCATATAATATTTGTGTCTATTCCTGTTCAGGAGGCACATCAGGATACAATTACACCAAGGGAGACACTTGCGATTTTAATAGCAAATTTATATTTATGGGGCCCGGTTGCTAGTCCGACACCCCAGATATTTTGCGTTACAGGGCTAAAAGGTTCCAATTTTCCTACTGTTTAAGTACAGGCTGGGGAGGGATTTCTGAAGGAGTGTGTTTATTGTGAAGTGGACGTACACTGTCCTACACAGAGTTTTAATTCGCTTCACTGATTCCATTCACTGTTCTTTTAACCATTACGGCACCCGCACCAATTTATTTAAATTTATTAGGTGTGTACAAAAGTTCGCTGTTTTTTTTTTCTTTTCTTAAGATTGAATAGAAGCAAGCAAGATTTTTGAAGATTGTCACATCAGCTTATTCCCCAAATTGTCCTTGTGTTAATTCTTTTCAAATTTGTTAACCAACACAAGGGCTAAGAGTCAATTGAGGTAGAGGTTACTGAATGAGACTGTTGCATTAGCGTACCAAGAAGAGGTAAGACGGGCAGTTTATGAGGATATATAGGATAGATAACGGTTAGTACGAGATCTGAAGATGTTAATATGGTAGCGATCGGGGAAGCAACAATTCAGGAGTCTTTTACACAAAATTGCGGCTCTCAGGAAGTAACTGTCCGAATGAAACATCCTTCTTACCAATGAAATATCAAGGGATTTGGAATGATTCGTCCCGATTTGCATGACATGGAGGGTATAGGATAGTACACGGGCATCCCGTTGCATTCTCCAGAGTTTTGAATTCCGAACGACTCTTTCCGAGATTGTCTGCCATCCCAGGTTAGAAGGCCCAGTCTATATGGCAATTTAAAAATAACTCTGTGTGTCGAATGAAGTGGGTAGTATGAACCCGATACACAAATTTGAACTCGGTCTCTCTTTTCGCGCCGTTAGCCGTTGGCACTACACGCACACCTATTTAAAAATATTACTTTTTTTTATTTTACAGAGGTGTTCACCCTATACAAGGCGCTGGAGCCTGTCGAGGTAGGGGGTTAGAGAGTAAGAGTTACAACTTATGTGAATATGTGCGGAAGATAACGGTTAACCCTGGACTTGAACAGGTTGAAATTGTAATGATTGGGGAAGGATTCTCTTGGGAGTTGGTTACACGAGGCAGCGGTTCGTAGGAAAATTTCATTACGAAAGAAATTTCGTAGGTATCGGTTTATCTGGGGAGATAAAGATAGCGCCCCGTTTGGTCAAAATTTGGTGGTGAGACTGGAACGAGCTCTCCAGGGCGCAGGACATGGCGATGGTATATGGAAGCCATGTGCCGCCCAGACTACATGGCCTCTCTCTCGGTCATTTCCTGGTTGTACTAAGGAATGTAGCTCGTCTGAACAAGGATAAAGCAATAGAGTGGCAAAAGTCTTGTGACGTGTTGTCTGTGAGAAAGCGTTCCTACCATGGAAAATAACTCATCAACTACAAGGTCGAATTTTGAATTCAAGACTGCAAAGTGAGGATATGGAAGTTCCAGCACAAATACAGCAGCAGTACTACATAAATATGTAGTACTGCTGTCGTATTTGTGCTGGAACTACCTCTTGCAAAGATAGGGCATGACAGGAGGAGTCAGGTACTTTCTAGAGCGCTACAAGGAACTGACCATTTTACCAGCATCTTTAGCTGTCGATATAGATCTGGGTACCAACTGAAGTCTGGGATGAATTTACGTCCTAATAAACTTTCAAGGGTGGTTAGTCAAATTAAGGTAATCGTAATAAATGTATAGTAATTTAATTAAATTGTCAAAAATTCAAAAATATAGATATTTAAAAAAAGTTAAGAAATTTTAAAATCTTTACATCAAGTATAAAATTATTCTGTTAAGGTTGGCGTTTTTGACGACTGTATATACATCCTGAATATTTTATTTAATCGCTTCTAAGTTGACCTTTATCTAGGTTGAACTTTAATTGAGTGGGGGGGGGCTGTCATAATCATTAACTTCCCTCGATTTGTATTCTTTTGAAATCATCCACCTTTTTGCTGTACTATATATACATATCGTCTTTTACTTCTTGTACTCATATTTGCTATTAGTCTCCGTCGTGGACGTCTTCTTTAGTTCTGTTTCTTATTACAATTTAATAAACAGAGTAAATTGAAGTATAAACGAACTTTTGAAACCTGGGTGATTAGACTTATCTCCTAATTCTCTCTCTCTCAACTCTCTCTCTCTCTCTCTCTCTCTCTCTCTCTCTCTCTCTCTCTCTCTCTCTGCGACTAAAATCTTCAATCATTGGTATCGGAGCTTCACTTCGTTCCTACGAAAAACTACAGACGATGTTGTATATGATGAACAAGACAAATTGAATATCTTAATAAATAGCATTTCCTCAGATGTCTATGACAATATCGCCGAGTATGCTAGTTTCGAATCTGCCGTAAATCGCCTCATAGAATTATAAGTGAAAACCACAAACGAAATCTTCGCCAGACATGTTCTAGCAATGCGTGGACAAAGACGAAGACAATGATGAGTATATTAAATGGTTACAGATTATACTGGATCGGGGCTGCGTGTATTTCGTTAAAATGTACACAACCCTTAGACAGTTAGCATAAACTCTCATCGACAATCAAGACTCTGAGACATGGTATGTTAATCTAGACACAGGTTTATTGACAGTCGACAAAGGTAAAACTGAAAGGAATAAAAAACACGTTTCTTCAGAATCACATAGAAAGAAAATGAAGGTGAGGAATTACCAAGACCTTAAAGAAAGTTGTAGGTATGAAAAGCTAACAGAATAGAAGCATTTGGGGCATAAAAAAATACTCAAAGAAAGAAAAAGAATACAAATGGCAGAGTAACAGACAAATTCCGAGAGGATAGATGGAGGTTCCGCACGTAGTGAGAAGGTAAACAAAGTTCGTTGTAGGAAGGAAATGATACTAAAAAATAATGCTTGCATTAAAAGATTCCACAATAAGAAGGAAGAAAGGCGATAGTTCTTACCAGAGATGTCCAAGAATGACGAGATATTTGAAGGATGGAAACTATGCCATACAGCCGTGCTGGGGGCAGCTAAACTAGATAAAGGGCTGACCACCGGTGTAGGGTCAGAAAGAAGCCCCCAAGCTAAAGGGGCCGGTTAAGGGAGATGAGTGCTAGTGAGTCTATTGTTTACTAAACAGAACACAGATACTATCTAAAGAATGCGGTTTCAAAATGGTTAACCGAGCCGATTGCGTTAGATTCGCGTTCATTACCAGCTTGCGCCTTAATTCCATTCGACAGCGTCTTTTAGAAAACAAAACCTTTCATCTATACACGGCGGTTGATCAGTCCAGATCTCAATACCTAGCACAGAAAAACTCTGAATCATATTTACATCCACTCTCACCAACCGTGATTCATTTGTCGGCGACGCGTGTCCCTTAACAAGCGCTAGTTGTTATTTTTTGAGGTGAATCACGTCACAGTCGTAAAGTGTGCCTGGCCAGAGAAGCCACGTGTAACAAATGCAGAAAAAAGGGGTCACGTTTCCAAAGTATGTCGGTCGGTTGGTACTTCGGCCACCACACTACTCAATCTTATACATTGGCTACCAATACGCTACCTAGTTTATCAAAACGAGCTACGGTGTATATATTGATTGGGAAAAATGAAGCTACTGCTCTAATGGACACTGGTAGCTCTGGACCCTTTATTTTGCTCGACTACGCGAAAAGACAACATATGAAAATACAACCTGCAGTCGGAAATGTGTGCATGTCTTAACGCTTCAATGAAACAGCAGTACACCGTCAATTTAAATTTATTAGGTGTGTGGTATTTGAATGTTACACCTTGTGTCGTTCCCAACCTTTGTAGTGATGTACTTCTCAAATTAGACTTTATGGACCAACGTTCTAGTGTATTTATCTATTTATTTTTGCATTTGGCGGTCCTATCTATTCTGAGTTCAGCTGCTTGCTGCCTACCATTTGCGATGGTAGATATACCTCCTTTATTTTCGAATCTCGATCTAACTGCAACTATATTTCTACCAAATCTAGGCGATTTGGAACTGCTGATAAACACTTTATTAAAATTGAGCTTAATAAAAGGATAAGAGATAGAATAATTGAGGAAAGCACGTCTCCTTGGGCTTTTCTTATTCCCAATGGATATCAAAGCTTTCGGATAGGATCAAACCTTTAATTATGACTAAATTATTCCCTTTAAATCGCGAGTCTGTGGAAGCATTCCGAAAGCTTAAAGAAAGAATCGAACGTGCATTACTTTCCCGTTATTAAAGAAAACGTCCCCCCAAGTAGTCGAGACAGAGGCGTTTGATACGGCAATTGCCGCTGCATTGATTCAGACCGGCCGTCCAGTGACTTTCTCCTCACGATCACTAATGCCAACAGAACGAAAGTACACTTCGGTAGAAATGGAGGCTTGAGGTATGATATAAGCTGTAAAAAGGTGGTCTTACTACTCATCTGGTCGACACTTTTCCATCGTTATGGACCAACAGGCGGTGAACTTCATATTTTATACTGAGAGACAGAATAATTAAAAATGGTAAAATACAGAGATTGAGAATGGAACTGGCGAACTATAATCATGAAATTACTTATAGACCAGGGAAGGATAATATACCTGCTGATAGACTCTAACGGGTTGGCTGTGGCGCTGTCCTACACAAAGAAAATCATTAGCTCCACGATCGTCATTGTCACCCTGGTATAACCAGGCTAGCCCACTTCGTTAAAGTCAGGAATCTACTTTACTCTATGGAAGATGTTAAAATATGCGCTGACTGTCCTGTGCAAGATGGAAACCACGTTTCTACAAACCTGAAAAACTTCACCTGATGAAGGCTACTCTACCAATGGAAAGAATCGGCATAGAGTTTAATGGACCTCTTCCTTCTAACTCTCAGAACGCTTCTATGTTAACGGTTATAGACGAGAACTCTCGGTTTCCTTTTGCTTGCCCCAATATGATAAATAGTGCTTAACTCAGATTTTCATTTTGTTCAGGACTCTTTCCTACATCCACTCCGATCGGGGTTCCTCTTTTCTGTCTAGTGAACTGCATGAATAATTCACTAATTTGGGTATAGCTACGAGTCGAACAACCCCAAGGGAATGGTCAGTGTGAAAGATACAATAGAATTATCTGGAAGCACGTCACACTGGTCTTGGCTTCGAGGAATCTGTGATAATCTCAATGTGAAGTTGTTCTACCGACATTACTGCATGGGATAAGATCTCTACTCTGTACCGTGATGATCACTAAACCCCACGAAAGAATATTTTCATATCAACGCCGGTCACCTAGTGGTCATTCCTTGCCCACTTGGCTAGCAGCCCCTAGTTCAGTTCTCTTACATAGTAATGTCCTTGCTACTAAGTACGACCCTTTAGTTGATGTGGTTCAGTTGTTAGAAGCCAAAGTCCAACATGCCCATAGAAGACTTAATGACGGACATGAGTCCTACTGTATCTGTGCATGATTTTGTTGTCTCCTGTTGGGAACAAATACGATCGGGGAGAACCAAAGATTAGAAAAAAAGGTAGTCTTGTGAAAAAAAGCACGACAGAAGGAACCAGACTCTGATATCCATTCTAAACCACTGAGTAACCCTGACATACATTTGCCGGTGCCTCCAGACTCTGAGAATCAACATTTTACTCTGATTCCCGAAGATTCTGTGACACTAAGACGATCTTCGAGGAATCGAAAAATCGGCATGATATCCAGAACATTAAAAAAATTATCAAAATGGAGGGGGAGAATGTCATAAGCATTAACTTCCTCGATACGAACTCTTCCTGAATCATCCGCCTTTTTTTTTTTACTTCTATACTTGTATTCATATTTGCCTAAAATTTTTGTGTCATGGGTATTTGTAGGCTCCCTGTGTGTGTGTGGTATTGTGGTATATGTCGGATTGAATGAAGATGAACGAGGTTTGTGTTGAATATGCAATTATAATAAGCCGTGAATCTGATTAGCTAGGTATAAGATAGTTGATGTCGATCAGCCTTAATCTAGTCCCCCTTTTAGGACTTGTGCCGCAATTGCTGTATTATTATACACAATAAATCAATGTATTTATATTTGCTCTTAGCCCCGTCGTGGACTACTGTTTATTAAAGCCTTCAAGGTTCTTCTTTACTTCTATTTATTATTACAAGGGCATAATATTCTTTATATGCTTCATGTCTAAGTCGATCTCAGCTGTTCAAGATGACAAAAAGTAAATTCCTTTAATAAACCATCATATTTTATGGCATATAAAACATTTTAGAAATTTCACAAGTTTTGCAATAACTGATAAGACGTTTCCCTTCAGAGCACGGCGATCATGGTCCTCTACAATGTTCTATCCTAAATAGCTCTTAGCAATTTTTTAAAAACTTTCACCAGCCCTCTCAGTTAATACTTTCCAATCTATTTCCGCAAGCAGATCACTGATGGTTTTCCTCGGTCCCTTTTGCCTTCAGAATGTCCTGTGAGTATCAAATTCTCCAAGTCCCGTTTCTTCATTATGGATCTCATAACTATCACTTCGGATGACATCTGCAAGTGTCTATTTGTTTCTATTTCTTTCTTAAAACTTCCTCATTACTCACATGCTCCCTACATGGTATTCTCCGTATCCTTCTTCAGAACCGAACCACATTTGCGTCATCTCGTCTGTTCTTCGTCTCTGACGAGATTGTCCATTCACACAGGGAAACTGAAGAAATAGTTTTCGGAAAATAAAAAAAAATAGCAATAAATTAATAATAACGTATGTAAATAAAATTACTAGATGACATGAGTTGTGGAACCAGTGAGAATAGAAACGCACCACAACAAGGCACAAGATCAGCGTTTTAACACTTGAGCTACAGCAGAAAAGCCATAACCCATCTAGCAAAAACTATAAACTAATCACAACATTTATCGCAACTAAACCACCAGGGCGTCATGATGGACGATTTGGCATGTAAAGCAAATATGCCAAGAAGGAAAAACAAAAATTTAAAAAAGCGATACCCAATCAAATCCGTGATTGGGTTTTAATAGAAAAGCGAATCGATTTGAATTCCAACTGGAAAAAAAATAGCGAGGCTTCTAAAACAAATTCATTGCAGTGACTAAAATGTCTGACTCATGAAATTTAAGTCTTCTTTTAATTTAATTTAATATTGTCTGCCTGACCACCCCCACCCTACCTCTCTATATCGTTTTTGTTTTAATTTTTATCTTTCAAGTGGATATTTATGGAGACATAGTTGGTCACATAGCCACAATGTATGGCAGGAATTGGCACCACCATTTATGACGTGTAACACCAACCGATGAAACATCTTTACAGTTCATTCCTTACACATTTCTTTAAATTCTCACCAAATACAAGTCTTAAGAGTCTCTCAATGTTGAAGATGATTGACTGATGGTGTCGCATGGACGTAAAATAGAGAAATAAATACAGATTATAAGAATAGATAAGGTAACGGTTAACCTAATACTTGAAGAGTTTAAAATTGTAATGTTAGTGAGGGGCATTCTCTCAGTTTGTTCCATAAAGTAGTGGCTACTAAGAAGAAACTATCCGAATGGAACTTGCTTCTTACCAATTGAATACAAAGGGAATTGGGATATTTCAAATTGTTTGTATATAGTATAGCGGGTATTAGCTGTAAATGTTTCGCCTGATGGAACTAGGTAATATATAATTCATCAGCACATTTTTCATGGAAATAGCAATAGAATAACGTAATGCTTGCGAGATTTTCTCTTTGGGAAAGAGGTCGTAGGGTAGAAAGAATGCATCGCCTACAGGTCCATGTAAACGCTTTTGGAATCTTTAAAGTCTGGAAAGAGAGTAGGTCCAGCCAAGATATTGCAGCAATGAAGCATCTTTCGTCTGATTTGACAATTGTAAAGATAGAATATGGAAGGTGGGGGCCATATTAAACCATTCTTTACGGCGTTTTGAAACATATATACATATACTTTGTCTATTTAATACTTATTCTTCTTATGTTAAGATGAAATTCATATCGTACTTACTATAAGTTTGCCTTTGTAATCCATAACTGAGGATGATCTCGGAAAAGACCGAAAGTATTTGGGTTAGAAAAAACTATGGGGCCTTCCGTGAATTTCATCTTAAGATCAAGAAACTGATTCGAGAACGGGAAAGGATCAGAATAAAAATAAATAGACATACTATGTCTATATTATTCACTGAAGGAATATATGCTGCCCATATATATATATATATATATATATATATATATATATATATATATATGAGTGTGTGTGGGGAGAGAAAAAGAGAGAGTTAAATAAATCAAATGACCAGATATAAGCAACCGTATACGCGTGTGTAGGCATGTATACACAGGCACGCAAATAAATAATCATCAAATTTATTCATGAGGTGTAAACATAATAGTGCTCGATGTGGTTAAACAGAGCAATATATATATTAATAAATATACATATACCTACGTTTTGGTGTACGACTTAAGTTTCGCTGGTTTTCCAGCTCATCGGACACAAAGTATATCTTATTTTTTATAAAAATACACATATGTCATGTTGGAGGAACGCTGCTTCACAGTCCAAAAATATAATTGTACAAAAGAGGAAATGAAGTGCAGGTAGGGTTCATTTTTAAAAATATATATATATATATATATATATATATATATATATATATATATATATATATATATATATATATATATATAAGAGAGAGATAGTGCGATGGATAGCTTTTCGCCATTTTATATTTTCGTGCATCCACCATGTTTGTTTTTGATTTTGTCGACTGCACAGTATAGTAAGGTCAGCTGGGCACCGTCTTTGAGAAAAAGAGCACCATGACGCAATTCACTCCGCCAGAAATTTGGAAACGGCGTGCTGTCCTACTTGGCATTTGCACCAATCTGAGAACAGTACAGAGTATTCAGAAGGAGTTGGATGAGTCTAATGGTGATTACGAACGTGTTTGCGGTGATCACTAGTAAAAGCGACGTTATGCCTCCATTCATCTTCCCACAGATTTAACACGGAGGCCTACATAAAGTGTTGTCCTGGTTTAAGAGGGTGACTGCTGGAAGACCTTATTTCTGGCAACATGACTCTGCACCATGCCACACAAGCAGGGGCGATGGCCATCAGACAATGTCTGCAACCACATCTTGCCACCTAGCTCCCCAGACTGCAACCCCCTTGATTATTATGTGTGGGGCGCAGTAGCACGAGAGACCATCAAAACTCCTTGTAACACTAAAGATAAACTGAAGACAATGATTACATCAGCAAATTTAAACAAGGAGATCCTTCAGAAGAGTTGCTGGAGACCGTGGCTGAAGCCAATGGCGAGTTTATTGAATAAATCTATTCTTTATTATTTCAAGATATTATTGTGTAATTTTGGTAAATATATCTGTTAAAATAAGATGTCGGTGTCATTTTCATTTTTGCGTCTTTTAATCGACAATTTATCCTTCGCACACTATATATATTAATGTATATTTGGGCATCCCTTTCAAACATTATTCATTAAATATGACAGACAAGGAAGAGTTAATCAACTTTTAATTAAGTTTTTCCAGCGTCCTTACGTTTTTCGTTTTCTCTTAAAAACAGAAAGACGCTCACGCGAATTCGAGGCGCAAGGCAACACGTGAAGGTTTGGGTTGAATTCTCCTATTCGAAACACCGCAAAAATAAATTACAACATAACAATCAAGACATGAGGAAAAACTAACAACACCAGAGACGAAGCACCGTTGAAAATATCTATAGAAGTGGCCGAAAGTGCTTAAAAATCAGTCTCAGTAACAAATAAACGACAACAACTACTAATAATAAAAAAGAGCATTCATAGCAATATCTATAAAATACATCATTTTCTTATTTGCCTTTTGCATTACTAGAGTTATCTCCCTTGCAAGGCAATTGGCAGTGCCTTTGTCATGACAATGACAGATCATTCAATATTGTTTACAATGCCAGAAGGTGAAAAATTATAAAAGATCAGAGTGAACAAAATAATATTGAAATAGATAAATATATTTAAAGATTCCTATATGAAAACCTCATAACAGTAAGGGCTGAACAAAATGTGGTGTCATTATTGGCAGCGTGGATAAACGAGTATAGTACAAGATTCTAACGGGCATAAAATGGGGGATCAGTTTTCAATTGTTATCCAAAACATACGGACCCTTTTTAGGATTACTATGAACTAATAAAATAATTGGGAAAAACCATTTTAACGCCTACACTTGAAAACCTGGACTGAATATGTAGATAAAGAAACCGTTTTGAAGAAAATGAGAACAAAAATAAAAGAGAGGATTGAAATTAACACGACACATAACGAAGAAAGAGGGTTTGGTGAATTTGACACTCTCAGGACATGTTGAATAGATAAATATATTTAAAGATTCCTATATGAAAACCTCATAACAGTAAGGGCTGAACAAAATGTGGTGTCATTATTGGCAGCGTGGATAAACGAGTATAGTACAAGATTCTAACGGGCATAAAATGGGGGATCAGTTTTCAATTGTTATCCAAAACATACGGACCCTTTTTAGGATTACTTTGAACTAATAAAATAATTGGGAAAAACCATTTTAACGCCTACACTTGAAAACCTGGACTGAATATGTAGATAAAGAAACCGTTTTGAAGAAAATGAGAACAAAAATAAAAGAGAGGATTGAAATTAACACGACACATAACGAAGAAAGAGGGTTTGGTGAATTTGACACTCTCAGGACATGTTGAATAGATAAATATATTTAAAGATTCCTATATGAAAACCTCATAACAGTAAGGGCTGAACAAAATGTGGTGTCATTATTGGCAGCGTGGATAAACGAGTATAGTACAAGATTCTAACGGGCATAAAATGGGGGATCAGTTTTCAATTGTTATCCAAAACATACGGACCCTTTTTAGGATTACTTTGAACTAATAAAATAATTGGGAAAAACCATTTTAACGCCTACACTTGAAAACCTGGACTGAATATGTAGATAAAGAAACCGTTTTGAAGAAAATGAGAACAAAAATAAAAGAGAGGATTGAAATTAACACGACACATAACGAAGAAAGAGGATTTGGTGAATTTGACACTCTCAGGACATGTTGAAGGCAAGTCGAACAGAAGCCGCGAGTAAACTACATAAGAAACCTTGTGTAAATATTTGGCGGAAAGAGAACTGAGAGATGAAAAGAAAAAACCTACGAAGAACAACAAAGGATAGGGAGTTTTGGAGAGCCATTGTGAAAAAATGCACCAGATGGCAATAGAAAAAGAACGTAAGAAAATATTTCATTATTAATCGTCGGTGTGTGTGGAAGATCTTACGAACTTTAGCTTACGATTTTCCTTTCTTTATTCAGGAAGCATTCACATTTCCAATCAAAGGAAACACTTCAATTTCGCATATCTGAATTGTCAACATCACAACCCTTGCATCTGGAACAAAAATGATGCGATATTTATTAAAAGAATCATATGAAAGCAAACAATACAAAGGCAGAAAGCGTATACGTATGTTTCATACAATGTGCGAAAGCATTTGATAAAATGCAGCACAGTGTTCAATTTGAACTACTCGGAAAACTATTTGTTTGGGAAACATATTAGAATAATCCAAAACATTTACGGGAAGCAAACCATCTGCTTATGGATAGAAAGACTAAAGAAGAGTTAGACAAAGATTCATCTTCTCACCGGTTTAATGTAACCTATATAGCGAGAATAGAAGATGCCAAGGGTTTCTCTCACGCATTTGTTGTCAAACGCTTGGATCCTTCTCTTTCTTTCTGCCAACAATGTTCACATTTCACATCCATATAGGAGAATGGAGACTACCAGCGATTTGTACAGTCTGTAATTCGTTTGAAAGCTGATTTTGCTCCTCCATATTCTTTCCAATTTGGCCATCGCTGCCATGGCTGTGGCAATCCGTTTGCGTATTGCCGAATTGCAGGTACCATCTTTAGATAAGATTGCTTCCAAGTATTTAAAACTGGTCACTTCCTCCAGGAAATTCCCATTCATGACACAGGTGTTACTGTTTGTGCTATTCACCATTACCTCTCACCACAGTCAAATGGAGAAAAATGGCGTGGTTTGGACACGTTTCAAGGCACGACAGCCTATGCAAGGCACAGTTGAAGGTGAACGTAGGAGATTACGCCAACGCAGAAACTGGTTGGACAATGTCAAACAAGTAGACCAGAATTGCTTATGGTTTCATCGATAGACTGTTGTGGTGGTCATTCAATATGGCTTCTGCATTCGGATTCCCTCTATGATTACAAAAGTCAAAGGGATGATGATGATGATGAAGATGTTATAACAAGACGATCCTAAGGGAGCAACGAGGTGTCCTGCGAAAATTTATTATTGGAAGGCAATATCTTAACTATATAAAATAAGCAGATGATACGTTTTTATGGTAATCACACAAATAAAATTCATGGGATTTCCTAGAAAAATAGTAAAAGAAAGAGGGAAGAAATGACAGCATGTACGGTCGTTAGCAAAAGGGACAGTACAAAATGCGAACTACAAATTGGGAATGATAAAATCTAGTAAATACGAAAATTAAAAATTCTGGGAAATCGTTCAATAGAGGTCGGGAAATGTGACACCGAAATCAGAAGGAGCGTTCAAATAGCATATAATGTCTTAATATTAAAAACTGGACAATTTCACTACAAGCAATTGCACGGGTACTCAAATGTAATATTGTTCCTCCTACATTACACTGAAAGCTAAACAATCTCTTCACACAGGAAGAAGGGACTTGAAGCAACAGAAATGTCTTTCTACAGAAGGATGCTGAGAATATCATGGACAGAAAATGTGAGCAACGACGAAGTTATGGAGAAAATTCAAACAAAAGTAATATTATACCTCGAATCAGATATTTCTCGGACGCATTATGAGGAAAGAAGGCTTTGATAATTTGACACACAAGGACATATTGACGGCAGGAGGTGGAGTGGAAAGCCGCGTAACGAACTTGTATAAATGGTTGGCAGAACAGGAATTAGGAGAGCTACCAAAGACAGAATTTTTACTTAAAGTTATAAAGAACAGGTAGTTGTGGAGAGCTATGACTGTCCACGTCCACAGAGAACAAAGCACCCAAAAGAAGAAGTTATTGTTCTTGCCTTATATCGCTGGCCGCAATGTTTTGTCTCATCGGCGTCTGAGATTACGGTTATATTTTGAAAGCAACGCATGTCGGAATACAGGAGAAAGGCCGTTCTGGGTATGACGATAAACTACATCCGGCTTCAAGGCCTCAGATCAGATATTTGGGGAGTGTGGAAATGCCTTTTAATTGCTGTTGTTCGCAGGTCCATCCTGATCCAGGGTGGTATTACCTGTTAGGGTTCCAGCTATGGGCAAATGGTGAACCCCCAAACTGGAGTGAAAAAACTGAAAGTATAAAGATACATTTTCATAGTAAAACAAATACCAAAAAAAAAATTAATTACCAGCAACAGATTTTTGTAAAAAGAAAAATTACTCAAGCTCTCAAGAAAATTAAATTTCGACATTAAATGGCAAATAAGGAGTCGATATGCCGTTAAACAAACAAACATTAGAAATGCCCTTTTTTATTTCATTGGTTAAATATAATGTAGTTGAAATAAAATTCATAAATGATGTTTTATGGTTAGGTAAGGAATATTTAATAATGGTTTCAGACTATTCATATTTTTTAGTGGCAGTGTATTTGGCTCCGGCCTTCTGAGGCTGACCTTTAAGGTCAGATGGCAGACAACATAGGGATGTCGATTTTGATTGGATGAGCCGAGTGTGGGAATGTTAGATTTAGAAAGTGTTTTCGAGGAATTAAGTTTTACGCGTCAAAGAATACAGACGTGTTATTTTCCTGTATGAAAACTGCTCCCCATTGGCTAGTTAAAGATGTACACGTCGACGTGTTAATAAAATAGTTAAGAATGCCTTTTGTTGAAGTTTTCATTTCATCTCCGAACTAAAAAATAACTAGCGATCACCTAGCCGGAAGATGATAGAAAGAAAGCAATATATGATTGAATCAAGAGCGTCACCCCAAGACTACTCCCAGAGCGAAGAGATATAGAACTCATTTGCTCACGGTGTCATAATTAACAAAAGCACCATTTCTTTAGGTTTTGTGATTTTCTTTCTTTCTTGATGTTATTTATTCTCCTTTAATTAGTGTCACTTTTGTTTTAACCCTGGTTGATAAGACTTTGCAGCGCCTTTTTTTTTCTTTCTCGAGGAAGTTTTAAGGACAGTGAATACTAAAAGGGCACCTATACTTAGAATAGAAAGAGACAGCTGAAATTTCCAGGGCACATAATGAGGAAAGAAGGCTTGGAAAATTTGATACTGAAGGCAAGACGGAAAACAAGCATGTGCATATAGATAGTAAATCAAGGAGAGAAAAATAATAAATAGACAAAAAATACAAAGTTGTGGAGTACCATGATCGCCCACGTTCTGAAGGTACACGGCTCGAGAAAATTAAGTCAAAATTTTGAATTGATTGTTACTGGGTTGCCTTCGTACAACTGAAACCTTGAAAATAATAATAGTGGATAAAGGGGTACTTGAATTCATAATAGATCTTTTACATTTATTGAATTCAGTTTCTTTTTTTCTGTGGCATATTCTAAGGCAGTTTTTCCCAAACTGGGCGGCAAGCCTCATAGGTGCGGCGGAAGAGGATAGCAGGTTAGGCAGAATGATTGAAAGACAATCAAAGATTTACAAACAGTTTTTAAAAAAAAATCATATGCCAAATATAAATATGATTTCAAAATTTAAAATATTATATTGATTACTTGTATTGCATGCATGAGTCCCAGTATAAATAGTTATAAATAATCAATGACCGATTTTATCATTGTGATATTTTTGCATTATATCAAGTATTACGAATATAGTTACTAGGGTCCGCAAATTGGAAGAGAGAGTTATCAATGATAATGTTCTGACTTCGGATCGGCGATTAGTTCCCTTTAACCCTCTCTCTGTTTTCTTATTTTCATATGTACTTTTGATCACATAAAATTTGCGCGAGCCAATTTTCATTCCGAAAATGTAAAATATCCATGTAAACATATGTGCAAAAAGCCGTGTAGGTTGGGTTCTTTGTAGTCAGGCGTACGAGTGAGTTTCGATCTTCCTCGATCCGTAGATTTTTTTTAATGCCACGATGCAACGCAACGATAAACAGCGGCAAAGATTGGACGACTCGGGTGCCTTCGATCTTGAAACGCAATCTGATACATCCGTGCAGCCTCGCGTCCATTACCATTCGCGCAGCCGTATGTAAAAATTGTATCTACCTGCTCACTATAAGAATATCCTGTCATTGTTAAACGGAACACTTCTCGTTGAACGTTGAAGAAGACAGTCCAGCCACAAATGTACATGGATGACAGTAACTTAGTCTACATGGGAACCCAGCGACATCTAGCCTAACCTGTTTTTTTAAAACTTAATAACTCAAAAACGAAAGATTTGCGGATATATGTTTATATCGACTTTTGTCCTTATTTTGGTGTGTGGAATCTTCCCCCAAAGTTTGTAAAAGGTATTTTTTTACATCCTCTATGAAAAGAAAATACAAAAAATTTGATACACCCAGTATATATAAAAAGCAAAACTTCCATATACGTTCTTCCTAATTTACTCTAGCTATCTTTATTTATTTATTTAAAGTTTGGGTAAATATATGTGTCAACGACAGATACTACTGAAGACACCCTCTCATAATTTGGTAAAATCAAGCAACGCGAACAGAATATAACTCAGTTGGTCAACAGCCTCGTTATAAGGTTATGGAATCTAAAGTTGAATTTGAGCAATATATGAGAACGCTGGTTAAACGCCAATTTAGTACAGTCTCGACTATTGCATTATAATAAGTATCTGTTACATATACAGTTATTCAAGAGATAGTGTGTTTCTGGACAGAAATTATGAAGAAACAGTTTTCTTCATAATTGATTCGATGAGCATTTCGGAAGAAAGAGTTCATTTATGTCGATTTAATCGGTTCAATCAAGTTGAAACTAAAAGGAGAAACCAATCATTGAAAAAGTCAGTTCCTTTCCTCCGATGCGGTAAATGATTTAAAATAAATTTTAAGTCCCCATTCCAAATTGATAATTATTCGTTCAGCAGGATTGCATGTGTCTTTATCTATCATTGCAATCGCGCATTTTGAAGGCAAAACAAAATGATAGGATCAGTAAAACCAGTAAACACGAATATAAAGGAATTTTTTTCCTCAAGAATCGATCGATAATGGGGGGAAACTACTTTACAGCGGAAAAAGAAATGAAAACATCATTTTTGACACAGTAAAGTTAAATTGGCAAATATTTTGTTTAAATTGCAAATGATTCACAAATAATAATACCTCGACTGCTGATGTTGCAAATAATAACTGGACCTGGGATGCCATCATTACCATCGCATCTATCTATCTATCTATCTGTCTGTCTATCTGTATGTTTGTCTGTCTGTCTCTCTTACTCTCTCTCTCTCTCTCTCTCTCTCTCTCTCTCTATATATATATATATATATATATATATATATATATATATATATATATATATGTATGCATATATATATATATATATGTATGCATATATATATATATATACATACATACATATATATATATATATATATGTATGCATATATATATATATACATACATACATATATATATATATATGTATGCATATATATATATATATATATATACATACATATATATATATATGTATGCATATATATATATATACATACATACATATATATATATATATATATGTATGCATATATATATATACATACATACATACATATATATATATATATATATATATATATATATATATATATACATACATATATATATATATATATATATATATATATATATATATATATATATATATATATGCATATATACATATAGTGGAGGGAAGCAAATATTCGTACACATACAAAATTTTAATTAATTGTATTTCCAACTAATGAATAAATATACTTTTCATGTAATTAACTAAATATGCATAAAAAACAGAAAAACTTGATTTAATAGAAATAAATCCCATTTATCCATTTTAATGGGCGAAAAAAGTATTCGTACAATGCAAATTTCAGATTTTAAAACTTTTAAATTGCTTTAATACTCTAAATTATTAAAGTGGAATATTCTAGAATGTTCCAATAATGTTATCACTAGTTATTATTATCCTAAAAAATACAAGCAGAACATTCTGTAATTGATATTCATGCAAGAAGGTTATCATCATAGCAAGAGTTAAAGAACTGACAAATTCGCAAATAGAACTGATTGTTAAGTACTGAAAAGAAGGTAAAACTTACACGAAAATCTCAGACAACCTGAATATTCCATTTACTACGATTTTTCATTCATTGCAAGATATAAAAACTCAAAAATGTTGAAAACCAATGAAGAACAGGTGATCCACGGAAGATTTCTCCAAGATCTTCAAGAAAATTAATGCGTGAAATTAAACAAAATCCAATGGTTACTCGCCAAGTGTTGCAGAATGATTTGCTTTCATCAGGAATCTGTGTCACTAAACGGACAATAAACAATGAAATTCATTGGAACAATCTAAAGTTACGCTTCCCTCGGAAAACTCCACTGCTATTGAAAAGACACAGAGATGCCTGGTTGAAATTCATTCGTGAACAGAATGATGAGGAAAAATCGTATCGGAAAAGAGTATTATGGACAGACGAAACCAAAACTGAGTTGTTTGGACGTAATTCTAGAAATCATGTATGGAGGAAAGAAGACGATGACTTCAAACAAACCAACACAGATCCAATTGTGAAATTTAGTGGTGGCAGCATCAAGGTTTGGGGATGTTTTTCTGCAAAAGGTAATGGCAATATATCAGTAATAGATTGTAGAATGAATGCCGCGGCATATCAAAATATTTTGGAAACAAATTTAATGATTTCGGTTGAAAATCTTGAACTTCCTCCTGACTGGATCTTCCAACACAATAATGCTCCTAAGCACACTGCAAAATCTACGAAGAAATGGCTTGCTGAAAATAATGTAATATCCTGAAATGGCCAAGTCAGTCCCCAGATTTAAACCCAATCGAGAATCTGTGGCGTATTTTGAAAATTCAAATCCAATGGAGAGCTCCAACAAACATCCCGGATGTGAAGACCATATGTGATGAATGGAACAAGATACCAACTAAAATTTGCAAATCATTAACTGATGTTGGTTGAGATAGAAGTGAATAATGGCTATTATACAAAGTATTAAATGAAGATTATGCATACTTTTTTGTATTGTACGAATACTTTATCACCCATTAAAATGGATAAATCGGATTTATTTCTATTAAATCAACATAATTCATGCTTTCTATGCATATTTAATTATCTATGTGTACAGTTAATTATATTAAAATTATGTTTATTCATTAATTGGAAATACAATAAATTTAAAATTTGTATGCGTACGAATATTTGTTTCCCACCACTGTGTGTGTATATATATATATATGTGTGTGTGTGTGTATGTGATAGAAATTGTTAGGAGGATTTGATAATTATAATTAAGTAAATCATTGAGTCTGAAAGAAACCTCAAAAGAATGCAACGGACGGCCGTTTTGTCCTATATTTGGGACTCATCAGCAGAGCGCATCCACTACCGAGAATTGAAACCCTGCCAATTGAGATTATCAAGCAAACATCGTACCAACTGCTCCAACGAGCCTCGGTGACGAAAGGTAGCAAATCAGACTCAATATAGCGCCGCTCGCTCACATATTCCGTGGTGGAAATCAACTGAAATTCTCTGTAACCATAGGACTGTGCCTCCTGGAGCCACGACTACTATCACCAAGCCGCTCAAACTGAAGCATTAGACGCTATATTGAGTCTGATTTGAGGCCCGTTGGAGCAGTTGGTATGATGTTTGCTTGATAACTCAACTGTCAGGGTTTCAATTCTCGGTAATGGATGCGCACTACTGATGAGTCCCAAATGTAGGACGAAACGGCCGTCCAGTGCTTTCTGCATTCTGTTGAGGTTTCTTTCAGACTTAATAAATATATTTTCCTCAATACTATCTTCAGGTGTTATTAAAACTGACCTGTGCATAATTTAAATATTGATATTTATTCCGTACTATAATGATAATGGAGCAATAAATTTATTTTATTTAAGGGGTAGGTAATAAAATAAATTTCTAATATATAATCATCCCCAGACAGACTGTTTCGCTGTATCACACCGATTGTTTGATACCGGTATCGAAACCCGATCGATTTGGCATCAGTCAGAGATTCTCTACCCCAAGCTATTGTCGCATGGTAGAGTGGAAGGGAAATTTTAACGTTTTTACTACAAAATATAAATTATAAATATAAATTATAAATATAATTAGACAAAACCAACTAGCAATTAAAAAATTAATTAAACGTAATTATGTTAAATGTAAAAATAAGAAAATAAATAGACTATTAAATATTAAAAAATATCTTTATAAGTTAAATTTAAAGAAGCCATTTGAAGTGGGAAATATGTAAGAAGATAAAATTATTAAAAGTTATTAAATTTTAAAAAAGTTATTAAAAAAAACTTAAAAAGTTATTACATTTGAAAATCAAAGTATTTTGCTAAATCAAAGGAATGAATTGGTAATCAAATGCCGTCATAGAAGTAAATTCAAACTAATATAAAATAATTTTCAACCTCGCACTATCTGTTATCACCTAACACTTACGTTTAATTCTTTTCCTCATAAATGTCATTAAATAACCTTCCTCCTATTATTTTACCCTACTATTATTTTTATTAATATTTTCACCCCTTTTTTTAATCTTGCCTCTACTATATATTTCTTTTATCTTATCTATACCATATAAATATTCCTTTTTTAAAAAAAGGTTACCTTAAAATATATTTTACTATATTTAATATTCTATTATTTATTTATTTTTTATCATATGTTATATTTTCCTTTAGGTATATTTAATACTCAGATTTACTTTTTTAATTGGTAGCTGTCTTTTGTTTAATTATGTTTATGCATGTGTCAATTGTAATTGATATTTCCCCATTTGAGGGGCTTCTTTGAATTTAATTTATAATTAATTTATATGATTTAATTCTATTTCACTTATATTGCACTATCTTTTACTTTTTTATCCATTTAATCTATTATTTAATTAAAATTAATATTCCGTTTTAATTTCTCCTACAAATAAATTTTTATTTAGCTTTGTTAATATTATTAAGTTTACAACATTTGTGCACACTCTTAAAACCTCTTTATTTTAAAGATTCCTTATGTAATTTTTCCCAGTTTGAACAAGTGTTAACATTTGAAATATAGGTCAAGGTTATTATTTCTGATGTTAAATTTCCAACCGTCTTTAAACTTTCGTCTAGAGTCAAGACTCTAGACGAATCTTTATTCCTCCTATATTCCTCTGCCCATCTGTACTGTGTTCTTTTCTCTCTTTTTTTCTTTTTTTACTCTCTTTCTCTTTCCTCCCTTTTAGATCTCTTTTCCCTTATTTGTAATCTCTTCCTTTCTTTTCTTCCCTTTTTTTTTCTTCCTGGATCTTATTGAGATATTTTTTAAAAAGGCTTAATATTTATTTTGTCTTTTTCGTATTGACAAGCTTTTTGCGCAGCGAAACGACCATTCAGAAAGATTTGAATTTTAGTTATTTGCAATATATATATATATATATATATATATATATATATATAGTAAAAAAAAAAGAAAGAACAGTAAGATATAGGTATGTCCAATTTTGGCCATTTTAGCGTTTTTTTTTAGTTGTTTTTTGTCAGTTGAAAGACACATTAATTTCGAAATTCTTGTAAAAATTAACTACTTGTTGGATTTTAATGAAAACTTCAGAACTTATTCAGAAATGAATGAACTTATTTTAGAAATGTTTGTCTCTTTGAAAGTCATGGTATAAATATTTTTTTTTTTATATCTGTTACCCCACTCGAACTTAATTTTATGAAAACACAAAAAAAAATTTATTTGCAAGCTGAATTTTTTTTTTAATTAAATGCACAAAACTCTGAAAAATCTAAATCATCGATTTTTTTGTTAAAAAAATGTCCTAAATTGTCCAAACTTTTACCTCAATTGTAAAAATACAAAACCCAATAAAACTAAGACAGTATTTAATTAAGAAAGTTTTTAATGGCTTTTCTGAATAATATATACGAAGGTAATTATTATCTGAAAGAAAACATTTTTTTTGATGAACAATGAATTTTTACATTAATTTTCTTTTTTTTTTCAATTTTAAATACACAATATGACAAAAGGTTGTTATATATTTATACATTAAGTTCTTTCTGCAACCTTATGGAAATGATATATTATGTTCTCTACTTTTTAAAGATCATAAATCTGAAAGCTTATTAAAATCTGACAACCATAATTATTTTTAAAATAATTTTTAATATTCCAAAATTGTATTTAAAATTGTCTCCAACGAAAGTATGGATGCACACCTTGAAATAATGTCACGTGAGTAGTTTCTTTTGATAGAAGCAAGATTTTTTTTTACTTCAGAAATGGCTTTGATTCGTTCAGTAACAACAAAACAACGCTTGTCAAGTTTTCTGAATATCGTCGTATTATTTTCATTTTTTTTCTTTTTCTATTCAAATATAATCGAATAGTGGGATAAAAGAAAATATCGACTATTTACAATTACAAAAAAAAAAAAAAACGCCCTTGGAAGTCTACCCAAATTTTCAAGTTTGAAATCGAATGCATAAATTCATTGTACATTACTTTGGAATTATTATCCACACGACAAATTATCAATTAAAACAATTTTTGGAGTTTAAATTTTCTGGAGTTAGCTCGCTAACTAAATACTTGTTGAGTCAAAAAACAAAACCAATATAGCATGTTAATTTTATTAATAAATAAAATAAAACTCATATTACTGCCATATCATAATTATTAATAAATAGAAAAAAATCTGCCTTAATAAAAAAGAAATAAAATCTCATTTCATTAAGTTAACCCGTTTCAATTAATGGTGTTTCATGTAATTTTTATATTCTCAGAAAAATATTTCATGACTGAAATAATAAACCTCAATTTAAAAAAAATGTATTTTTTTTTTACTGTTTCATTTTTACTTGTAAAATTTGATTTTCTTTCATAATTTAAATGTTATTTTCAGTGCAGAATTCTTCTTCAAACGTAAGATAAAAAAAAAAAAAAAATTTGAAAGTGAATTTTTTTTAAAAATCTACTAACCAGATTCACTTAAAATTAGAACGAATTATATCACTTCTGCGCTACCGTCCAATAAATTTCCGTGCCGTAAGTTGTGAATATATTGACGTACATCAATTAACGCTTGTCAACGCGCACGAAAATAGACCACCTTGGTTGGAAATATCTCTCTTAAAAAATTTTCTGCTAAAAATGTAAGTAATGTTTCTTTCAAATTACATTAAGTATACTTTAATCATTCTAAATTTCCTAAGATAACAAAAGAAAAAGGTGTAATTGATTTTTCATGATTTTTTAACTAACAAACTATGATCTTTCCGACAGAAATGTCGATAAGTTCGATTTTACGAAATGTTTTGACTCGAAAAAAAACAAGATTTTTTAATAAAATTTTTAACATTTATAGGAAGGATTAAAAAATCTGAAAAAATATTCAGAAAATACTTTGGTCTTTCCTCTTTAATAACAACATAAATATTTAAACGTTAAAAATTGTTTTATCAATTTGGGAACCTTTTTTCGTCAAGGTATACCACTTTTTAGCAAAATATTGGACATACCTAGTAAGATATATAATCCGGTGTTCTAATTGATATTTTTATTTTTACAAAACAGTGCTCAATGTAAATTTATAGAGCATAAATATTATAAATTAACCGATTTAAAAATATGGTTTCATCGCTACACAGAATTTACATGAATTGTAAATATGGGAACTAGTTAGTATTTACATAGAGACAGTGAGGCATTATGGTGTTTGGGGTAAGAAAGGTACGTATGAATGTGTTGTTTTGGTGTATGGATTACTGTTCGTACGATTGGGTCAGTGATTCCGGCTAGCTAAGTTATAGTTAAGACAGAAGAAGACCATCCTTTCCCCAACCCCCATTAGGCCTCGTGCCACATTTCTGTATATTACAGAATAAATATTGCTACACAGAATTTAGCATGTTCAAAAACAGAAATTAGCAACTTCAAATTCAATTATATAATTAAATTAAATTAAAAGCAGTAGTTCTGTTTTATTTTCAAGCGAATTTTGGAATAACTTATTTTGAAATTTACTGAGTTTTAAAAGCACCTACATTAATAATATATGTTTCCAAGGATACAGAGAAATCCAATCATTTAGACAGGGGCGTTAACGTATTCATTTTTATTAACAACTATTGTATGAGTTACTTTCGAAAAAAGTTTATGTCTAGATAGGGTAGGGTGCATTTTTCAACGAATTATGACATCCGTTCAACGCATTATCGTCTGTTTTTTTTTATCCACGACAAAAAGTTTTTCGGCATTTTTATCCGTTAAATTTGTACTTCTATACATAAATATTCTTTCTAAAAGGCGTGTTTGGTTTAGAATACGTTGTATTGCATTACAATTTTACAATATTATTTTTACCTTTAATTACTAATAAACTATATTTGATTTTAAAACAAATAAATGTAATAGAATTATTTAAATTATTTAAAAATTATTATTAAATATCAAATATAAGTATGTATATTACAGCTCTTTTTAAAAAATATTATTTAAGAAAAAATTTTGACAATGTAAAAAAAGAATTATTTCGTTATACCAATGCAAAAAACAGAGGAACTCATACGAAGGATGAGATGGAAAGCTTACTTTTTCCTTCGACGGAATGACTTACAAGACAAAAATGAGGTTTACGGTTTTAACAGTAAAAAAGCAGCACTGTTTATTCATAGTTTGTATGGTTTTGAAAATAACATGACTTTTGATGAAAAAAATGCTATTTCCTAAAACGCCTGGATAAAATATTGAAAAACATTAACCCAACGGATAAAATTGATAAAAATGATATAATTATATATATATATATATATATATATATATATATATATATATATATATATATATAATAAAAATTTACATTGGAATCGTAATCACGATCCAATTCATCAGACCTACAAATTCAAAAGGAATTTTGAATTTGTAGGTTTGATGAATTGGATCGTGATTAAGATTCCAATGTAATAAATTAAATTATAAATTATAACCAAGGAATATTTGTGTTTGAGCCTTTTTTATTATATTCTTACTCTGTCCTGGACATTGAGTTCTACCTGGATTCTGTTCTCTCTCTCTCTCTCTCTCTCTCTCTCTATATATATATATATATATATATATATATATATATATGTATATATTGATCATTAATATTATCTAACTATATATATATATGTGTGTGTGTGTGTGTGTGCGTGTGTGCGTGTGTGTGTAAAATGTGTATGTATATATATATGAAATTTTTATATATATTATTTATATATTACATATCTGCCGTACTTATTGGAAAGCGCTCAATATCAGTGATAGAGATAACATATTTAGTTGGATTGATATGAGTTTTTGACCCTGGGTTTCACGGTATTTTCGATCATCATCGTGAAACCCAGGGTCACAAACTCACATCAATCTAACTATATATATATATATATATATATATATATATATATATATATATATATATATATGTGTGTGTGTATGTATGTGTGTGTGTGTGTGTGTGTGTGTGTGTGTGATTGCGTGCGTGTGTGCATATATATATATATATATATATATATATATATATATATATATATATATATGGATGTATGTATGTATGTAGTATGTATGAAGATGATGAGACAAATTAGAATACCTTATAAACCCCACGTTTCGCCGGCGTCTGTTGGTCTCGGCTGCTTCCGGTCAGACTGAAAGACAATATATTGATATATATATTAGGATTGACTAAAACAACCAACAAGACATATCTGTTAAATATTCTATGGTATTTTTAATATTAAATATGTTGAGTTACTGAAGTGAATAAAACTGACATATCTAAAAAGGCATGGCACGTGAAATCAGAACATTCTGCCCCGGTTCGAAATTCCAACGTATATCACCTGAAGAATGTCGCAGCGTACAACAGCAGAAACGTCACGAATACGTCAGTAAAGATGACGACAAGGTTGCAATTAGGGTAAATATTTACAATTCCTCATCTCTGAAATACAGACAGCTTTTTCATTTTGTTTTATAATTAGAGTGCATCTGATTATGATCAATGCTTATATCAATTTAATATCTTGTGCAATGTTTTATAAATTTCGGTAAGGCAATGAAATCGAGAAGTCATTATTCACAAGTGTTTGTTTAATATTACTTATCTCTTTATACAATATTACCGTATACATACTTTCGCATATATATATATATAGCTGGCCACTTGTATTCGAGGATACCCGTCTACTAGGGCGGCTAGCCAATCCTTATTGCAGACTCTCGCTCAGGAACATTTATGTTTCTTCACACCCACTGAACCAACCTGTGGTCTATACTGCAACTATGCTGTACAGACCTTAGTTATAGTTTCTGAGAGAGAGGGTCTCATCTAGAATGATCAACAATTTAAACAACACCAGCACACTCAAACCCTCGGTCACGATGACTTGTCACTTCGTGCTAGCACAGCTATTTCACTCACAACACTTGGGTTAATCCGTGATATGGAACATGAACAGTAAACATGAGAATTCATAAACATAGAGAGATTTTTGAGGCCCCGCGTTATTAAATTTTTATAGTAAATGATAAATCTAAGGTGTTTATTAGTGCCGTTAAGTGTTATGTCCAGGTGAACTATATTTTTAATGTTTTTTTTTATAATTAAAGTGCATCTGATTATGATGAATTCGGATAATGATGTGTTTATTTTTGCTTATATCAAGTTGATACCTTGTGTTATTTTTTATAAATTCCGGTATGTCAATGAAATTGGGAAGTAATTATTCATAAGTGTTTGTTTAATTTTGCTTAGATCTTTATACATTGTTGTATACCTACTTTTGCGCATATATATATATATATATATATATATATATATATATATATATATATATAGTTTACGAAAAACTAGGTTATCCGTATGGGTTGACCCAAAGAGGATAAAATCCAGAGAGCTAATAATTTAAATAAAAATAAAAACAGACCACTTTAAGGTTCCATGTAATAAATTATTTCAGCACAGCCCTTTTAAAGGACCGCGGATCATCAGACTTTACTTCCAAAGTTTCAACCTTTGGAAGTAAAGTCTGATGATCCGCGGTCCTTTAAAAGGGCTGTGCTGAAATAATTTATTACATGGAACCTTAAAGGGGTCTGTTTTTATTTTTATTTAAATTATATATATATATATATATATATATATATATATATGTGTGTGTGTGTGTGTGTGTGTGTGTGTGTGTGTGTGTGTGTGTGTGTATTTGCTATTTTTATAAACGTTATCTGGAGTGGGTACACGTGTATGAGTTGCTATCCCTGTTTATTTTCTTCTTAAACAGTGAAATTCATAACAACCGGCCTAGATCAAGAAGACACACTAAGTCTAGGCCGGTTGTTTCACCGTTTAAAAGAAAAAAAATGGGATACCAACTCAAGATATATGCATTTGGTTACGATGGAATATTATAATGTTTTTCCATTTGTTTATATCAGTTTTTGTTTTCTATTTGTTTTTTTCTATTTCTTTCTATCAGTGATACCTTGTGTAATTTTCCTAAATTTTGTTAGAACCTAATTTCCTTTTGTTTTTCTTCGACAACATTGCTGAGAAAATTATTGCTGATACATTTTTGGTATATGTTGTTTAATTCTTATTAAAACAATATATCCGAAGAAGAGATTAGTTTGATCCGGTTAATCATGTTTATTTTTATATAACATATATATATATATATATATATATATATATATATATATATATATATATATATATATATATATATATATATATATATATATATTACAGCTATTTGTATCTGTGAGGACATTCACTTTTGTAATTGTACAGACACCAGTTTCTGCCAGAGATTTTTTAAAGCAACCTCATAAAGTCATAGCTCTTGGCATTGAAGAAAAACATTTTGTTATTATTATTATTATTATTATTGCATTCGCAAGTAAGATGTTGTACGGAGTAATTCTCAAAGTTTTCTTATATATATATATAAGATACTAGACAATTCAGAATTTAAACCATTACATTATTTTAGATATATTGATGACATTTTCTTATTATGGACTCATGGATCAGAAAAATTAAATATATATATATATATATATATATATATATATATATATATATATATATATATATATGTGTTACACAACTTTAGTATAAATCTAATTTCGGTCTATAAAAAAATAACAGTCAACAATAGCGAGGTATCAAAACAAAAAGGAGATTTCAGTTTGAGATGAATATAAAAAATTATTCCGTCTTTCACTAATTTTGGTAGAAAACTTGCTACATTATATAGCAAGCTCCCGTGGTATATGACATTGGTTCGATGGTCATCAGCAAAAGGATGCGCCCAAAATGCAAATTATAAATCGAAGATACCAAAATCAAATGCGTACAACAATTTCAATATCTGAAAATTATTGTTTTAACAGAGGACGGAAAGTGCGGCACTGAAATTCGAAGGCGCATTGGGATAGCCAAAGTTGCATTCCAAAAGCCAATCAGAGTATCAAGAGACAGGAAAATTTTGTTAGAATCAAAGAAAAGAGAACTGTTCCATTATATCTGTCCGCCTATATGACAGTGAATGCTGGACAATCTCTTCAAAGATGAAGAAGAAATTTGAAGCAACAGAAAAGTAGTCCTACAGAAGGATGCTGAGGATATCATGGACCGATTATGTGAGCAAAATACGAAATTTTAGAGAAAATGGAAACAAAAATGAAACATACTAAACATCAGGAAGAGACTTAAAATTTCTGGAGCACATAATGAGGAAAGATGATTCGGAAAATCTGATACTCACAGGACAGACTGATGACAAAAGGAACACAGGAAAAGAAAGCACAACATACTTAGTGAGCTTTAGTAAATGAATGGCGAAAGGAGAAATAACAAAATTAAATTAAAAGCTGCAATGGACAGGAAATTTTGGAGAGCCATGATCGCCTTGGCCCCGAGGGGACATGACATATAAAGAAGAATTATTCTCAGTATTTACATTAGTCGGACTATTGTCCTCATCTTTGTCGCCATATTTGTCACAACGTTTCGGCCGTTGTACGCTCCGTCCTTCTTCAGGTGGTTGGAATTTCGGACCGAACCCTTTATTTCGATCACTGGGGTAGACTGTTCTAGTTCCACGAGCCATGTTTGATGGATGTCAGTTATCAGTTATCTCCTGCTAATTTTCCCTCTGAAAGTTCTCCAAACTCCTAGCCTTCATGGATTTCTATGAATATGCATTTGCAACCAGATGTATGATTGAAAGCAGGGTTAGATTCCTTTTTAATTTTGGAATTTTCCCTCTGAAAGTTCTCCAAACTTTCAGAGGGAAAATTAGCAGGAGATAACTGATAACTGACATCCATCAAACATGGCTCGTGGAACTAGAACAGTCTACCCCAGTGATCGAAATAAAGGGTTCGGTTCGAAATTCCAACCACCTGAAGAAGGCCGGAGCGTACAACGGCCGAAACGTTGTGACAAATATGGCGACAAAGATGAGGACAATAGTCCGACTAATGTAAATACTGTACATAATACCTCATCTCAGAAATATAGACAGACTCTGAAGAATTATTCTTTAATGACAGAGAGGCTTTTAATAAATGTAACGACGATACGTGAGAGAAAAGTATGTGTATCCGCAACAAATGTCCATTGAGATTTGATTTAAGTCATAACCGCAAAGTACTTTGTGATTTCATCTTATATTTTAATATGGGGATGAAATATTACAGTAAAATATGAATTAAAACTCTTCACCAACTACACTAAATGCAGAACGAAGTGTTCAAATTCAGCTATTAAAAAACACCACTTTTTCATGATTATTACAGGAGGAAAGTGACAAGGTGTATCAGAATTGCTTCTCAAACAAATCCACCCTAAAAGCATACCCCAACATAGCTGAACTGTCTTTGTGCATTGTCTACAAAGTCGAGAATCCCATGGACAGAGACAACTGCACCCACGGGAAGCTATCAACGGCAGGGGCAAGATAAAGCGGGACCGCCTACCTCATTAACACTTTTAAATGCAAAATTAAAAAGGAATCTAACCCTGCTTTCAATCATACATCTGGCTGCAAAAGCATATTCATAGAAATCCATGAAGGCTAGGATTTTACAAGAAAAGTTGTTAAGTACCTCAAGAATTATGGATTCAAGTAAAAAAAAAAAAGAAAATATGATAATGGATATTTTTTTTTAATCTTCAAAGTGAAAACGAGGAAAAACAAGTGTGTGCGAATATTTAAATATTTGATTTTCGATTTTATCTCTAATAATATTTATTGATTTTGTTTCTGTTATAGTGAAAGACACCTTGTCTAGGTAATAGACTCTCCCACCTATTATAAGTAGGGGTCAGGAGTAGTCGAGAGGAGGAGTAGTGTTCAGCGACCACAACTCGATTACTCTGCGTAACACTTTATTACAAGTTCCTAACGTTTCTGTACGTTTAACCTATTTAGGACGCATTTAGTCCGACTACAAGTTCTATTGTGGAAATAACTCCACAACAGTTTCTAACAAAATTAAACGAACCATAATAGATAAGAAGTATTGAATTTTAATTAAATAAAGCCTTGTCAACGAAAATATTGTCCTTTATTTCTTTCATTTTAATTTCACTTGCTTTTCATCGTAATCATTCAAACCGCCATTCTTTAACAAATAATAATAGCATCTTGAATTCTGACTTCATGAACAATTGTTTAGCATTTAGTCCGTTATGTGCCATGCGTGATACACGCTTAGGCGGTCATGTATCTTTCGATACATGACTAACGAGGCAGATTTTTGCCATTTCTTTCTGCGGTAGACTAGTTGTCATCCAAGGCTATAGAACCCGGTCTGTCCTGCTATTTACCCAGAAGAAGAAGATTCACGCCCTTTCCAAGGGTATTAGCACGTAAGTGAATGTAATTGATTCCACAGGAATTCGAACTTGGCTCTCTGATTCCCCAATCCGAGCCGCTAGTCATTACTCCACCGTGCCTCTTGTTTAATATTACTAATATTTTACCACCATTTCTTTTATACTAATTTCAGTTGCTTTTTATCCCTATACTCCATTCAATAGTATATAAATAATGTTATTATCATGAAGTCTGGATTGATAATAGATTGTCAACTAGCATTAATTTGTGTCTAGTATTTCTATCTTTTGTATAGTAAATATGGAGAGAAACAAAGAAAAGAGTGTTGAACTGCAATATCAACCCCTATATATGTCTAAACAATTTCCTCGTAGATGAATAGAATGCGGGAAACAAGAGAGATGTGGTTTTTCAGAAGGGTACTGAGAATACCATAGACTGTACATGTGAGAAATGAGGAAGTTTTAAGGAAAATCGAAAGAACAAATCTCTTATTCTCAAAATCAGAAAGAGACGGCAGCAATGTTTTGTTCATATAATGAGGAAGGGGGATGTGTTGATAGCAGATACCGGAAGGAAACTGAACGAGCTCCTCCAGAGGGTAGTAAAGGAAAGTGAGAAGAAAGGACTAAGCATCAATTGTAAAAAGACGGACGGAATATTTGGTTGCTACGATGAGAAAAAGCCCAAGATGGAAACAACGCAAATGAAAATGCCAAAATAAATTTAAATATCTGGAAAGTATTTTAACAGAGAATGGAAAATGTAACACTGAAATACGAAGGCAAAAATTTAAATGCAATGTCAATCGCCATCTTCCGTCTTCCTGAATCCTGTTCTTTTATCCAACTTTCTCTTAGTAAAAGTTTTCTCATTCTTTTACACTACCAGTTACTGTTTTCGTCTTAAGGGAATTCTTGCATTTCTTCTGGTGAAATGGTAAAAGAAAATCCCGCCGTGAACCACATTGTTGCCTCAATTTTCTTGATAAAAGTTTTACTAAGTAACCAATATCTAAGGTGGGTGGAGAATAACGAACCCTCTTAGCCTTAAAGATGACCATCCTTCTTCAGATTTCATAGACTGGCGCTACAGAATCACAAATATCTTTGCCGAATAACAAGAATCATATCAGGATATTTGCGCGTAAGTGAATATAACGGACCCAACTTGAATTGGAACAAGGCTACACGATTAACAATTCGGAGCTATTATCTATTACACCACCCACACATCCAAGCTTACACCCCTGGTATTCCCAAGCGGTCACCCATCTAGATACTGTCCAGGCTCGATGTTGTTTAACTTTGGTGATTGTACGAGAGCCGGTGTTTCAACGTGATGCGGCCGTAAAGGAAATTGTTCAGTATTCGTTAACATATAGAAAGGCTGATATTACATAGCAGGTCAGCTGTATTTTTGTTTTTATCTAACGAAATTGTCTATTTCAATTGGATTTTTGTGTTACATTTTCTGCCATAAGATTTCCCGGAGAAGCCTACAGCTGAGTCTGCAGTGATGATTTGCAGTTTTTTTAAGCTTTCTGCAGATCAGAATTAAACGAAGATATTTGGGATTGAAATTTAGTGAAATGCTATTTGATGATCAAGAACGATATGTCCGAAAAACGAAGATCTTGATAATATTTGCCTCAAAATTAGGAAGGATATGGGCCGGACCATTTATGAAAGAAGTTAAGCGATCGAATTGTCTCAGAATTCACACCAACGAATATTTGTACATTTTCGCTCACAGTGAGAAAGAGAATCTTTACACATTTTTGTTCTTGAATTTACAATAAAAATATTAAACACTATTTATTTATTAGATTGTTTATTTACAAGAATAATTTACAACATTCTAATATAATTAGAGCAAATACAAAGCAAACAATTTTTATTCTTAAATTTATAAATATTCACTAAATTAAAACATGTGAACCAACTATAAGGAAATCCTTACTATTTATTATTTTATAAAGTTTGAATCAATTAGAAATTAGTCGATGTTTTACGAACCATTCCAATAAATAATATAATAAATAGTGTAAATAAATATATAGTGTTTGTTATTTGTGTTGTCAATTCTCAAGAACAAAGGATATGTATAAATTCACTTTCATATGTTTAGGTTTTATTACATTTCGAATCATCGTTTTTAAAACAATAAACATTGTCGAAGAGTGAAGGTAGTTAAAAAAAAAGCAATGTTATAGGCAAACCATCCTCTTGATAATACATCTTATTTCGAGCAAGGGTGCCAATGTTTGCCAATCATTTCATGTGTCGTGATTTGAGGAAACAACTTCGAAATGGTTATTTGGAAAGTATAAGCTCGTATACACGCGGTCTGTCTAGAAATTATCCTGCTATTTTGAATATTCTAAGAATTCGGTTGTGTGGCATTTTATATAACTTGGAAACAAGTTAGTGAGAACTCTACCGCGTATGCGTGGGCAGCTATTGCTTGAAACCTGGACATTCGTACACATAAAATATGCAAATGATTTAAAGACATGTTTTTAAATAGACTCATCAAATCTAGACCTTCATATGGATGTCATGGGTGGCAGCTTATGCGATCAGAAATGTTTTATATATAAAACTAAAAGTTTTCGGGAATGATTAAATGAAAGAATCCCGGATACAATTTTGGTAAGGACGATTAGCTGAGGATCCATTGAAATAAGTTATAGGTTTGGAAAGATTTCAATAAGGAGAATAAGATATTGACTGGGTGAAGATTTCAATGAAAGAAAACTGACAATTAACAGTGCGGGATTTCATAGACAGTCTAAAAATATCTAACTATTTGGTTGCTCGACAGCCTATTCTTTATGTCTATCAGACCTTTATGTTCATATTTGGTTCCTTACAATTTATAAGTTTTCACTAAGTTAAAATCGAACTGAAACAAAGATTTCAGACCATTGCGATTAAAGCAGCTGATGATGATAGCAGTTTATGTTATAATAAGTATGACCCCAAATAGAGTATTTTGAACGAAAATAAATCCACATTTTCCTCGGTAGTCGGTAGTCGACTTTCTGGTAATATGAAATAGTTGGATCCTTTTCGAATAGAGTTCGAATCTTAGGAGAGAATGTTCGTCAGATACGAATGCTTTCTCTGTATCTTTGTACGTCTGTAGAATTATATGATGTCATTTTTATAACAAATACAACATAACAAATGGAGTAGTATAACAAATTCAGGCATGGACAGTGGAACGAGAACAGTCGTTCAGTTCAGAATTCCCCTTTAGTTTACCCAGATCGATATACACCTAATGAAAACGAAAGTATGAGGACACTATTCTGAATATAAATAGTGTAAATAACAAATTTAACCCTACAATATAACTTAGTATAGGAGATAAGGAAATTGAAGATAAAATTAGCTGCGCTAGAGATTATTTTCGACCAACACCACAAGATGCTACAAAACCAAGATTTTAACCTAAGAACTTGGGACATGTTTTTAAATAGCCTCATCAAATCTAGACCTTCATATGGATGTCATGGATGGCAGCTTATGCGATCAGAAATTTTTTATATATAAAACTAAATGTATAGAAATATTTATATATAACTTTTTTCTCATATCCCTGATTAAAAATGGCTTCAAGCGAACGAGCCAAGTCTTAAAGAAGTCCTTCATCAGATTTCATAGACTGACGCTACAGAATCACAAATATCTTTGCCAAATAACAAGAACCATATCAGTTGAAGATTTCCAAAAACGAAAATGGATTCCAACATATAACCAGAAGAGAAAATAATGATATGATTATGATATTAATTTTCCAGACTACAATAAACAAGAAGTTTGGAAGGAAACCATATCAGTCCGAGAAAGACCGATAATAGCAAACGTGTGAAGTTTATTTTAATTAAAAACTGTTTTAACAAAAAAAAACTTTATAGATTTTTGACAATGAATAAGTAAACTTATTTCCTTATAAGTAAACGGCCATTCTTTCCATCACCATTTCATAAGTAAACACGTTTGTGTACAATAGCGAGAAGACTAAATAAAGTTATCTGATCGGTCGCTAAGAATTTATTGTGGTCTGGTATTAGACATTTTTTTCGAATCACAGTACGACAATAAATATTTCTTGATCGCCAGAAGTGAGACCGTTATATTTAAATACGAACGGCATGTATGGAATGGTGGGTAAGTGTATGTTTATTAGTAACTACGTTTCTCCACTATTTTTTTTTATTTCATCGTATTTATTTACTTATTTATTGATTGATTTGCAAATTAAAATAAATAAACTCTTAAACTTCTCAAACGAAAGATGCCATGATAAATAATTTCGACGTGTATTATTTTGGAGAGAATAAGCAGTAGAGAAAGGCGAGAACGAAAGCTCCTGCCACATTTCCATAGGGAATTCATTATTCCCCGTGTCTTTTCTCATAGTCCAAAAACTTCTAAATTCCCACCCATCCCGGCTCAGTCCACGGGCCTGGAAAAATACTGCTGTCTGTAATTAAATCATGTTGACATATTTATTTGCTGGAGATAAATATATCAAATTTTTAGACAGATCTTGGGATTATGGCCGCAGCTTTGATTCGCAAAAGAGTAGAAGATAAAGAGACGATTCGTCGATGACAGTGACGATGAAGAAGACGACGGAAATAAAAGAAAACGGGCAAATGTTTCCTACAAAAGTCTCACAAAGGAACATGATTTGATTTTTGTTTTCCTTCTTTACTTTTTTGTTCTTGCACTTGATTGTTTTTAGCAATTTGCAGTTCTTTTTTATCTGTAAAGGCAAAAAAGATTCGGCTTAATTTAAAACGATTGACCACTGATCCCAGTTTTATTGACAAGCACACACATACACAAGTATATATATCTGAATGGGAACTGGGGTCAACTCCTAATATTTATGTATAAAAGTGCTCAATATCTGGGATAGAGTGAACACTGAGATGAATACCGAATGGCGACAATCTGTTCCATGCTTGAACACAATCTTAAGGCCATGTGTGTTGGTTGATAGCTCGATTACTTATATATGCTGGTTAATGGTGTATTATCGATAACATTGACCGGTATATATAGTCGAGCTAATACATTGCACTATATGTCTACACTGTTTATATCTACAAACAATACTTGCAATATCTTTGATAATGAAGTTTCTCACACAATAATATAACGAACACTAAACAATTATGTATATAAAGTGTCCCTCTGTGTAGGTGCGCACATCGATAAGCCTGAAAAAGTTTCTACATTCTTGTCAAAGCACTTAATTCATGGGTGAATATTAATAATATAAATGGAATATTATACAGTGAAAGTTTCAGAAGACAAAGTGGTAAAAGTTTTCGTGTAACGCGTTTCGTCGTTTAGGACTTCCTCGGACTAAATTTGTTATGTTAGTGCGACTACACATGCGCACGAGCGGGAGGTGCTTGGAATTTCGATTTTTTGATTGTGGGGGGGGGTGATTTTTTTTTTATCTGTCCGAGTTCATTTGAATTTTTTTCTTTTTCTTTTCATCACTTTTGTTATAAAATATCCCACACTGTGATAATAGACGTTCTGCCAGGAAGGGTGAAATGTAAGCGCGTGAGCTCCAATTTACTCTGGATAACCTTGCGATCAAGGCACTCTCTAAATATTCTCGTCGTTTTCTCCTTTTCATTGTTTTCTACTTTGTTGTGATGGTTGCCCACCGTAACTAGAGTGACCACAATTTTTACATAAAATACTTACTCTGATCAAAGGAGAAAATAATTCACTACTACGTAAATGTCTTGATCGCAAGATAATCTACAGTAAATTGGCGCGCTGGCTCTTAAAACATTTCACCATTCCTGGCCGAACTTCTATACTCACAATATGTCAAAAGAAAATGAATCTCAATGAAATCGGCTAAATAAAAAATAAATAAATTTTAAATTCCCTGCATCCTTCGTTCGTGCGTATGTGTAGTTGCACCAAAATAACAAATTTAGTCCACTCTGATGAAATCCTATAGGATGCAACGCCTCACAAGAAAACTTTTTCCATTATGACATATATTTATATATATGTGTGTATGCTCTCTAATACTTATATTTACTTAAAATATATATACGAAGCTCATTCTATACACCGTATCTATCCAATATATATTTATATTAGGAAAATCAATGGCATAGTTGAAAAGATTTTTGCGTGGCGCGTTTCAACCTTTAGGACTTCATCGGACTGAAGTAATGTTTACGTTGACACGCACACGAAGGAAAATCGATGTTAAAATTTTAAACTATTATTTTTTTTTTTTTTTACATATATGTTTTAGGTATATAGTATAGCCAATTTTATTTAGTTTCATTTTCTATTAGTTTTAATCACTGTTCTTATTAAATATCTCACATTGTCATAATAGAAAATCTGCCAAGAAAGGTGAAGTGTTACAGGAAGCTTGACGCAAATTTACTATGGATGATCAACGGATTAAAACACTTTCTATACACTTTCGTCTTAATACATTACTTTCTCCTATACTTAAAGTACCCATTTTTTAAATCAAAATTATGGTTTGAATCATTACAATAAGTAACTATTGCATGGAATGTGCTTTTTTGTAAAGGATCCCTTTTTGGTTTATATAATATTTTCTTAAAATTCCTTTAGGTTTCACCAATATATTGCTTGTGCTTATTTAGTACAGGTCATAGAGTAAAATCGTAGAAAGGTGAAAGTGAATGATTTTTACTGCAAAAAGAGTGAAATTTGTTTTTTCTTAATGTTTAATTATTTGAAGGTTGCCCTGAAAGTAATGCCTCTCATTTGTCTCCGTGGATACAGGGAACAAAATATCTCTGTCCGACAGTGTAATTACACGACTGCAAACAAGATATTATTTTTCTACGCAGTCACACTGGCTATGCATATTCTTACAGAAAGGAACAAGAGCTTGTGAAAAACCGCCCGGTACATGGCCCATCGCACACATCGCTGAAATGCATCGCGTTAAAATGCATTACCTACCGCCTAACTCTGTTCTAGTGCATTTTTTTTCAAAATGTTCAGCATTTTCTGATGAATGTCAACGGGTACAGAAATGTTTATTCAATTTCTACTTCAAAATGGTTCAGAGCGCCGGTAATATACAATAGAGAAGAAGCCATAAACTGATTCCTTCCATTTCTCGACAATAAATAAATTTGCTAAGGTTAAGTAAGATATACGATATGAATGGAATTCTCTATCTGAAACACATACATTATATATATATATATATATATATATATATATATATATATATATATATATATATATATATATATATATCTTTAAACGTATAACAGACAATGAATGTCTATTATGTTTGATGATGAGCCGTTCTAATGTTCGAATGTTTGCTTTAATTTTGGGTGAAAATAAAGACAAAAATTGTTCAATATTTGGATATTTTTTTATTAAGTTGGTCCTAAGCTTTCGGTTCACATGAGCCATTCTCAGAGTGGTTGACATGAAACAAGGATATCCACCGTCAAAATAACATCTTTGACGGTGGATATCTTTGTTTCATGTCTGTATAACCAGGCAATCATTACTTGGATAGAATTGTGGAGTTCCGTGATCGCTCACCTCCTAAATGGAGACAGCACATAGGATAAGGATTGGGGGAAGAGAAGAAAGGAATAATAATAATAAGAAGAATGAGAAAATGAATGGCTATTTTAGAATACTAAGAGACAGCAGCATCATATCTGGCTACGACTGAAAAGATTAAACTTCAACTGAAACCGTGTTTTCATGTCATGAAGTTTCTTGTGAATAATTCCTGGAACAGAAAGTATTTGATGCACCATAGGTTTCTTTCATTTCTGTCAGAATTTTTCTGGTGAGGTACTTATTAATATTTATTTACATGCGGACCATTTTCCTCCATAACTTTGTTGTGACAATAGTTCGCCTATAATTAGTTTTCTCTAAAAATCGTATATCAGAAGGTCAAAATTTCCTGCTGGCCGGTCCAGCTACATGGGAATGTAGGACTTTAATTATGTCCAAAGAAGACAAAGAAAACAAACAAAACCGATATATATGGGTAAACAAATATATATTAATAACAAAACAAGTTAAACAAAGACATGGACTGTTACATAGAGTTTGTATGGAGAAATTATGTGTGTGTGCTGTAAGTGTTCGTACGTACGTGTATTGTTCTTAGCGCGTTCCCGGAATTTGGGAAACGCTGTATCTGTGAGAGGTCACATATTGGCGTAAGTGGAAAAAGAGAGGTTTTACCTCGCCTCCGCGCGAGGTAGCGGCCCAAGGCCTATGTCGAAAAAGAGAGAGAGAGAGAGAGAAGGGTCAGCCAGTATTTATAGCTAGGGGAGAGAGACCCCTGTTGAAGGATTAAAGAACTGAGGAGGAGCTAACTCCGACACTATACATAGATATTTGACCAGTTTGAAAGAGAGCGAATACTTTAACTTGGTGAATACAAATCCCTTCAATTTGCTGCATGATCAAGTCAGTATTCATGTTAAAATAATGATTGTAACTTAGCTTGAAGCAGTTAGTTGAAGATGGATATTTTAGGCACACTTCCTCTTTAACCGATTTATGCTCTACGGATTTGCTTTGTTTTTGGCAATTCGGACCAATTCCTTCGTCCAATCTGAATTAAATTAAAGAAACTTTTTACACATCTGCCAGTTTTTTGACGAAGTTTTTATGAAATTAATACTTTTTTATGAATTGTTTCAAATATTAAATAGTGTTTTTTTTAAAAATAATGTCATGCTGAATAATCCAATAAAGTTGTATTTTAAATTTATGTGTTCACTAGAATTATTTATTCTAATATAAGATTTCTTCTTAAGATGATTTAAATATTTATTTATTTATTGAGGTGAAGACGGGAATATTAATGCATCCGCAATATGTGTTCTTATAGCTACGAAACCACAAAAGATGCTCAAAACAATAAAAACAAAATTTTTGATAACAGCGCATGCGCAAAACATCCCTGTCACCAAAAAGACGGATGTAATAAACAGACTGGTTTTTATTTATTTATTTTTTAACGAAACAAAATCATAAAACTTAATGAATTGAATAAAATTATCACAGAAATATTTTTTAGATAAAATTTATTTTACCCAATGATTTTTATTTTTATTTTTTATTTGAAGGTTCCTCTGAGATTTGCAGGCATTTTAAAACCTAGACCACAACGATATGAAATTTATTCACTTTCTAGTTGCAATAAAAAGCTTATAATATAAAATATTTAAAGCAAAAGATAAAAAAAATTAAAACTAAATATAAAAATGGACATTATTTTTACATGTCTATGGCCAAAATAAACATCTATGTCAAGAAATTAAAATCAAACTTAAAATAAAAATAAATAAATAACGCGTGTAAATAGGTTATTGGTAAAAGAGAAGACATCTTGTCTACTTTTGCTAAGGAGAAAATAAAAAAGATGATGTCAACCGGACTGGAGATGCACACAAAAATATTGAGTTTTCAGTTGGATAATCGCCATACACTGGCTCATTGGTTAGGAAGATGATCTGGAGGTAGCGTAATGTTAAGGTTCTTTTAATTTGAATCTGAAAAATATGTTGTATTTAAATTCGAGTTAATGGTGCGAACTTCCGTCAAAATAAATCTAAAAAAGTATACAAAGCGTCCATGGTACTGTACGCGATTGTTTCCTGGCTTCAATTTCAATACAGTGTAACCCGGATATAAGAGACCCTGATATAAGATAAACCTGGATATAAGAGAGATTTTATCTGGTCCCAAATTAGAGCCTGTGTTAATAAAACAAAATAGACCAAACCCGGATATAAGAGAAACTCGGATATAAGAGACCTCTTCTCCGGTCCCGACAACTCTCTTATATCCGGGTTACACTGTAATAATAATTGTCAAAGATTGAAGACAAGAAGATAAGTCAGTCATCAGTTAATTTCATTAAAAAAAGATTTATTTTAATTTATTTTTAAACCTACTTGCAGTAATTATTTTAGAAAAAATGATGGATGAATTAAAAACAAATCTTTTTTAATTTTATTTTCCAAAACTTTTGCGTCTAAGAAGTTTTTGTAAATCTTATATGTAAAAGAAGTCACAGCCCCCAAAATACGAGAATATGGCCATATCACATTAATTCTTGTAAAATTACAGAAGTTAAGCAACGTTGAGCTTGGTCAGTTCTTTGAAGCGTCACCGATTGAGAAAATCAGTTGCTGCAAGCTAGTATGTGCCAATGTAATGGATAAAGACTCATAATTGGAAATCGAAGAGCCGAGTTCCAATTTCGGTTGGGTTCGTTACATTCACTTACGCGCAAATACCATTAGGAACGGTATGAATTCACCTCTTCTCCCCCTAACCCCCCAAAATTATGGGTTAATTAGTAGGACTTCGATTAATAAATCATTATAATCTCCAAAACTTCTTAAAATCAAAAAATATGTTCTGGCTTTAAATTACCTGAAAATGAGTTGGTAAGACATAAAAATAAAATTAGTCAATCCAAAAAATACTAAAAACAAAAAATACAAAAAATACTAAAAAATCGAAATATGGATTTCAAAATCAAAACAAAAACATCTTTGCAATTGGAAAATAGATCTAAAACATTCAGATAAAAATGATAAAATCAGGAATGATTAAAATTAAATATCTGATTTTACCATTAGTTTACTATTTAATGTCCCTACTTATTTCCTGGGGCTGTGCTTGCAAGTGGTTGCAGAAAATTTCTCGTCCCGACCAACGATAGATTTTTAAAATTCTGATTTTTGATCATTTGGTCAAGATATTAAATATTTGATTAGTATGAGAATATTTCAGCATCGCTAATGAAATTTATTCGATCACCTGTCAAATAAAAAAGGCCAACGCATGATGAGTGTAAATTTCAAATCATATATATATATATATATATATATATATATATATATAATTCGGCAAAAAAAGGCACGGTTTCGCTTTGAAAAAAAAGCATAAAAGTTAGTGAAATAATTTCTAGTTTCAGATATTATTTCACTAACTTTTATGCTTTTACTGGGGTTTTTTCAAAGCGAAACCGTGTCTTTTTTGCCGAATTATATAGGCATCTATCTCTCTGACACGACTCTTTTTCTCTCACTCTCTCTTTCTCTCTCTGAGTGGCAATTTCTGAATGAGTACTTGACTTATATGTGTGCATGTAAGAATTGCGTGTACAGATTTTGTATTGGACAGGCTTAAACCTTTATCGATAGATAGATAGATAGATAGGAAGGTATAGGCTGGGGTAGATAGATAGATAGATAGATAGATAGATAGATAGATAGGAACAGGCTGGGGTAGATAGATAGGAACAGGCTGGGATAGATAGATAGATAGATAGATAGATAGATAGATAGATAGATAGATAGATATGAAAAATGACGGATTATTTTTGTTTTTTAACATTTTTCCATTCATTTCATTTTCTTTTTTCGCTTGTATTGTTTTTCAGTTGTATCTATTCTTTGTTACGTACACACACACGCACACACACGCACACACACACACACACGCACACACACACACACGCACACACACACACACATATATATATATATATATATATATATATATATATATATATATATATATACAGTGTAACCCGGATATAAGACAGTTGTCGGGACCGGAGAATAAGGCTCTTATATCCGGGTTTCTCTTATATCCGAGTTTGGTCTATTTTGTTTTATTAACACAGGCTCTAATTTTGAACCAGAGAAAATCTCTCTTATATCCGGGTTTCTCTTATATCCGGGTCTCATATATCCGGGTTACACTGTATGTATATATATAAAAGATAGAATAAAATATAGGAAGAATATATATATATATATATATATATATATATATATATATATATATTTCCTATATTTTACTCTATCTTTTTTTTAATTTCATTCTCGTCGTCTCCTCCCACTCAATTAAAATACATCTCATTTACTTCCCTAAAAAATTGCATGGAACATATATATATCTATATATATATATATATATATATATATATGTGTGTGTGTGTGTGTGTGTGTGTGTGTGTGTGTGTGTGTATGTGTATGTGTGTGTGTGTGTGTGTGTGCCTATTACTAAACTCGTTTTACTTAGTTTTGTATTCCATCATTTGTTCTCTTTTATTCTTTCTTTGCGGTTTCTTTTTTCCTGTGTAAGTTTTCATTTCGCTCCTTCATTTCTCAGTCACCCCCTCGCTACCTACCTATCTATCTATCTATCTATCTATCTATCTATCTATCTATCTATCTATCTATCTATCTATCTAGTCGTTTTTTCTTTTCGTTCTCCTTTTCAATTTTAAACGCCTTTACTCCTTCCTGAGACACTTATGTCCTTTTCCTTCCACTCATCCTCTCATTCATCCATTCACTGCCTTCATTATAAGTATGTATTTTTCCAACCAATCAAATTTGCTTTTATACCTCCCCCATACCTTCTCTAATTCCCAATCAATAATCCCAACCCTCTCTCGTTTTTGTCGTTTCGTTTTCTTCTACTTTCGTTTTCTTGTCTTCTTAATTTATTAGTTCCATTTAGAAAACTAAGAATAGGGAAATAAAACCACAATAAATATAAAGAAACAAGCTCAGAAAAATAATGTAAGACCTCAGATAGGAAAAAAAACTATATCTAATGTATAAAATGAAGAATAGAAATCGGTGTCGATACGGAAAAGCATGAAAGACGGAAATGCTTATAAGATACAAAAGTCGCAAGAACCAAGATATAGACTGAAATGTGGAGTGTTTTTAAAAACGATCGAAGATTCAAAACAAAACAAAAAATAAAAGATTTAAAAAATAAAAATTAAAAGTTTGCAGCGACAGAAATAATGGCGTAAGGACAAAGTGTCCCTGCCGAAATGAATCGCTTTCAAGATGCGCGAAAATAGCGCGGGAAAAAAATTGATGTCGAAGACAAATGAAAAGAAGAAATGTAGAATTTAAAAAATGATACAGAAAATTTCCGAATGAAATATTTCTTTTTAAATCTTCTCTTTTATCAGGGAATATAAAAACTTTACTCCATATGCACATATATATATCAACATTACCTTATATATATATATATATATATATATATATATATATATATATATATATATATATATATATATATATATATGCATACATCTGAATTGAAACCCGATATTTTCGGTGTATAAAGGTCGAAATATGTTATTAATATTCACTATTGGATCAAGAGCATGGACAGAGAAGTACCTTATACTGAAAAATATAAATATATCTGCGTAAAATAAATGCATTTTTCCATCATTACACAGCGATCTTATCGCTTTGCACATATATAGATGTACATTATATATCACTGTGCCTATATATATATATATATATATATATATATATATATATATATATATATATATATATATATATATATATATATATATATGTATGGATGTATATACCACTGTGCGTGTTGTTAACCTGTTATCTTTAAATTCTTGCATACTGTATGATTCACACCAGTGTGGATTCATATACTCTGAACTCATACAAACTTTGCTTAATATATATATATATATATATATATATATAATATATATATATATATATATATATATATATATTTAAGCACCATATCTTCAAGCATGTTTCATTAAACAATATAGACATATATCTGTGTATTTTTACAATAATCCGTTGTATTTTTCTAATTATCTTCTTCATGTTAAATTGAAATTCTTCAAGGAAGGCGCCGTAGTTTTTTATTAACCCATGTACTTTCGATCCCCTCCTGATCCTCCTCAGAGGTGAATTGCAAAGACAAACTTAATATAATTGTAATCGTTGTGATGGTGATTTTTGTAAACACGCGCTTTTGTAAAATTTCTTATAATTATTTTAAAATTAATCGTTGTGGTTACGATAAATAAGCGTTCCTAACGCAATATGCTAACTCGAGCTGGTATAATTTAACATCATGTTGCAATAAAAAAATATATATATTAGTGAGAAACAATTCAGGGTTCCGGCGGTGACGTTAGAAGTACAGAGTTGAAGTAGACTTTAGAAGAAACCGGAAGCCCAATCGTAAACAATGAACGAAGATCATGCCTCTACCTCTGTTCAATAATTTGAGAGGAGTATGAACCGGTCGATATGCGAGCCGATCTACTCCTACTGTTGCAGAGAGAGAAAGAAAAAAGTAAAATAAATAATTAGTGAATGAAATTTTAGAGTTTAGGCGGAGACGTTAGAAGTACAGAACTAGGAAAGAGAGTGAACCGGAGGATAGGCGAAGTTATTTTCTCCTATTGAGGGAGTCTTAAAGGGAAAAAATAGTAAAGATTAGTGAATAAATTATCCGCGTGAAGGTGGGAACGTTAGACGTATAGAGTTGGAAGAAAGCTTTTAAAAGGAAACGGAAACACAATCCCAAACAGGAAAAAATAAATAAAATTTCGGAGACTAGCAGCGAATATATGCTTTAGGGTACAGTTAGTTATGGAATTAACAGTATTAAGTTTTAACTTAATATAAGTTCAAATTATTAAAACAAAATCGAGCAGAGAATTAATATTATTTGGATTATGGCGAGATATACGTACAAATAAGTCCAAAATTTGGCCAGATTGTTTAGGCTCGCAAAAGATGATTACAAGCCAAAATATACATTTGATATATTCAAAAGGAATTTCTTCAATTAATAAAATCGAGTACGGAATAAACAAAATACAATTAAGAAAGCAATAGAAGAAAACTTCTCTGTATTCTCTTTTCAATGAACATTGGCCGCTCAGCCAAAACGCTATATATATATATATATATATATATATATATATATATATATATATATGTGTGTGTGTGTGTGATAAAAAGTTTGGTTTCTTCTCCCGAACAGAGCGATCCGTATGCCTTTTTAAATCCCAGTGTATTATTCTTCTGTTTTTTTCATCAAATGCAAAGTTTACTTCATACTGATGAAAATTGTTTGCATCGTCGAGTTGAAGAATCTTAGCCAATTGAAAACGCCTTCAACTTCTGCTGTAAATACTCAATTGCAGAAAATATACTTTCAATATGTGTTATATTTTGGCATTAAAAGTCAGATACGATTCTGTTTGAAACAAGCAGAAAGTATATAAATATATTAATTTGTAAAAGCATCAATATGATTTCTGGCATATTATCATTTATAGTAAAATATAAATCTGAAAATAACACCTGTAATTTGACTACAGTTATTAGCTGGAATATGCACTGTATTTCGGGGCCTTTTGGAGAAATAACTTTGCTGTATGAGCGTCTTTAGCAAGTATAATCCCCTACACTCGCTTAAACAATTGTGTGACAAAGAAAGAAATGAGGAAATGACAAAGAAGTCAGGAGGTAAGTATTTTGAGTAGGAAAGATGATGTCGTAAAATGTTCGAAAACTTCATTCTGTTCTCTATTTTGGAATGAAATCTACATACTGGCTGTTATCTATCGGAATTTCTAAGTGTGTATGCGAGAAACCCAGAGAAAGAAGGGTTTTTGAGATTTATTTCACGAAACGCACTTTATACATTTTCTCTCATACCTAAAGCAATAATCTAAATTCACTAAAACCAACTATCATAGAATATACACATTACGTTAGAAGTTTTACAAAAATTTATGGTTTTCAATATTTCTATGGAGCGAAATTTTTGAAACAAAAATAACGGGCCCAAATCCCAATACAGCTTCCTCAAACACAGTTTTTGTTCAAGCACTGCAATATGCATATATTCATTGTATAAACCTTTTCTTCTTCGCAGAGATGAGCCTCTTAAAAAACATATTTCATATTCAATTTACTCAAAAACCGTGTGCAAAAAAAAACATTTATCATAGTCAATTTTTTTGTTGTTGTTTTTTACCAGCTCTACCGTTGACACTTACTTTCATTAATCACAGACCATCTGATCAGGCGTGTTTAAGTGGTTTTATGGACTGCTTTCATGACGCCTCTATGTAGGTGAATGCTTCCTGGTCAGAGATGACCGTTAATTTTACACGATGGGCGGATGAAATGGGAGAATGGGTGTGTCGGCCAAACTAAGAATGAAACGAAAAATGATGGTATGAAGGTACATGCGCAGCAAAAACAAACCGAGGAGAGTTTTTTAAAAGAAATGACAAGATTATTTTATGTATTCACGATAGAGGAAAATACTGACACATAAAAGGCTTACGATATGAAGGTGTATGCAGATGTGCAAATACACACGCACACTTGCACACACAAAGGTAATGCAAGTTCGAACCCTTTGAAATTCGTTTTTTCAAAAACTTTACTTACTCAATTTCGTTTATTAGACATTGAAATAAAAAAATGAAATTTTTGCTCTTGTATATAAATAATCGTTACAAAATAAAATCCTTGCATGAGAGGACGAAACGCGTCGGCTAAGTTTGCCTTTTACCTTTATTCATATTGTCCTTTTACAGATATATTCTATCTGATATTTTTACACATGCACACACACATATGCACATGCACGCACGCACACACACACAAACACACACACACACACACACACACATATATATATATATTGTTGTGGTAGGATCCACCTAATTTGTATAGTGGAGTACCGACCATATAAATATGGTTGGTACTGGGAAGAGAGGGGAACGAATCAAGAGATTCAACCAGAGACTCTGCCCGACTGCGACTCAGTCAACACATTCTCCAGGAACGGTCTTCCCAGGAATATACAAAAGACTATATGTAAATATAGTGTACACTTTCTTGTTTCAATACATTTTGTTCTAAGTACATTTTGTGTTGCATTATTATTCCATGCATTAGTCCAGTTTCAACATATATATATATACAGTTAACCTGATGAATATTTACGAGGGTTCCTAGACATAATTTTTTTAAACCAAAAACATATTTGCTCTTGTATATAAATACTTGTTACAAAATAAAATCCTTGAATTTGCCTTGATATAGGGATGAAACGCTTTCGCTAAGATAAATTTTACTTTTGTCTTTATTCATATTGTTCTTTTACAGATATACTCTATCTGAAATTGTTACCTACACACACACACACACACACACACATATATATATATATATATATATATATATATATATATATATATATATATATTAAAAAGACGCTAAAAATCTGAGTGGTCATGTAAAATACAAAATTATATACGTAGCAATATAAAAATTAATAATAATATTTCACTGTTTTTCTCGACTTGCAGTTTCACGTTAACGTGTGTTTTATTTGAGGGCAGTCGCAGGAAAAAGAACAAGAAAATCCATTAAAAAAATAAATAAAATAAAAATATCTTCTTTTGCAATGGCTAAGAGTAGATCTCAAGAATAGGAATCTACATAGAATAGATGGAGAGAAAAAAGAAAGGAGTTTGCCATAAATACGAGGACACTGAGATCCGAAGACGTATTGAGATGGCCAAACACGCATTTCAAAGGCTAGACAGAGTATTACAAAAAAGGCGGATTTTGTTGGTAACAAAGAAAAGATTATTGAACGGCTTTACAAAAGAGAATGTTGGACGGTCTCCTCAAAGATGAAGAAGAGTCTAAAGGCAACGGAGTTATGGTTCTACGAAGGATGCCAAGGATACCATGGACCAATCATGTGATCAATGATGAGGTTTTGAAGAGGATGCAAACAAGGAAGAAGCTTAAACTCAACATCAGGAAGAGGCAGCTGAAGTTTCTGGGACATGTAATGAGAACGGAGGGCTTGGATAATCTGATACTCACGGGGCTGATAGAGGAAAATAGAGAGAAGGGAAAGCAACACGTGACATACCAAAGCGGGCTGAAGCAAGTGGATGACGGAACAGGGTTTGGGAGGAGTAGCCAAAGAACAGAACATATTGAGAACTACAAGGTATAGAGAGAAGAGCCATGTCCGCCTACGTCCTGAAGCGACACAGTACTTAAAAAAGAAGTATTTAGGAAAAGCCTATTTCTTCCAGTTGACTAGCAATATCTAATAATTATGATAGCTATAGATATAAATATATATATATATATATAATTTGACAAAAATAAATATCGAAAATATAGGTGTGTGCGTGTGTAATTCGACAAAAATTATATTTAAATAAAAGATATAAATTGAGACTGCTGCAAAATACTGAGGGTATTGCAAACAGAAGAGATAGATAGATAGATAGATAGATAGATAGATAGATAGATAGATAGATAGATAGATAGTGAACAGGTTGAGATAGATAGATAGATAGATAGATAGATAGATAGATAGATAGATAGATAGATAGATAGATAGATAGATAGATAGTGAACAGGTTGAGATAGATAGATAGATAGATAGATAGATAGATAGATAGATAGATAGATAGATAGTGAACAGGTTGAGATAGATAGATAGATAGATAGATAGATAGATAGATAGATAGATAGTGAACAGGTTGAGATAGATAGATAGATAGATAGATAGATAGATAGATAGATAGATAGATAGATAGATAGATAGTGAACAGGTTGAGATAGATAGATAGATAGATAGATAGATAGATAGATAGATAGATAGATAGATAGATAGATAGATAGATAGATAGTGAACAGGTTGAGATAGATAGATAGATAGATAGATAGATAGATACATACATACATACATACATACATACATACATAGAGGGGATGTCATTCGACAAAAAATTATTGTTGCTAAGTAAAAGAAAGAATAAACTGAAGTACTACAAAAGCATTACAACGAGCATGTGGTGAAAATAGATTTTTCCTACTCAATCTGATGAAAGAATCTGAGAAATGAAAAAAAAGTTAAAGTCAGGCATTTATACATTTAAGGAACCTCTTCAGGACGATAGTTTAGTGTTCTACGAAAGACATATCTTTGGAATTATTATTAGATTCAAATTCGTTAAACATTATAACGATTTGCTATTCTTTCAACGACACACACACACACATATATATATAACTATAAACACACACACACATATATATATACAGTGTAACCCGGATATAAGAGAGTTGTCGAGACCGGAGAATAAGTATCTTATATCCGGGTTTCTCTTATATCCGGGTTTGGTCTACTATATATACATTAACACAGGCTCTAATTTGGGACCGGATAAAATCGCTCTTATATCCGGGTTTCTCTTATATCTGGGTCTCTTATATCCGGGTTACACTGTATAGTAAACATCCTTTTATATATATATATATATATATATATATATATATATATATATATATATATAGTAAGCATATAAAAATAGAAAATAAAAGACCTCCTTGATAATGGCTAAGAGAATAGCCGAAAGCGCTCGTATATATAGAACATTTGCCCTATTTTTACGCACTTTATATCCAGGATAGAAACATTTATACCAATCCAAGATAAATTGAATAAAAAAGTTAATCGCAGTACTTTGTCAGTCGACTTTAATAAAACTTTTGTAAAAGTGGGATTACTGCCCAAATACACACACACGCGCGCGCGCGAGCACACACACACGGACACACACACACACACACACACATACACACACATATGTATATATATATATATATATCAATTTGGTTCATGTATTTGAAGAACCAAAATACGCATATTTATATGTGTCTCTCTCAGCGTGCCTGACAGGTGCCTTGTCCATATTCTTATCTACGTACATTAAGAAGACATCGTAATCCACAATACGCTATAGACGCACAACCATGCATATATATATGAGCTGAAATTAGCAATAGCATGTCATCTTCAGGAACACTAATGTTAAGTGTGGTTTCCAGAAGAAAAACACGTTCATGTCCTGCCCGACAAAATATGGATTTCGTGTTAAAAACGAATGGCGCCAAGACATTTCTGCGCGAATTTCATTTAAAACACCGGACCGTAGCCCCCGGTGACAATCTTCTTTACCACCAGTGACATGTGCGTACGAACGAAATACATTACCCCCAGACTGTCCCCAGAAAGCAAAAAAGGTTAGTGTATGTACTGGCTGGTGGAGATCGGTGGTAAATGGTGGTGGTGGTAGTTTAGGGAAACCGTAATTGGGCCAGGAGGCAAATTCTCCCGCCAAGCTAACCTTTGGTGATAAGTAGCCTCAGGTGATGACGTCACAGTCCGTGTCGTACTGACCATAACTGGCTGAGGTTGGGTGGGGGCAATTGTGAGAGAGAAAGAGAGAAGAGATAGAAAGATAGAGATTTGAGAAGGAGAGTCAAATAAAAAGGGTGTAGGAGGATAAATACTTGCTGTTTGTGCTGGGACAGTCAGTATTGGGGTTGGAAATGAGCAAGTGGAGACAGTTAATTCAGTTGAATTGAGATTCATAGGCATCTTGGCACCTGTGGGCACCCAATTTGTCGTTAATTGAACATCAATTACCGCATATTTGAGGTTCAGGAGTATTCCTTACATGCCATACTCCCTACACCAGCATGGCATGAACACCCAACTCTTTCACCCTCATCGTTTCCAATTCCCCGTGTTTTACCAGCGTTCGCCTCTCTCTCCCTTCGGTTAGCGTTGTCTTTTACATCGCCTCTCTTTCTACGCCTCTTCATTTTACAAGTGACCACCTACTTTCTGGATTGTCCACTCTTTTTGACATCCTTTCCTATCGCATCTCCGTTCATCTGTCGCGTGACTTATCCTGTTTAGTCACTTCCCGGCAATAGTTTACTTAGCTTCTATCACTGTAATATATTTTCTCTGATTCCTTAGACAATCCTCGACGCTTAAAATATCCCTTGCTACTTTTTCAACTGATTCAGGTGCATATTTCCCATTTCTAAAATCCTACAATTCGGATGCTGATTTTCAAGGATGGTAGACAATTCTCACTTGAAAGCCTGTCGCAGAACAATATTCCCACCTTCATTTTTCCCGATTTCAATTTGTGTATGTAAATATCGTCTTACCATCTGCTATTCTTACAGACAACTACTACTGTAGTGTTTTCAACGCACAAAGGATGTTCTAATTGTGCGACTGAATTAATTTAAGCTTTCTAAAGAACCAAATCGCAGTCATGGCGCGATGTGTAACATGCCTCACTTGTCGATCAGTTCACTCGTATTGTGAGTTCGAATCTTATACCAGACGAAAATGTATCTTAGCAGGTATATATGAATTAAGATGTATCTTCGTAGGTACATATCTTGAATTTAGATGTATCTTAGTAGGTATTTATCATGAATTAAGACGTATCTTAGAAGGTACTTATCATGAATTAAGACGTATCTTAGAATGTACTTATCATGAATTAAGACGTATCTTAGTAGGTACTTATCATGAATTAAGACGTATCTTAGAAGGTACTTATCATGAATTAAGACGTATCTTAGAAGGTACTTATCATGAATTAAGACGTATCTTAGAATGTACTTATCATGAATTAAGACGTATCTTAGTAGGTACTTATCCACCAGCAAAATGTTAAGACAGGGTAGCGATTATCGCTGCAGAAAATGAGATTGGAGTTCAAATTCAAGTAGCGGGTTCACATTCTCAGAAATGTCCATTTTCGACCCAAAACACGGGTTAATAGCAAGACAGAATAGACTCTAAAGATTTGGTTGGCAATCGATCTAAGAGAACAACTCTGAAGTCAAAACCAGGTGCATTTGGGAAGTATTAATTCCACCCCTAAAAGCCTACTTGCTGCAGACATCACAACTCCTAGTATAATGAGTCTGTGACCCTATTCGCCACGGTGTCTACAAGATTAATATACATCATTTTGAGAGGGTGAATTAAAAGTTCATTCATTTTTTGCAGGCCTTAACTCTAAATCATGGACATGTCTCAAGATTAAATCGCCATTATTATTATTATTATTATTATTATTATTATTATTATTATTATTATTATTATTATTATTATTATTTCCTTTGATTTATGGTGTATACTCATTTCCTTCCGGGTCCCAACCAGAGACCCAACGTCAGAAATGGCATCATGACATTTTCCACTGAGGTTTTTTTGAGAGAAAAACAGAACAAACTTCGAACACGCATATTTTACATAGATCATGCCCTTCGTAATGTGTGAGCTGTATTTGTTAGTGCAATTTTTTGTATTTCTTTAAGGCTTGGGCTATCAGAAATCCCTTCACTGTGTCTATCGAAACATTTTCCAATCAATCCGAGGGCTCCAGCTACAAGTGGAATTATTGATGTCCTTATGTGCCGCATTTTTGAGATTTTAAATTTAAGGTCCTTGTATTTTGATAGTTTTTTGAAGATCTTCAAAGATACATTACAGTCTGTAGGGACTGCTATCATATTTTTCTCTGACTCTTTTTCCCTTACTCTGCCTGGCTTTGTGGCACTCTTTCTATCTTTCTATTTCAGTCTAGCCGACTGAGAAATTTCTACTTGTCTATCTATCTATCTATCTATCTATCTATCTATCTGTCTGTCTGTCTGTCTTTCATATTCTGCGTGTGTGTGTGTCACTTCATTTTTCAGTCTGTTTGTCTATGTTTATCTCTATCTCTCTGTATTTTCTTTTTTACTGTCTCTTTGTCTGTTACTCTCTTTCCCTCTCTTATCCTTTCATTTTCTCATTTTCTTCTCCAAATCATTCTTTCTTCATTGTATTTTTCATTTTTCTTCTTTTACTTTTCATTCAAACCAGTTTTCATTTTTCTCATTCGTTCGCCTTAACTCATTCCGTCTTCATCATTCCCACCAGCTTCTACTCTCTCTCGATGTGTCCGTTTCTCTGAGATCGATATTTCTCTCTGACTCGTTACAATATATTTTCCCTCTGTCTATCTTTTTTTATTTCACTTCTCTTGGGCCCACCCACACTACCCTTATTAATGACATCCAATTCACTCCTGTTACCTTTTTATTCCCTTCCTTTTTCCTGTTTGTCCCTTTCTCTTGAATTCTACAGCCATCAAATAAAACAGACATCTTTTCTTCCTTTCTTCTTCATCATTTTCGTTTTGTATCTTTTCCTCTTGAATCCATTATTTTCCCACTTTCCATCACCATTCTCTTCTCGTCTGATTCCTTTCTCCTTAATTGTCATCTTTTCGCTTCTTTTTATTCGTTTTGCTTCTACACTTTTACGCTTTTATTCTAACCTGCTTATAGTCATCCCTTCCAGCGCAAATTTCGGTCATCTTTCAAGGCCGCCATCGTCACCAGCGTCGAAAGCGACCAGGCTATTGCAGACAGAGTCCGAGGATAAAATTACCATAAGTGACATTATGGTCAGCATGCACATTCCATATTAGATAAAAACTTCCGATGCCAATGTCCACTAGCATAGCATGATGGACAGTAATGAAATCGGCCTCAGACACAAGTAAATGTCTTAACAACCAATAGCCATTCGCTAAGAGATTACATTCATACTAAACAATATATTCGTGTATAAGTCGAGATTTGGATTGACTGAGATACCATAGTATTGCTAGCTCGAAAGCCAGGCAATGATGTCTCAGGCCGTAGATGAAAATAATATTAAATATTTTCAATTAAAAAAGTGTATGAATGGAAAAGAATGTTTTTTCATGGTTGAAACTTGCCATGTTTCAATTGTAATTAGGAACATAAATAACAAAATGTTTACTTTAGCGAACAGAGTTTTAAAGATCTTCGAGGAATTTTACAAGGTTTTTAAAATATGTTTCAAACCATTGTTAATGACATTTATCGCCCTATGACACATTAACAGGCATACAAACACCACATGTTGAAACATCGGTTCTCGTACGATCACTGAAGTTAAGTAACGTCGATCTTGGTCTGTACCTAAGATGGGTGACCGCTTAGGAATACCAGGTGTTGTAAACTTGAATCTGCGGTTGGTGTAATGGATAATGGCTCAGAATTGTTAATCAGAGAATCGAGTCCCAATTTACGTGCAAATACCCTTGGAAAGATATGAATACACCTCTTCTCCTCCCAGATATGGGTTAATTAGTAAGACTCGTATAGCTAAATCATTATTGTCACCAAAAAATTATTAATCTAGAAATATATATTTTCTGACTTTAAATAACCTACAAAGGGTTGATAAATCGTAGAAAACGAACCAGTAAAAAAGAAACATTTTAAAAGCGGTGTAGTCTTGAAGCTTTTAATATAGAAAGAAAAAATTGAATTAAATAAATAAAGAGCCAGTATCGTTTCGTATGTAGATACTATTTAATATACGTCCAAAATAGTAGTAATAATATGTTAACATAATAATATATAAATCTATATCTATAAAAAAGAAGATGTCTGTGTGTGTATGCCTTTGTGTCTGTGTATCTTTGTACGTATATGCACGTCCACATTTCGATGAACTTGTATAGACATATTGCAAATTTACCAAGGTAGGCCAAGTCCAACTCCCAGGGGTTTGGCAGAAACATCGATAAAACTGAAGGTGGATACGACTTTTTGTAACAACCAAGACAAAGTTACACGCGAACAAAATTTTCACTGGATGAGTTGATGTTCTCTGCACTAAATGCAAGACATAGCCGGTCAGGAGTTTTATGTAGAGTGTTTGATAGTTTTCCTGCGACATTGGCTTCACACAAAAAATTACAAAAATCTGTGAAAAGATCGGGTTTTTCGTACTACTAAAATAAAAACTTGAATAACTTCCCCATTTCTTATTCAATTTTCTCCAAACATGTCGCAAAAATATGCTATCATGCAAGAAATTTCTGCTCGCTTCCCAGCGTATAACGAAAAACCCAGAAAAACTATTCAAAAATCCGTTTTCCGGCCATAACTCCCTGGCTTTTTATCCGATGCTTTCCAAATTTGCCATGTAAATTACATATGATACACAAATTGTCTTGCGTAAATGTTTGGTTTAGATTATTTCAGTTCAGTTAAGTGGACGAAATCTGCGACAAACTACAGTGTTGTTCGATAAAAGTGACTCACCTGATTTCTTTTACTAAAAATATTTTTGTCTATTGTTTTTGGGGTTAAAATAATTTTTAATCTTACTAATATAAAGACCTCTTCCCGACCACCTAGGAAAAAAGTTTATTCACCCTAAGGTATTCTATTGATAATTATAAATTTGGATATAAATGAGATTCAGCAAAAAAAGTGACTCAGATATCGCATTCTAATGATTAAACTGGTAAATTTAAAGATCTTTTGACAAAATATTGAAAACTATTTTACAATACACTCAGAACAATATTCTAGAGAATTCTAGAACCGCTTAAATTAAATCTAGAGTATTCCAGAATATTCCAGAAAGCCTCATACAGTATAAAAACAGCTTGAAATAGCCACTCAAGTCACAAACCAGATGAAAGGATACAAACACACATCAGAACCACTTAAAGCATCTATTATTGCCCTCTCAAAAGCAAACAAGTTTACGAGAGAAATTGCAGAAATTGCGATAACCTCGCAATCAACTGTCTCTCGAAAGCTTAGGGCACATAATGATGCCACTCCTGCTCCAAGGAAGGAAACAAGGGGACGAAAGAAAAAGATTGATGATAGAACTGGCAGGGTAATCAAGAGAGAAGTTGCTAAGAATAGGACTATAACTAGCCAAGAAATTGCAGCCAGTCTCAGCGAAGAGCAAGGTGTTAGTGTTGCCTCTTCAACAGTCCGTCGGTGGCTGCTAGAACAAGGCTACAAATCCTGTACACAAAGGTTCAAGCCGCTAATAAGCAAAGCCAACAAAGCCAAGAGAATTGAATGGGCTCCCTATTACAAAAATGTCACCGTAGAAGACTGGAAGAATGTTCTCTTCTCCGATGAAAGGAAAGTTGAGAAATTCAAAGGATAAGGTGAGTCACTTTTATCGAACAGCACTGTAGGTCCAAATTCGGCTTTTGCGATTTAGCCAATAGTTTCTTCATATGATTCCATCTTAATTTAGCATTCGAACAATCTTTGATGGAAAGATTGTTTGAGAAGGATTATTGAAGCGTTAAAAGGGAAAAATTCCCGAAGAACCTTTTATTAACTCCAGCTTTACAGTACACGTGCAAAGAAGGAGAGAATGCGTTTATGCGATTGCACTTGCAGTTGAATCAAGCTCTGACGCTTCATCCCCATTTTTGCTTGATTATTAGATTTGTGAACAACGCCATACTATTTGTAAGTTATTAGGGCCATAGGAAATTTACTGAATATCTAAAACATTGAGACAATTTAACCCCAAGCAACGACTACACAAGAAGGTTTTACCGATTGAATTCCTTTATTAAGAATAATCAAACATTTGCTAAGTACATACCGTAAAAAGATGAGTGGGGAGTAACTTCGTACACCAACGGATGATGCATGCAAACGATGACGCAAGCAGACATTTGTAGACGGAGGGTTCGGGTACACATTTCAAATATATAATTAGATAGAAATTGTTCAATGTCTGATTGCTTTCGGCTATTGATAGCCATTATGAAAGATATTCTTTTTTATCAACTGTTTGTTGGCCGTTTAAAGCCGGAACACATTATTGATTTTCTTCGAGGAAATATTGCATTAACCTTTCTTCCTTTTTTTTAGAATAACAATGATTTTTCTTGATACATGTCCTACTATTTAACCCATAGAATGGATGAGCAGATAGATTGATTGTTTTCCCAAGGATATGTGCGTAAGTGAATGTAAGGAGCCCGATTGAAATTTGAACATTCCGTGTCGCTATCCATTACACCACCGGCACAGAAATTTCACATGAAGAAAATCTACACTAACAAGACGAAATGTGATTCACGTTTTGTGTCTGAAACTTAAATTTACTTTATTGTTAGAAAATTAGATTTTAATTTCATCTCAAAATATATATAATTCATTTTTTATCCATATTTAAAAATTGGAAATAAAGGCTTGCAGCTTCTGTTCATATTTTAAGTAAATATCAGTTATAATTTGATACCAGACAACAAAAATTAAAAAGTTTATTTTATAGAAAAAAATCTATATTTTCATGACAAACGATCCCGTAGCATATTTATATGAAAACTCAAATAAAACATTAATCGGTTTAAACCACAATTTTTATTGTCAATGAAACAATGAAAAAAACAAAAAAAACTCTCACAAACAACATGGACCTAAATGGCCGGCTAATGCCAATCATAAATAATATTTTTTGTTGAGTTTTTTTTTTTCAATCGATTATTTGGCTTGCATTTTGCACCACCAGCTGATAGTTTGACAAAACATACTGTTAAGTACTTGCTTCGTCCGCCACCTCCACACAAACACCAGACTGTAATCAGTAAATGGATAAGTCGAGTGAACTTCGATGACGACTTATTGGCTGTTTGACAAAGATCACATCTTATCTGATTCTTCTGCCTATTTTCTGTTGGCTTCGTCGAAACAATCGATCTTTTATTCGACAATTCAATTTTAGGCGAGCCAGAAGAAAAGTGCGCCTCAACAGCAATACTTGGAGAAGTCCGTGAATGATTTTCACATGGTAGATAGCCAATTCAAGAGTATGACAGCCAAGGTATCCCATTAAAATAACTGAGAGTTTTATCGACAACCTCATGAGATTCATTAAACTGATTAACACACGTGATATCTAATTAAAACTGAACCCAATAAAGTTGTTTAAATTAAACAAGAGTCTCAGCTGATTTTCTCGTGTTAACATTGCTACAAAAAATTTAGAATAAAAACGATTTTTATTCGATGTCCTTCGATACAAGCATAGGCAGTTTGAATTAATTTTTGTTTACTATTTATTCCATTTTAATTTCAGCTGCTTTTCATTGCAACAATTTCCAGTAGTTCCGAATTTGTTTCTCTGGGCCGCATTTAAAAATAATTAAAAAAAAAAAACAGACACAGGGTTAAAGTGAGATAACTACGGATTCGAAGTCAGAACATTATCATTGATAACTCTCTCCTCCAATTTGCGGACCCTCGTTACTGTATTCTTAATACTTGATATAATGCAAAAATATCACAATGATAAAATCGGTCAATAATTATTTATACTAGGACTCGTACATGCAATTACGACTAATCCATAATATTTCAAATTTTGAAATCATATTTATTTTTGGCATATGAATTTTTTTAAACTATTTCTAAATCTTTAATATTCTTTCGATCATTCCGCCTCCCCTACTACCCTCTTCCGACGCACCTATGAGGCGCACCACCCCGTTTGGGAACCACTGACTGCTATTTTATTGAAATGAAGGCTTGTAAGCCATTATTCATTTTTCACATGTATTTCTTTCATCTTAATTTCTACGGCTTTTTATCGCATCTTCCAGACAAGAATTAGACTATCAATCGTTTGTTAATAACCAGAGCAACAATAATAAATGATCAATAAATAATGAATTATTTCTAATGGATCAAAATATGACTTAAAATAATAAATTCCAGTTAGTCCAAGTTTAATGAATTTATTAAAAATGTTGTTCAACCACCATTGCGAAATTTTACCTATCATGATTGATGGGCGGTATCTCGAGGAGGCCCCTATGCTTGAATGCATGTTGAGACAAGCTCTCCCTAGCCCTCAAGTGGAATTCATATATCCGATCTATATCCGATTGCTAATGATGCTGGTAAATGTTCGGTTGATTGTACTGCTCCAGTAAGTATCTGACTTCTCCTGCTATACACTATCTTTACAAAAGCCAAATAAGACAAAAAACGGTGTATCGCTGCTGGATTAGAGCTGCCCAGTCCTAATTTGCCTATTTTGATAGAGTTCAGAAGCGACGACGCGGCCTTGCGAATGATGGATTTTCCCCACCCTACAACCCCCTTGTCACAGATGAAACGTCGTAAGCATCTCGCTATTTTTATCGCTATTTCCATGACAGGTATTCTGATAAGCTACATTCCTTGGTTAGACCAGCCCTGTCCTTTTTAAATGGAGCCCGTCATGATACATACAAAAGAATGAATCATCCTCATCTCCTTTGAAATCCATTAGTAAAAAGGAAGTTCCACTCGGACAGATTCTTCTCAAAAAAATGCTGCTTTGTGAAACAGACCCGCGGCAAAATATTTTCCCAATCCTGAACTCATCGAGTCTAGAGTCAACCATTATATTTCATACACAACCTCATGAATTGCATCTTTTGCTTTTTTCCTAAGTTCATACAACACCATACATTAACATTCTACCTTGAGTGGCTCCTAGGGCTTGTATCGAATGAACATTATACATATATAAAAATTATATCACATGCAATCGCAATAACAACAACAAAAGCGTAAATACATATATATAATCGTACATTCACACATATACACATACAGTTCTGCACATATACATATATACGCATACAGATACACATATACACACATACGGACATACACATACATATAAGCACGTATAAATATATCGACCCATACAGCAACGTAAAAAAGTAAATAAGGCAAGTAAAAATATATATACACAAAGATGCACATATATACAAATACATACATACATACACATACATATTTACATATACATACATACGCACGTATACATATATGCATATAAACTAAACATATAAACAGACATTAACAAATACACGCATATACATGAAAAATCAAACAAACGTAAATTAAAACTATATAAATATAAATACGTATATACACACCCACGTATACATATATACACACATACACACACACATACATATATATATATATGTATATATATATATATACACACATACACATATATATAAATACACACATATATATATATATATATATATACACACACAGACATATATATATATATATATATATATATATATATATATATATATATATATATATATATATATATATCCATATATAAACATATAGACACAGACACAAAAAAGGGAAAGGAATATGTATACAGAGACCTACATATATTCTAACAATATTAACTTAATGATGATAAAATACATTAAAAGTTTATAATATTTTTTTAAAATAACAACAGACAGTCTATAAGCAATTAAAAACTCCTTATCAACAAAAGTAGATTTTTTAGATTCTAAGACACTAAGGTATACATACAAATACACATACTACGACATACGAACATACATCCATATATACATAAATATATAATCATATATAAATACCCATATCAACACATCCAGATATATATATATATATATATATATAAATATATATATATATATAAGTACACCCACATCCGAACGCATACATATAAATACCTACACACATATATATACATATATACATACATATATACATATTTAAACGAATACCTTTACACATACATACATACACACACACACACATATATATATATGTATATATATACATACATATACACATACACATATACACACATACGTACACTCACATATACTTATACATACATATACATATATATACACATTTACACACACACACACAAGTACACATACATATCCATATACACATACATATACTTACACACTTAGTAGTAGACACCTACCAAAGTTTACATCCCTACTCGTACACATAAACAGGTTAACATATGATAGGTGTCAATATACACACATATATACCTTCATATTAAAAAAAAACAATAAAAACTACTAACATATATATACCCCTATATACACACATACACATCCAACAGTACAAACACACATACATAACATACAAATATATACATACAAATACAGACACGTATAACACTTTGTAAGTACACAATACACATTCATATCGACCAGGTGACCATCATGTTATAAACGTAATAGTCTATTAAATTTAACTTATCATTATCATTGAAAGTATATGATCTCTATACTAAGTTAAATTTAAAACGATGTTTACAGTTAACTGTTATTTCATATGTTTGATTTAAAAGATCAGTCTTATTTTTAATCTAATTATGTCAAATTTTTCGTTAAGGCATAGGTAACACGGGGCGTATAGGGAGTTACATGTCCGGGCTTTCTTAATCAATTTCCATTTAACCGTAGGTGTTTTATTCTTTTCTTTTAGACTCCAAAAGTATTTGGATAATGAAGTCATATACTTATAGTTACTGTTATTAAAAAATTGCATATGACCCCGCCAACGTTCCTTGAATGGTCTCATGGTGCTATGAATGTAAAATTTCTTTATACTTGGATTTTCTAGTGTTGATATTGTACAAAGATAAATACAGAACTAGTCAAACAATTATTTTTTAGTGGAAAAGGATTCCTACAATTACATATATATATATATAACATAGAGAAAATGTAATTAAAATATTTTTAAAAATTCTTTTACTTAAATTCTTTTGGCGATAAACAGCATGTTCATCGGCTAAAATGTCTATTCCTTACAAATTTTAATTTGCAATGATAACTACGAAATAAAACATGGTGCGATTTTGGCTTTATATCTACAAGGAAAAGTAGCACGTATTTTTCTATGTAGATATCATTCCAAAATAAAATTTGTACGGTGTAGATATTTTTTCCGTGTAGATAACAGGCCAAAGTAGATATTTTTCCTTGTCGGTAACAAGTCAACGTAGCACCCAAAAATCTATCATTATTTGATAATTACTAAATTATTTAGGTTCATATTTGGATTATGAACATTTTCGGTTTTGATACGATATAAGCTGACCATATATATCTAGTGATATTTAAAATCTGGCGATTACGACTGGGAACAAAGGATATCGTCCAAGAGGTATTCAACCTGTATTTGGGATTGCTTTACAGATTTGGTAAAATTCATTCGAGAATAAGTTCAAAAAATAAATAAGATATTCTCTATATGGAGTTGATTTCTTCCAGTATCAGTTATTCGATAGATGTTAAATAGTATTGGCTTCCCATCGCACGGCTGGACTTCTTTGCATCGCGTCCCAACGAGACAAACTGAACACTTAGGGGCAATCGTAAAAGCTGGAGACTTTCCTACCCATTTATTTTCAACAATTTCTTAATGCACTTGTTTCAAATCTCGTCTCACTTCTCACGACACGATTCGAGATCTTAGTGAAATGGTAGCCCGTCTTTGAACGTCCCTTAAGCGAGGTTCCATTAATATGTGAGACTTTTTATCTGGGTAAGGGCAATAACTCATAAAATATGATGTATTGGTGGCGACGCAAGAGGACAGAAAGACGGGAAAAGTTTTCCCAGTTGTGCAACACGAAAGAAGAAAGCGCGCTCAAAAACGCTTTCGAAAGAAAACGGAATAAGAAGTTTCTTTATTAATAGTGTAACTATTTATTCTAAAGGCACATGGCTTAACGCAGGACTTCAAATAAAAAAAGACGTTGGACGGGGCACCCGAGCGTGGGAAAAGAAAGAATAGCAATTTACAGAAAAAAAAGGATCAGACTGGAGACAAAGAAAGAAAGAAAGAAAGAAAGAAAGAAAGAAAGAATCAATTCGAGGAAAAAGAAAGCGAAAGAAAAAGAGAATGAAGAAGAAACAAAGAGAAAAAGAAAGAAGAAAGAATCAATACAAAGAAAAAGAAAGAGAAACAGAAAGAGAATGAAGAAAGTAAGAAGAAAGAAAAATCGAATTTAAAAAAGAAACAAAGAGAAAAAAGAACAGATAAAGAAAGAAAGACAGAATCAATACGAAGGGAAAAAAGAGAAAATTAAATAGGATGAAGAAATTAAGAAGAAAGAAAGAAAGAATCAAATTTAAGAAAAAGAAAGAAAGAAAGAAAATTTAGGGCGGTGAAAAAAAAGAATATATATGAAAATTCCCAATAATGTCTATGGCAACATGTTTGGAACCATCAGAAATGTTGGTTCATTCACTTTTGAAAGATAATTTCAGCCGAAACAAGGTAAGAAACAAGGTAAGAAACAAGGTAAGAAACAAGGTAAGAAACAAGGTAAGAAAACCACTGAGACACAATGGGTTACTGAGCGTGAAAGAAGATGAGAAAAAAAAACATTATTAAGGGGAGAGAACAATAAATGAACAGGAATTAAGATAAAAGCTAATGATTGACATTGCGTTAAAAAATTTTGAGGATCAAAGTTGACTGAGAAGCAAGAAGCCGGAAATGTGTTCCAAATGCGATAGAAGTAATTGTTAGCATAGAACATACGCAGTTATATCTAGCAATTTCAGCTGTAAAATGATGTGGCCTTGCTACCAATCTATATAGTACTGTGTTTAAATTCATAAAGTCAAGGTACCATAGCGAAATGTTCATCAGAACAATTACCATGAAAATATTTATAGAAAAAAACACAAGAAAGCTACATTATGGCGGTGGAAAAATGACAGAAGCCGAGATGCCAGGTCAGGACCGTAAATCCTTTTGGGAATGGTATCACTCCATTCACTTACTTACATGCTAATACCTTTGGGAAAGGTATGAATCCTCTTCTTCTTCCCTCCCCATCTATGGGTAAATAGCAGGATAGACTGGGTTCTATAGCCTTGGATGGCATCTGGTCTACCGCAAAAAGAAATGGCAACCTACTGCGGGAAAAAATCTGTCTCGTCAGTCATGTATCGAACGATACATGATCACCTCAGCGTGTATCACGCATGGCACATCCCCTCTCTCCAGCTACATATTAAACATCAGGAAGTGTATGTGGAAAAATTGCTGTTATTCTAAAAATTTGTTAATATATTATTCACTCGCAAAGAATTATTCTTACAATCCAAGATGTTTATCTTACTTTAACTATCGTTATAAAAATTGGATTTCCACTAATTTCAACTCAATAGTTTTTTTCTTGCTTATTGATTTTTATTTTTGTTAAATTATTCATAAGTGTTTACGAATCCCACATCACTTGAGTAGTAATTTAGTAAGATAAGAGAATACTAATACGTAGTAGCGGGCTCAGATCATAACGTTTTCATGTATCTTTGCCTGATTTTTTTTATTTTTTATTATTTAAATGCCATTTTCCAGCTCAAAACCGTTACCAGAATGATTTCAATGACATATAAGTTCAGTGAGTGAATTATTTAATCTTAAGACAATTTTATGTTCCTTTTCCCTTCTTTTCTTAAACTTCAAAATGTTTCGACAACACTGGGATTAAAAATATACAGTGTAACCCGGATATAAGAGAGTTGTCGGGACCGGATAATAAGTCTCTTATATCCGTGTTTCTCTTATATCCGGGTTTGGTCTAGTTTGTTTTATTAACACAAGCTCTAATTTGGGACCAGAGAAAATCTCTCTTATATCCGGGTTTCTTTTATATCAGGGTCTCTTATATCCGGGTTACACTGTATATACATTAACACAGACTCTAATTTGGGACCAGAGAAAACCTATCTTATATCCGGGTTTCTCTTATATCCGGGTTTCTCTTATATCCGGGTTACACTGTATTATAATCAGTTAACACGAGTTTCTCGTGCAAAATGAACTCCTTGTTTTACATTTTTAATCGTTTTTTACCTCAATAGTAAAAGAAACTAAATAGCAAGTATAAAAGATTCCACAAAACTAGACAAACTCCACAAATAACAAACTTAAAATAAATTTAGTTAATCTCCAAAAATCTCCCAAAAAAAACTATATATAATGCCTTGTGGGCATGTGTGTTAATTGCTGATCAATGTGCATCCATTTTGGAAATTAAATTAATCGAGCCATAGTCTGCCAGAATATATTTTTGCTATAAATTTTAATATTCATTTTTTAAATCTGAAATATCAATCCAATTGACATTAATATTTACAATATTATTTCAAATAATGACAATGTTACGATGATGTAGAGTAACAGTAACGACAGTGGGCAGAACAGAAAGATAGAAATGGTTCAGTCTCTTCGAATGTGCGTGCATATGTGTGCAAGAGATAGAGACAAAAAGAAAGAGAAAGAAAATATATCGAGATAGATATGAACAGGCTTAGATAGATAGATATATAGATAGATAGATAGATAGATAGATAGATAGATAGATAGATATGAATAGGCTGAGATACTTCAGTGATTATTTTCCAAATTTCGGCAAATCAGTTCCATTATTTTGTCCAGCAAGAATTGTTTTACTCTTTTTCTGACTGCACCATTCCAAACAAGAAAATATGCCATGTGTGATATTTTTGAGATTCAATTTCTGTAAACGATTGCTCTTAATGTCCATATTGTGAAATAAATCCGTAGATGTATTGCTAATCACTAATACCATAGTTTGGCCTTTTAGGTCAAATTCAAATACACACAAAACGTTCACAGTCAACTTCCTCCTTGTTCTATTAACATATTATTAAATATACCTATAAATATACAATATATATATATATATATATATATATATATATATATATATATATATATATATATATATATATATATTCACGTTAAAGCTTCTGAATTAGTGCTTGGCATTGGCAGATATGAATCACAGATGTCTGCCGCCTTATAACGGCAGGTCACATGTAGGCGTCACTCGTCTCTTGTAAAGGTCGGAGTTCACCTGTAAGCTGAGGCCATTAGACAGAAGAATGCCGATCCTGTTTCAAGTATCTTTAAGCCTCAATCAATATGTTCTCCTCACGGTCCCCTCAGCAAAGTAGAGTTGATGATTTGTCCCTCACTTACAGGGATTTCACGACCGGGGGTAATGTTCCTCGTCTAAGCGCGCTTATTTACAACCAACACCGTTTCATGATTGATGGGACGGAAACATTCACTAAAATCACTTGACAAAGCAGAATTTGCTGAAATATGGCAGACAACAGGATGATAATGGAGAATCGGCGAATTTCTTATGTGAACCGTTGTCAATATTGTTATGTATAGTTTGTTCTCATTTTTTTGTTATCATTGTCTTTCTTTCCTTAACTTGCTTTCTCAACCACTCTCTCTCTCTCTCTCTCTCTACATACATCTCAAACACATAAACACATACATACAGAGAAGCCAATAGCCGTGAATTGTGAAGGCATTACACGAAACTTCGAAGTCGGCATGACTGAAATAACACCACTCAGTTAAATGACAAATTTCCCCATATTAATTTTCTCTCCCCCCACCTCTCTCTCTCTCTCTCTCTCTCTCTCTCTCTCTCTCTATATATATATATATATATATATATATATATATATATATATATATATATATATATATATATATAATAATAATAATATTTTTAGTTTTTAAAAATATGATTCCTTCGCTACATAAGAGTTCTCATGTTTCAAAAGCGAGGCTCTCGCTTTTGAAACATGAGAACTCTTATGTAGCGAAGGAATCATATTTTTAAAAACTAAAAATATTATTATAATATAAGCTCTACTTCTGTATGGAGCACTGTCTTTTTGAAAATTATATCCGGGTTTCTCTTATATCCGGGTTTGGTCTATTATATATACATTAACACAGGCTCTAATTTGGGACCAGAGAAAATCTCTCTTATATCCGGGTTACACTATATATATATATATATATATATATATATATATATATAAAATTAGGAGGATTTGAAATAATCATAATTAAGTAATTCATCGAGTCTAGAAGAAACCTCAACAGAATGCAGAAACGGCCGTTTCGTCCTATATTTGGGACTCATCAGCAGTGCGCATCCACAATCGAGAATTGAAACCCGAAGGCAAACGCCATACCAACTGTACCAACGGACCGCGGTGACGAAGAGGTAACGAATTAGGCTCGATATAGCGCCGCTCGATCACATATTCCGTGGTGGATATATATATATAATGCGTAACAGAATCGCATTAAAAGAAAATATTTCAGCGACTTCCTTGCCTTAAGTTGTCTTTATGAAGTTTCACGCTAAAGAACCTAAGGCGAAAGTCCGTTTGCAGGTAGGCAGTGGAAGTATTATTTTTTAGTACAATGTTTTGTACACACACACACACACTGTATATATATATATATATATATATATATATATATATATATATATATATATATATATATATATATATATAACAGACAAAACTGCGTATTTTTCCCTTTAAAAGCTAATCTTTTTCGGCTAACAACTCATCAGAAGAATCATTGACGACTAGTATAATGTTAACGAGAACCATGAGATATTAGACAAATTGGGAGAAAACGAAGAACTACGATTAAAACTACGATTTAAAAGGTGAGAAAAAAAGGGAAAAGGATAAAAAATAAATAAATAGTTCCAGTGAGTTTGAAAAGGAAAATATAGACTCACAGGCCTAGTAAAGAAAGAGAACGAATAAACTTATCTTTCTGTCGGCACAAAGACGGTCGGTGTAATTTAATGTATACTGCCTATAAAGTGTGCAGATGCTTTGCTGACTGTGCAAAAGCACAAGTCCGTCTATTTATACGCACAATATGGATTATCTAAGAAGTGTCTGCGTCAGACGTGTATTACGGGTACCCTGTCTGATACTGCCAGACACAGGTCGTGCAATTCGCATTTCAAGACATTGAAGAGGTGTAGGCTGAAAAAAGTTAACCTTTTAAACGGAAGAATATGCAGTTTTGTATGTTTAATATATATATATATATATATATATATATATATACACACAGTGTAACCCGGATATAAGAGACCCGAAATAAGAGAAACCCTGATATAAGAGAGATTTTATTTGGTCCCAAATTAGAGCCTGTGTTAATGTATATATAATAGACCAAACCCGGATATAAGAGACTTCCTCTCCGGTCCCGACAACTCTCTTATATCCGGGTTACAATGTATATATACATATATATATATATATATATATATATATATATATATATATATATATATGTATTATAAATTAACTGATTTAATTTTTTTTCGCTACACAGTAATAACCAGGTTTCAAAAATGGAAGCTAAAAGCTTCGAATTTAATTTAATTTTGCAATTAAATTAGTTCTATTTCATCCTCAAGCGTTCTGTGCCTTTAAGACTCAGTAAATTTAAAAAAATAAGTTACTCCAAAATTCGCTTGAGGATGAAATGGAACTAATGTTTTTAAATTAATTACAAAATTAAATTCGAAGCTTTTAGCTTACATTTTTGAAACATGGTTAGTACTGTGTCGCTTCTAAGTGTTGACTTCTGTGTTCACTTTTCACGCTCTATCTCTGACATTGAGCACTTTATCCCATAAATATATCACACTTTAAGACTATATTTCTTCATATATATATATATATATATATATATATATATATATATATATATATATGTATGTGTTTGTGTATGTAAGGTTATGTATATGTATCGATACATGTGTATGTGGTTGTATATGTATTTGTATATATATGCAGGTATATGTGTATATATATTTACGTAAATATGTATGTGGTGTGTATGAATATGTATGAGGTATGTATGCATACGTACGTGTATGGTTGTAAGTGCAAGGACAGAATTTTTTTTTATTACCTTCAAATTTTACTTCATCTTGAAATAGTTTCAAATTAGATTTGAAAACTTAGACTTTAATTACTGGAAATAGATTAAATTGATGACTTAAACTTTAACGAAGAAATATTCATCCTTCTTAACAGTTATTTACAATATTAAAAATATTTGTATTTTTTTTATTTTTTAAATATTGTTTATTGATATTCAATTCAATTTATATTAAATTCCTACTTTATTTGAGGAGAATTTAATCACTTAAATTTCTATCAAACGTTAACCGAAAAATTATTTTAAAAATTTAGAAAAATATATAAATCTGTATTTTTCCAGTTTGGTAGCTATGCCCATATACGTTAATTTTCTTAATTTTCCTCTCCAATTTTATACCCCCCTCACTTTCCTTCAAAACCTTAAGTCCATCTCTTATTTCTTACATCTTTTCTTCTCCCCTTTTTTTCTCTTTATATCGTTTCCGGTGAGTTGACCTATTAAATAGGTCAATGTCTGATCATTACCCCCCTCCTTGTAAGAAAAATAAATTGAAAAGCATTCTAATCTCTCTTATTTAAAATAAGAAATGGTCATATTCTGACGACCCCTTTAAGAACTCTTTGTGTATAATGTTATAAATTAAGCGGTCAAGTAAAAATGCCAAAAAAATTTTATCACTGAAAAATCCAGACGACACGCGAAAAACGAATGTCATTGTTTGTGAGCGGGCACCCCTACCCCACCTCATTTTGAAAGTAACTTATATTTGATACATAATTTCTGGTGAAATTAACACCCAAACACACCTTATCAAAATGATTGAATTTTTCCATAAACTTAGCAGTTTAAAATATTAAAATTGTCAGTGCTTATAAGTGAAGTAAACAAAAGTATCTCAACTTTTTTCGCGTAATGAAAAATGCCACAAACTTAACGAAAATAAAGTTTTATTGTCAAAATGCTTATGTTATTATTAAGATGAAAGACCAAAG
>OZ038498.1:80855017-80885017 GCA_964036315.1 Acanthosepion esculentum
ACGACACAGTGAACCAACCTTCTTAGCAGTAGATCTAGCAATGGATTCAATATTGTCTTTCTGCTTCATGTCAGCCGGGAACATCAGAGCCAGAAAGCGCAATGAAACACTCCCCTGAAGGTTAGCATCAGTCATGCTGATGGAAAGCAGAAAAGGGTTTCTCAGATAATTAATTGAGAACGGTTTCGTTTTAGAGGCATTAAAATTAACAAGCAGTTTGTAGCTTATTTGTGAGATCAGTTGCCAATTTGACCTTGTCGAACTGATCCGATTTACTATCGAGACAAGAATAATGGTTATTCCATCAGCATAGATAGCAAGTTGAGAACTGATGTCATCAGGAAGGTGATTGATGAAAATTAAGAACAAAGTAGATCCAAGGATTAGAGCCCTGGGGGATACCGAGATTAGTCCAGAAGGATCTATAATAGTGGCTCTGCAGGAAAACTTTTCTTTCGAGATTTGATAAGACTGGATGAGTTCAAGAAATTCTCCGGCAATATCATAAAGTTTCAACATGTGAAGAAGATCTGTATGCCAAACCCCGTCGAACGCTTTTGAGATGTCCAAGGAAACATCACGAGCCTCACAATTCTTATCTAGAGCTTGATAGACTCGTTCAGCAATACGTAAGGTATATAAAATGTATACTAAAACCGAGCAAAATGTAAAATATACGGAAAAATACTTAAATTTCACTGCTGTCCGCGACAAAACGTTTCACGTGGACGTAATTGTGTGTGACAGCAACACGAACTACCTTTACATCCGCATGAAACCTTTAGTCGCCAACAGCAGTGAAATTTAAGTACTTTGATATATATATATATATATATATATATATATATATATATAGATAGATAGATAGATAGATAGATAGATAGATAGATAGATAGATAGATATGCAGGACAGACTGGGTTCTATAGCCTTGGATGGCAACTGGTCTAGGAGAAGGACAACTCTGAATTCAAAACCTGCGGAGGGTCGTTTGGGGACCTTGTGGCATTCGCTGCACCAGGTCCCTGTATTCGTCCCTCCAAAAAGTGTGGATGGCCCTGCACAAAGCCTTCACCACTATAATCAAATCTCATGTGTCGGTGTCGGGCTTTCAGTTTCTGGGAACTGATCTGCCTGACCCTCATACGTCGAGTTCGACGGGAGAGTCCATCATATATATATATATATATATATATATATATATATATATATATATATATAGATAGATAGATAGATAGATAGATACCGTAAAACTGGCTATATTTATGAGAAATCTATCTTTGCTAAATTGCAGAGATGCAGCATATGTAGATACCAAGATTGCATACATATATTCCTTCCCGCTATTTAGAACAGGAGTAGAGATTCAGCCCTGGTTCCTTGTTTCAGATTAGGTTTACGATTCCTTCTAATGACTTCTTGTTCTCTTTCACTTACAGTTAAAAGCATACGTACGTACTGGATATGATTCAAAATTCCGAGAGATTTCACGATTGAAAATCAAGTGTCTAATACCTCACCTTAAGCGTACCCTTTTTGCATCCTGTCTCACAATCAGTACGGCTCATAAAAATAGCGTCAAAATTCCGTACTACATCCAGCTTTTTGGTTTTCTGTCCCTGATTTAGATTGAAGTGCTGCAATCACGAAATCTGTGAAAAATTCGTGAACTGTTGTGGTAGGATCCACCTAATCTGCATAGGTGACTACCGACTATATAAATATGGTTGGTACCGGAAGACAGGGAGGGAATACAGAGATCCAGCTAGAGACTCTGCCCGACTGCGACTTAGTCAACACATTCTCCAGGAACGGTCTTCCCAGAAATATACAGAAATACTATATGTAAATATTGTGTACACTAAGTCGCAGTCGGGCAGAGTCTCTAGCTGGATCTCTGTATTCCCTCCCTGTCTTCCGGTACCAACCATTATTTATATAGTCGGTAGTCACCTATGCAGATTAGGTGGATCCTACCACAACATGAACTATGAATAAAATCTGTTTTATGATAAGCAAACAAGTCGCAATGTAGTGAACGCCGAGAGATCACTTTCCTATTAGGAGAAAGGAACTAGTCAGGGACGAACATTTTTTAAAAAAAGGCTCTGAAATTTTCGCTTTGAATTTAAGAACGTTTAGTATAATCCTCGAAGAAGATTTTAAAATAATATCAATGAAGCTGTATTAACATAAAGCAGTGCTAAAAAGCTTTAGATAAGAACTGAGGTTGCTTCAGAAAATCTTGAAGTTTATTCTGTATATCTTTCTGATCAAATGGCTTAGATATAAACTGCATCCGAATTAGACAGAAAATCAGCAACGGCGTTGTTTTGAGGTGTGATCAACAATGCTTACATGCAGTCAGTCAGCCACTTATGTACCATGCGTGATACACGCTGAGCCGATCACGTATCTTTCGATAAATGACTGACGAGGCAGATTTTTTTTTCACAGTAGGTTGTCATTTCTTTCTGCAGTAGACCAGTTGTCATCCAAGGCTATAGAACCCGGTCTGCCCTACTATTTACCCATAGCTGGTGGAGAAGATGAGGATTCATACCTTTCCCAAGGGTATTAGCACGTAAGTGAATGTAATGAATTCATTCTACATGCGGTAATAATCTATTTTTGAATTGTAATATTCATATGAAAAACGAGTCACTGACGATAATTATAAAGGCATATACACAGGTGCATCAATAAATCTGTCATCGTTGTCGACACCCGCTCACATCCGAGTATCGTGATCGTCATGCTCTCTCCTTATTCCCGTTCTCTCCCCTGGGTGGCGGTGGCGGAGATGGCTGTGAATCAAAGAAAGTCTAACGAGGCATTAGCATGAAGTTGATTTTGGTAGACAACTCTGCGTGACAGAGAAGACCACATACTTAGACAGAAGCGACTTCCTCGCAGCTCAAATCCGTATCTTAACAAAAAGCATTTTTTACATGAATATTTAAATTTTCAACTAAACTTTCTCCTTGTCAATGCACTTAATTATGTTGTGAACAATAATCACATATCTTATTTAATGGAATATGAGATCTGCGGTCATTTAAGACCTATCGTTTTCAACAGGGAATAATAAGAACATTTTTTTAGAAATTTTAACTTCTCCACTCGCATAACTAATTTCCCTTTAGGTAGTTTCTTCAAAAAACTCACGGCCACCCTATTAACACGACCTTTGACATTGTCTCACCATCATCATCAGAATCATCGATCCATATCTTATTGTTGTTGGAGAGTCGTTGTGAAGCTGAGTACCTGACCAGCTCCCACGACATATCTGAGTTGACAGTCGTAGAGGTGTCATTCATGCGCAGCATAACGTGGGCAAGTTGACCTGGCGCAACCCATCCCTTTCCAAGTTAAACGACAGCCGATGGAATCCAACTCGTAGATTCGGACACGGCTTACGGCTATATCAAATTGAAGCACCTGTTCCCCGTACGATCACCAAAGTTAAGCAAAGACAGTACCTAAATGAGTTACCGCTTGATCATACCAGATACGACAAGCTTGGATGCGCAGGTGGTGTAATGGATAATGGCTCGGAATTGTTATTCGGAGAGCCAAGTTCAAATTCCACTTGGGTTCGTTAAATGCCCAAATACCATTGGGAAAGGTATGGATTCACCTCTTCTCCCCCCAACTATGGATTAATTAGTAAAACTTGTATTAATAACCTATTATTATCTCCAAAACAATTCTTAAAATCTAAAAATAATTTATGCCTTCAAATAATCTACAAAAGTTTGATAAGCTTTAGAAAACGAAGCATTCAATTGATCGCAGACACGCGGTTGTTGAGTCCATTTGAAGAACTATCTGTTCGTGGCCTTTGACTTCAATTTAGTAAGCTCTCCGTCAATCGATGAATTATTTTCCATCTTACAAACTATTTACAACAGACGAAATGCCGCAAGTCTCTCACTACTCACCATTTCCATGGCAAATGTTTTAAATGTTCTGTACGGGCAACATTCCTTAGTTTCACCAGTTCAGATCTTAACAGCTAAGACCTGCCATGATATGTACAGTTGAACGATCCATTCTAATTCCCTTCGTATTCCATTTGTAAGGAGGAAGTTCTACAGCTTCTTCCACAAAACTACTACTTTATGAAACAGATTGCCGAGAGGATTTTTTCTCGATTACCCACTATCTTAATCTCTTCCTGTCTACAGTTACCACCTCCTACATAACCATAACCACTGTACTTCTTGCCTCCTCTTCTTACGCACATAGAACATCATTCGGTAATCTTTTACCGTATGTGGTTATTTGTAATGTAAGTGGCCATGGTTGAATGTAATTGGCAGGACTGCCCAACAAATAGAATTGACAAAGTTTGCAATAAACAATAACGATAAAGAAGAAAACAGGGCAAAAAATAATATAAAGCCAGCAAACCAGATATGAAAGGCAAAGCAACAGTAATAAGAGAAAGCAGCAATAATAAGGCAAAATCTTCACAAAGTAAGAATGGCGTTACCACATAAAAGGGGATACAGACAGGCGATCGCAGCGTTCTGACTTCCTGACAAGAAAAAAACAGAATTATGTCAAGAGGTATCCTAATCTTTTTAAAAATTCTAGCCTACATTTGTATGGTTTTGTCGATAAATTAAGGAAGAAAAGTGTTTCGCAGTCATTCCTAAACAGATTGGGGCACCTCTGCTTGGTGTAATGGTTAGCAAGTTTTTCTCGCTAGATCAATTATGACTGAGAAGTGAGTTCGATTCTCATCGGGTGTCCCATACTTTCGGCCTTGTGCCACATCTAAACTACGCATAGAAATAGATTGGACCCAAAGAGCTATGAGTTCAATACCTGGTTAAAGCAGTGGAGAACTTGGAGAAGTGAATTAACAGGAAATAACTGATAACTGACATCCATTAGACATAGCACGTGGAACTAGAACAGTTTACCCCAGCGAGCGAAATAAAGGGTTCAGTTCGACATTCCAACCGCCAGAAGAAGGCCGGAGCGTACAACAGCCGAAACGTTGTGATAAATATGGCAACAAAGATGAGGACAATAGTCTGAATAATGTAAATAAATTAGAATTGTTTGAACATTAGTTAAATAAAAATCCGGAAAACTGGAAATATGGATAATAATAATAATAACAACGATATTTGAAGATATATTATTACACTCTTATACAGGCAGGTTCTAGACAACTACTGGTTAGGAATACCAGGTGCTGTAAACTTGGATGTACGGATGGTGTTATAGATAATGGCTCGATATTTTTAAGCGGAGAGCCGAGTTCAAATTTCCGTTGGGTTCGTTAGAATTCACTTACGAGCAAATGGAAAAGGTATGAATCTACCTTTCTCGCCCAGGTAGGGGTTAATTAGTAAAATTTGTATAACTAAATCATTATTATCGCCAAAACTACAATGTAAAAATAATTTCTGGCTTTAAATAACCTGAAAAGGGTTGATAAGCCTTAAAAATGAATCAATGAAATTATTCAGTACTGAATAAAGATTAACATGATCTTAATAAAGAAGACCTGAAGGATATTTTTGGAGCTAAATTTTGGGAAAAAGCTGATTATCAACTCCAGTGAATTGAACACTATACACTGAAAATTTTAGATCAAGATTAATTTACTAATTACGCGTCTATCTATGGAATTATTAAGCCAGTCTCGTGTATTGATCTTGATTTCATCTCAAAACCGAGCCCGATTTCCCCCGAAAAGCAAATCATTTAGCGGAAAAAAGAGGCTGTCAGTCATTTTTTTCGCAATCAATGCACTGACCCGTGCTGCGAACTTATGTTCTATTTTCATTCGAGTGTAAATCTTGATGACTCCGTGCGCCATAATATGAGACTTCATATTCTTCACTTCCCTCTCGGTCATTACAAAAGGAAAATTGAATTTAAAGCATCAAGTAGACAGCCAAAATTCGAAGCCAAGTATCGATTGCGTTAACCGCTGACCTTCCCGAAAAGGACCGCACAAGACCCTTACACCCCTTACCCTTATTCAACCTCTGTACCATCGGCATAACACTTACACTTTGCTTCCACAACCCACAAAATTAAACAAAAGTTTCAAGTCTTACAAAAACAGAGTCATTTATTTTCTTACACGATGTAAGATTGTTTTATGCACTTCTACGTTTTCGCAATAAAATTGGTCTTAATTAGTCAATGCAGTGCCGGCCGCATTCCACGGCATGCAGCAATTAACGACATCATCAAAAGAGGTTTGGATGCAGCTGGGTTCCCTTCCCAAATCGAACCCGAAATGACGGTTCCGTATAGGATACAGGTTCGATTCCTGTCGGAGAACGAAAATTTTCTATGTAAAAATTTCTCGGATCGGTAAATGTTATTTAATACTGTTTATTATAAAAAAACAGAGCATTTGCTTAAATACTTGTATCTATAAAAAGAACGTTAAACATATCATAAATGTCTTTAAAATAAATTGTCGGACATTGTCCAATTCAATATATATATATATATATATATATATATATATATATATATATATATATATATATATATATATATATATATATATATATATCAGATCATGAAAACTGCGTTCAAACATGAAACACACTGTTGACATTCAGTGTTGACCTCAGTGCACACTTTTATATTTACATACGCTCTATCTCTGATATTGATAACTTTCACCCATAAAAATCGCATACCTTAAAACTATATTTTTATCATTATATATATATATATACCCAAGTATAGGATTGGTGTATACAGAATAAATTAATTTGAAAATTATAACATAAATATATTATAAAATCACTACAAAAATAGCCATTTTGTTTCAACACTTCTGGTGTCTTATCAAGTGATGGTGTTGAATCAAGGCCCCGTTGGAAGATGAATGGAGACTGATGAGTGATTACTATAAACACCATCGGAATCACCATTAGACTCGTCCAACTGTCCTCGGATTGACACGCAAATACGCTGAAATACTCGTATTGCAGCTTCCAGCGCGAATGCCAAGCAGTACAGCATACCGTTTCCAAATGCCTGGCGGAGTGAATTGCGTCATGGTGCTCTTTTTCTCACAGACGGTGCCCATCTGACCCTCCTATACCGTCCACTCAACAAAAACATACAATTTTGATTTACTATTTTTACGACGGTCAGGTTTTATTATACTTTCTATAATAAAACCTGACTCGTAAAAATAAATTGTCTTCAAAATCTTTCATAAATGTATTAAGAGCTAAAACTTACACTCTCTTTTGATCGTGTAAATATAAGTGTATCGTAAAAGCTTTGCCAACATCAGTTAGTTAATATCAATTTAATTGCGAAAATATTTCCTTGTGTAATAAAATCGGACAAGGTGTACCTTTCCTTTATCAACAGCGATGCCATTTTTGTTCACAGATTAACCGATCAAATTTAATTTACTGGCCTTTACGAAACTACAAGAGGCCGCAACGATGGAGAGAGCAATGAGCGCCGAACTCTTTAATGAAGTAATTGCCTTTAATTAAGATTAAGTTATAATTACACCACCGAAAATTTATTTAAGACACACAGCTAAGAACGCCATTTCAATTGAGATCAAAATTGTGTGTGTGCCTCTTTCTTTATGACTGATTGCCTTCTCCTTTTATGCAAACTGTCATTTCTTCCGTCGATTTCCGTTTCTATAAAAAAAATTTGGCATTGGTCCATATGATAGTTTAAATGTTCCTCCTCTAAGAATTCTTTCAATCAAGCGCAGGCAGTTGGAAATGCGTAGACCCTGATCCAGTGCATCCACGGATCCATAGATTTTGGTAGATTGAACTCACATTGGTACCCTGCCAGATTTATAAAGAGAGTCAGTGTTAACAGCCTGTTGGAGATGCGCGTCAATATGACGTCGATTTGACGTGAGCGCATAACACAAAGACACGCTCCCCAGATGCTACCGCGATTATATATATATATATATATATATATATATATATATATACACACACACTTTATTTTAGGATATTACATCAAAACTTGTGAATAACACTACACAAATGCAATCATGTTTCGGTGCGTATTAACAGATCTCATCAGGCGTTAGTAAATGACTGGTTAGTAGACAATTTATTCAGATTTAAATTTTAAAACCACATACAACCTCTTTTCACGCAAAAAAAGAAAGCACAAAGAATAGGAAAGAAAGACACAAGATAAAATCTCTCTTCCAGAGTAGGAAAGAAGTTAATCTCCAGAAAATAATAAAGTTGTACAACAATAGTACTCTGAATGGATTTGATAATTTTAATCATGATTCAAGCAATTATGAAAATATTATTAAGGATAGTGACCAATGTAATTGTAAGAATCCTAACCAATGCATATTGGCTAAAAAATGTTTAACCGAATCCATTGTGTATCGTTGTTCTATCTCTTCAATAGAAAATCCGAGGTTTGAAACGTTTTATATTGGTAGTACTAAGAATTCATTCTAAACCCGGTGATATCAGCACATATTTTCTTTTACTAATATTACTTATAAAAATGATACTTCATTTTCAAAATATTTTTTGAAGTTGAAAGATGAAAAACCCAAAGTTAAATAGAATTTTTTTAAAAAACTGGCAAGAACATGTAGATAGTTATACGAGCGTTGTTTTCTGTATTTACAGGAATCAATGCAGATTATCTGGTTTTTGAATGGGGATGATTTATTAAATCAATGATTTGAATTAACGGTTAATTGTAAACACATCACACCTTTGACCCTACAATCTTGCTAATTTGTAATTTGACAATTGCTTCTTATAATTTAGAATAACCTTGTTGCACTATATATAGCTTATCATTTGTCAGTAAGATCAATTTCGACGTAGTATAATTTGTACCGTATACTTCCAGCAATGCTGGATATATTTAATGTAGAGGTATATGCGTTTGGCTGATATTTTGACATTTTCCATTGATTGGTTTTATTAACACCCTATATAAGATCCTTTAGTTAACAGTCGCATTTTATTTGGCATGATCTATATTTTTAATTAATTTTATGCGATCTATACGTTTAAAGTTTTGTTTAATTCATTTTAAAAATATTTTTTGATCTATATATAGTCTATACCCTGGTATAAACCCGTCTATACCAGGGATGAATAAGACTGACGAATTTTTCGTCAGTTGAAATAAGCCTAATACCCATATGAGGTAATTTTATTGTGTACTATATATATATATATATATATATATATATATATATATATATATATATATATATATATATATAGACAATATTAGTGGTGAATATACACATACATATGCAATTATATATACACATACATATATGTATAAAAATAATTCCAAGAGGATATGATCCAGGTAGAACTCGATGTCCAGGACAGAGTAAGGATATGATAAAAAGACTTAAACACTAATATTCCATGGTCATAATTTATTCCATTGGAATCGTAAGAACGATCCAATTCATCAGACCTACAGATTCAAAAAGAAAACAGAACAACAACTCCGGAAAAAATTGGTGAGAGTATGTGCGAGAGTGTGGGGGGACCTGTGATCTATATAGAGGGGTAACAGACGAGAGAGACAGGGAGGTCCGAAGGTGAAAAGGGCATTAAAATCTAACAGAGGGAAGATTTAAAGAGGGGTTTCATCGAGAAAAGGGTGCGTATTTTCAAACGTCCGAAGATATACCGGAAGAGTGTACATTTCTTGGCGACACACACACCCCATAGGCGATAAAATCTTATACTCCCGCCCAGACCCGTACAACGCATACATACACACACAATACACACACATCTATATATATATATATATATATATATATATATATATATATATATATATATATATATATATATATTTGAGAATCTAAGGCAACAGAAAACAATGCATAACCTGTCTAGCGAACTTGAGTAAATGGGTGGTAGAACTGTGTTTCGGAGAGATAACAAAAAGACAAAATTTATTTAGGGCGACAAGTGATACTGGTTCTTGGCGAATGTGTATACTCCCTAGCCGACCACACCGACTAAATTCTTCAGAATGACAATCCCAACAGTCGAAGATATACGATCTGATAGCTCCCACACTCTCCTACCACAGTGAATCATTATTATTGCATGTTACACTCACTCAAGCTCAAACACTGACGGTTCCATAGTATAAGTGTTAATTACTCACACGATGGCTTAAGCATTTGAAATGCAACCATCCAACATGGACATACGATTTTAAGGGTCACGTCTTCCCAGGAGTAGGCGATTATGGCCCTCGACGTATTACATCTTTTTTTTTTATTATCTCGCAATTGTCATGAATTTTTTAAGAAATAGTGAAATGGTTTCCCATTAATTTCTCTGTATTTTTTTCTGTATTGAAACTAAAAATGAAACAAAACATCGTTAGTAAAATGAAACAGAAAATATCATTAGTAGAATGACATATAAAAAAAAAACTCACTGACTAACTTTTCTCTATCATCGTGCCATTAACAAATGTAAGAGACTTTGCAACTCAACACGTTTCGTTCTTGTTAATGCGACGCTCATAAAAACCAGTTGAGTGTAACTGCAAACTGAATGACCACAGGGGAGATTTTCGGTTGACGAATGTACGTTAAGGTTGCCAAGTTAAAAAAAAAATGACGAGCCAGTGATTACTGATCAAACCCATGTAAATCCCATCTTTTTTAATACACTATACAATTGGTTTGGGGCTTAGCTGAGATACGGAAAGTTTTTCCTAGTGGTAAACGGCACAGTGAACCATATTCAAACTACGGATGGTAAGTTTGGTTCACTTTACACTAATACCCTCGCAAAAGCATGTCGCTATTTCTCCCTATCTCTAGTTGCACGTAATTAGCAAAGCGGTTGGAGCTCTTTACTCTTGTAAAGGGGATTCATTCTGGGCGTTCGATAGTAGGTCAGATCAGGGATTATACCTTAATGCTAGGATATCGCTTCTTACTTGGAGACATGCCATGAAGTTGATTTTCCTCGAGAGATACCAGGAAGCGGCACCTAACAATCTAATAGGCCGCGGAAAACATCTAACTTAGTAATTGCAAGAATGATGAACTGACAACTGATACTTTATTATTAATAAGATTTCTCGTATTATTTTACAACAGTCAAAATAATGATGTTGATAATAAATGATGCTGGCAAAAAAAAAAAAATGAGGAAGAAGAAATAAAAGGAAATTTAAAATAAAGAAAATGAAGGACACAGTAACTGGTAAAATTTATTCCTTTCGTTTTTCTATACGTCTTCTGTTCATTTTATTCAATTCATTCTTTTCGTTTTTACTTGCATTTATCTATTCTATTCTTTTTCCCTCTTTTGAATTCTTCAGCTTTCTTTCTGCTTCCCTTGTACTCTTTCTTCCCTTTACTCGCCCGTTCACTCCTAACAAGCTTCATACACAATTTAATATCAATGAAGATTCCAATGGCGCCTGCTTTGCATCAACCTTTCGAAATGTGAACGCGTTGTAACTATAATTGGTCATTACAGCGTCCGGTTTGTTCTAGTGACCCGATTAACGGGACAGCAGAAGTTGAAATAGAGATCGCTGTCGAATCATACTTACTTCCTCCTCTCAGTGACTTGATTAAATTGTCTGCTGCCAGATTATAAAGCAATGGTCTAAGGAGATTTATTACAAGAAAACATGGCCGTTCATCGATATTTTTCAACGTGGCCGATGTTACTAAGGCGAGTTCTCTTTAAAAGATGCTGATTTCTGTTGAAATTTCGGAAAGTGGTTTTCTGATTATGATACAAACATCAGCGAAGAGATGAAATAATGATAAGTCCCATCCGACTCTACAGAAGTTCTGTGCTCAAAAATTATGTCAGAAAAAGTAGAAATACTAGTCCAGCAAAAATAGAATTATCTTGGGGAATGGATGGTTAAGATTTATGACGCTTGATAAAAGAGAGTTTGAAGTCTATGGAAGATTATCAAATGCAATGGATATCTGATCAACTGCTATTTGTAATTTTGTGACAGACAGAAAGAAATGTAACATCTTGTTACTGCGTCAATTCTTTACTTGCTGCTAGGAGACGGACTGGATCCTTATTTGACAATTGAAGAAGGCTACCAGCTTTGATTAAAATAGCTTTTCGTGATTATTTGAGCAGCAGCGTACATGTTATTCACAGAAAATTATAGCACCTGGAGCCACGATGGCAAGATAACAAACGGGTGTGATGTTTTGAGTAACCGTCGACTCACAAACACTACGATATGTGGAAGGCACTGTGTTAAGTAGCACCTAACATCATTGAAGACAGGATACACCACTTCAATGGCGCCAGAGGAACCTTCTGTCGTGCTCTCCAGATATTAGGAATATGAAGAAATATTTAGTCTGTTATTCTGGCCACCAAACTCACCATATCGTATATTGGACATTAATGAGATGTGTTGGAATAATTTCGCTCTGCAGAACCAGATAGTATTAACAACTTATTTAGCATGGAGTAATAAAATTTGGGCTCAATATATATATATATATATATATATATATATATATATATATATATATATATATATATATTTGACAACGTTAATTCCTATGAAAGGACGACCCTAGACGTAACCCGAGTTTCAAGATCATCTGACAACGATAGGATTAATATTATCAAGCGTTTTTGCTCTGTTTAGGTAATCTACCAGTTGAGCACTTTACTGAGTAAGTAGGTATTTGCCTTTAGGTCTTTTTTTTTTCTTTCTTATTGCTGTCCTTGTTCGAGATTTTATCTTTTTAAGGGTATTTAGGACATATTTAGGCATGTTCTGTGTACTTATTATCGATAGGATCCTTACATATTCGCGTATTAAACTTTTTTGTGTGGTTATTAAAAGACGAGAGAAAAACACCGTTTTGGCTCATATTGTGTTTATTTCCGAGTACTTTCGACATAGCATAATGTCATCATCAGGGTATTGTTAATTATAGAGTAAGAATTTAGTGTTCATGGTTGTGAAGGTCAAAAATTGTTGTGGTCATCCGAAAATTACCATTTTTATATGGGGAGTCAGGAACGCTATGTCATGGCTTGGATGATAGACACCGTTTAAAGGGAGGTAACAAAATATGCTGCGGAAAAATTCCGGACTTGAGTACTTGTTAGATAAAGGAAAAATTACTAATGACAAGCGCTAACATTTAAAGACTACTTATTGTACACATTTTAAAATGTTTGTGGAGTATTGGTAATTAATTTTAATGAGGTTTGGTTTGAATGTTTTCATGTAAATAGCTTCGAGAATTTTTGTTTGTGTTTATTCTTTTGGTGGAAAAGTATGGAGGTAATTTCGACGAAGATTTTTCTGAATTGCGAGTGTGGACAGGTATGTTGTTGTAAATGTTTAGAAATATTGTACGTGTTATTTCTCAACATTTGCAACAACATACCAGTGCACACACGCAATTCAGAAAAATCCATGTCGAAAATACATCCATACATTGAAAAGGGTTGGCTGATATATATATATATATATATATATATATATATATATATATATATATATATATATATATATATATATATATAGTTATATATATATTGGTTGGTATATATATATCGTTGGTTGGTAGTATATATATATATATATATATATATATATATATATGTAATGCATATATTTCGACAGCATATTACGAAATAAACTATTAGATAATAAGTTCTGAAAGCCGAAGTTTCTCAAAGATTGAACAAGTTATATTTAAATTCACACCGTAAAATACGAAAATTGTTGAGTGATTCATTTTCTACGGCTTTTCAGGTTATTTAAAGCCAGAAAATATTTTTAACTTGGAAGAATTTCTTTTCGATAAAGATGATTTTACTTCATTTAGTTACTAATTTCCCCATAGCTGGGGGAGAGAAAAGGTGGATTCGTACTTTTGCAAGGGTATTTACACATTAGAACATCGAATTGGAATTGTAAATTACGAGCCGTTATCCATTATACTAACCGCACTCCAACTTACTACACCGAGTGTTCTCATGCGGTAACCCATCTAGGTACTGACCAGGCTCGATGTTGCTTAACTGGTGATCGTACAGGAACCGTTGTTTTAAAATGAGTTGGCCGTAAGGCATAAACAAGGAAAGTAGAAAACCTAAACAAAAAAATATTAAGAAAGAAATTTTATTGGTCTTTAATTTTTTGCTGAAAGAGACCCATCACACTCTCTCTTTATCTCTCTCTCTCTCTCTCTCTCACACACACACGTACGTATATATATATATATATATATATATATATATATATATTGCTGTAAATCTCTTGAATAGTAGAATGGATCAAATCTGAATATTTACTCTGTAAACAACGGTAGAGTAGTGATAGAATTTCAACGTTGCCTCAGTAGAGAATGTTTCCCTACAATACCACATAAAGAATTTTGAAATTTTGAATTTTGACGTTTCGTCTGTAGAGAATGTGTTTCTCTAAAAGACCACTTAATGAATTTTGAACTCTGCCAAGGGAGGATTGACTAGTTTCAATCCAGATATGGAAGCAATATTCCATTTGTGCTCTAAAATTAACAAAGCTAGTTAAGCGAGAATTCTGTTTTAGTCCCATATTTATATCTACCATATCTTCATATATATTCCGCCCCCTTTAGATTTGTGGGTCTTCTTTGTTATGCACTTGTTATCAATTTTGATCTATCCTACCCCGTTCCAGTCGATCGATATATCGATCAAGGTCTATTCGTAAATATCTATGTACAATTACTTTTTAGCAAACTCTTTGTTTATCGACTACAGAATTAATTGCCGCCGATCGTAGTGGGCGTCTATGTGGGTCTGTTGGTCTACTGAAAATCACTGGCTCTGCGGTTCGATTTATCTTCGATCAACTGACAGTTCAATAAATTCCCCCGCGTATATGTTGGTTTCTATTGATTTCGATTTATGTTTCAACAATATCGTCTCCCTCGGCTTGAAACTTTGTCTAATTCGATCCACTACCTTTCTGTCCATCGATATCTCTCTTTCCACACACGCGGGCCCGCACGCACACACGGACACGCATATGCATGCACACACAAGCGCGCGTGTGCGCGCGCTGATATATATATATATATATATATATATATATATATATATATATATATATATATATATATATATATATATATATATATATATGTATAATATAAACGTCTCAAACACTAATATTCCGTGGTTATAATTTATTACATTGGAATCGTAATCACGATCAAATTCATCAGACCTACAAAAAAAGAAAAATATAATATAAAGAAAAAAAAAAGAAAATATAATATAATTTTTGAACGCAATATTCTGACGATATATATATATATATATATATATTATAAACGGTTACATTAGAACATGCAATTGCCGCGGCAAAAATACATATTGGTTTCGACGTCTCATCACGCGGTTAAGAATGGTGGTAATAAACGATTTTATTTAAAATGATGTTTCATAAATTGTATTTTTAAATAAAATCGTTTATTATCACTTCGAAACAAATATACATTTTTTGTCGCGGTAACTTGTATGTTCCAATGTAACAGTTTATAATACTTAGTTGTTGCTCTACTTCTTGTATTGTGTCCCGGGTATGACAATAAACTACATCCGCGTCCTGGGTAAGACGATAAACTACGTCCAGCAGCAAGGCCTCTGATCAGGAGGTTTTGAGCAGCGTGAAACCACCTCTTGATTGCTGGTGTTCCCAGGTCCACCATTACCCGGGGTGGTAGCACCTGTTAGAGTCCCAGCTATGGGCAAATAGTTAACCCCGAAACTGGGGTCAAAACACCATGAAAGTGTAAAAATAGCTTTTAATACCAGAAGTGCTTTGTAAATAATTATCAGGAATAAATTTTTGAAGAAAAAAAAATATTACCAGCAATACAGTTTTAGAGGAAATATTTTTTTTTTGACAAAAAAATATATTACAAGCAATACATTTTTGTAGGAAAATTTTATTAGTAGAAATAGATTTTTGACAAAACAGAATATTACCAGGAATAAAAATATTGTCGGCATTAAATAATCCATTGAGGTTGATATGCCATAAAACAAAACAAACCAAACCAAACCAAACTTCTTGTATTGAGCACTTTTTAAATTAATGTAATGAACGTTTGAATTTATATTACGTTCATTTACATTTTCATATATATATATATATATATATATATATATATATATATATATATATATATATATATATATATATATATATATATATACTCACATATGAATACATACCTACATAAAGACATCTGTATAGGAGTTGACACTGCGGTCAACACCAAGCGGCGACTGTCTGTTTCATGCTTAAACGCAATCTTCAGGTAATTCTCTCTATTCTAATATTGAACGATAAATATAGCAGCGCTTGAAACTACCTTTTATGTCGGTGAGGGATAATATGTACATTTATTAATATATATATATATATATATATATATATATATATATATATATATATATATATATATATATAGTCATCTACAGACAGACTGTTTCGCTGTATCACAGCTCATCAGTGTGGTAGACATCCGATCGTTTCAGGCGGAGACCGAAACCCGAGCGATTTGGCATCAGTCGGAGATTCTAACCCCTAGGCCCGGCAGAGAGAAAGGCGAATTTTTGCGTATTTATTTTTTCATAAATGCACCAATGACTCAGAGAACACAATCGCTAGGAGAGGCTTATTTATTTATGTATGTATCTCCATACAGTTATTAGTTTTATTACATATATCAAAATCTCTCTCTCTTTCTTTCACTCTCTCTCTCTCTCTCTCTCTCTCTCTCTATATATATATATATATATATATATATATATATATATATATATATATATATATATATGCGTGTTTCTGTGTGTGTGTGTGTAGCTCATTAGAATTTAATTGTTTTGTTTAAAATTTCAAATTATCTAATTAATCACGTGTACCCACGTATATAACGTTTATACTTGAAAGAATATAATGTTAAATGAAACAAATCCACTAACTGCTTAAAAATTACTATTTATATCTATCTATCTATCTATCTATCTATCTATCTATCTATCTATCTATCTCCGTCTCTTCATTATCTATCTATCTATCTATCTATCTATGTATCTATCTATGTATCTAGCGAGCTATGTCTGTTCATATTGTATGTATGTTTATTATCTATCTGTCTATCTATGTGTGCTCATTATCTATGTTCATTATCTATGTTCATTATCTATGTCCATTATCTATGTATGTCCATTATCTATCTATCTATCTATCTATCTATCTATCTATCTATCTCTCTCTCTCTCTCTCTATATATATATATATATATATATATATATATATTCATTATCTATCTATATATGTCTGTTCATTATCTATCTCTATCTAAGTCTTCTCATTATCTATTTATATATGTATGTTCATTATCTATCTATCTGTCTATTCATTATCTATCTATTTAAATCTATTAATATGTATATATCTGTAAAATCGGCTCTGATCTATGAGGAATATACATCTTCTCTACATCTTAACATATATCAATACAAAATAGTTCAACTATGTCCTTCTCTCTGTGTATTTCTTCTTAACTACTTCTCTTTTTTTGTTAAACGACCAAATTATTCATTCAATTCTTAGTTTGATAACCAATATTTACTTTCCTGAAACTTTTATTCCCTTCTTCTTTCGCTGTTCTTCTCTCTCTCTCTCTCTCTCTCTCTCTCTCTCTCTCTCTCTCTCTCTCTCTCTCTCTCTTCTACAATTTTTCTGTCTTTCTTTCTTTCTTTCTGACTTTCTTTCTTTCTTTCTTTCCAGTTACTTTTCCTTGTTCATTTTTTGCTTCTCGTCTTCGTTCTTATTATTGCTTTCAAATATTTTCTTACTCATTCACATAATTATTTTCTTCATTCCGTTCCGTCGATTCTTTCTTCTCCTCTTTACAGCCATGCAGACCCCACCTTACAATTTATCACCCCAGCTGCCCAATCGCCCTACATCTTATGCATCAATCAACAACCCTTTGCCTAACCGTCTCCTCTCCCATATTACCGTTAGCTTATTATTACCTACTTTCTTTGTTCAGGTAAACGAGTATACAGCTTGAACGGACACTTAACACGGTTGGCCCTGTGGTTCAATTTACTTCTAACAACACACATCGTCGTCAAAACTCTTCAGAAATAGAACAGTTCTCGTCTTGTAACGATCCTCTAAATCTCGTCACCATCCCCTTTTCATCACTAACACCCCCCCCCGGCCCGCCATTTTCTTTAATTCTCTCTTTCTCTCCTGTTTTCCATTTCCGTTCCGTGTGCAGACACCGGTATCGTCTCTGTAAACTCCAGCAGAAACATAATGCGTCATATGAATGCTTTTGAACAAATTCCTCAGCATTTACCCCTGATAGATCCGACACGCTGTGATTGTGCGAAAACCTCAGCTTCTCAGATCTTGTGAGTTTCACGTCCGCTGCTTTCTCCGACATGAAACGACCAATTCCCGCCAATTGACAAATGTCGGTGGAGAAGTGCTTTTGATGTCGGTTCCGGATTATCGGTGTTCATTACCAGGTCAAGTCACCCCCATGAACAGTTTGCAATAAAGACTTTACATGAAAGAACCGCCACTCAATAAATAAATTATTGTCGAATTTTGTACCGTCGCCTGCTACAATATTCGCGGATATTATAGCAAAGGGTCTTTTGTTGCAAACTTGGCCGTCTCACTAGTTTTCTGGGATTTCTTCTCGGAGTTTTTCGCTGATTACAAGATGCAAGAAATGCTCTTTTAATAAGATTTGAACTCAGACAGGGAAGAGAAAGGAAGCTTTATCTCAACACACAACATCGATATTGAATCAATATGATTTAAATGACATTAGATAAAAATTGAACTTTAAGTTATATTTTCATAAAAACTTATTTTTAGAGGTGGAATTAACGGACTTTTAAAAAAAATAACAATTCATTAGAAACTGAGATTTCCATTTTAAGAACACTTAGGAAATACAAACCGATGTGGTCGCTGTGGATTCACCTTTCGTATCAACAGCATCAGAATTTTATATATCAAATTTAGAAAATGAGAATATTAAAAATTACCATATTCCAGTAACTTATACAACTGCACCATAGACTAATTTATCATTTATCTTATAAGAACTCAATTAAACTAAAAAAAGCAACAAGGAAACCGAAAAATACTTAGAGATAAGAGAAAAATATATAATCATGAATCACTAGATATATTAGGCGTAATGGTTAGCGGCTCGATTTGAGGAATGGGAAAGCCAAGTTCGAATTCCAGTGGAATCCATTACATTCACCTACGTGCAAATACCCTTGGGAATGATATGAATCCTCTTCTTCCCCCAGCTATGGGTAAAGTAGCAGGACAAACCGGGTTTTATAACCTTGGATGGCAACTGGCCTACCGCAGAAAGAAATGGCAACCTACTGCGGGAAAAAAATCTGCCTCGTCAGTCATGTATCGAAAGACATATGATCGTCTAAGCGTGTTACCACGTATGTCATATAACTGACTGAGATATATTAGAAGCCTTAGCCATAAATATTGAATAAATTATATTAATGACGAAAAATATAATCGCACAACAAAGTAACATCGGCAGCTAAAGATATTTGAAAGAAACGCGTAACATAACGCATAAAAGAAATTTAAAAATCTGACAACATTTAAACAAAAATACAATAATGTATTATGAAACAGAAAATAACTTATAATTGGAGAATATTTATACAACTTCAATCCGGTAATTAAACATTTATTTTACAGAACAGCTTTTTATTTAACAACATAATCTCCTTTCTTGTTAATGCACTTAATTAATCAAATACAAGGTGTATTTTTAGAAGCTGAAGTTCCCACTGAAAACGCTTTCGGCAATGAACATTGCTCAGCATAGATATTCTGATTAGTGAACTGTGTGTTGAGACACCTTCCTCGATTAAAGCTAGCTGCAGTTTTTGTCAAAGTAGTCTTTCTATTGGATGTGCATTTTAGATAATGTATAACTGTTCTGAATGAGAAATCAGGGAGCCGCAAATACGCAACGTACGAATTCATCTCTTCTACCACAGTTATTGGTTAAATAGTAGAAAAGACTAGGCTCATTTGCTGTGCTTGGTAATGGGTCTAGAAGGACAACTCAGAATTCAAAACTGGTTGGACATGAGTCTAAGAATATCATCCCAGAAAATGTTACTACTTGCTATGGAAACCACAGGACCAATGCCTAACGTTCTGAGAGATGTGGCCCCACATTCCTCAGGGAATCTACGGAACTTGAGAGTGAATGAGTGGGTCTTTCTGTTGAGAGTGAGTGTATTTGGCGATATGTCTTCGTCGATACGTCTTGACCTCCTGATGCGTTGTCTGCGTTTGCTGATTTTCCAACTATGAAAAAAAGCCGGTAGTTGATGAACGCAAAAGAACCTGAGCACTACCCTCCTCACGCAGTTTCGAAAATACTCTTACCTAGACTAACATACAAGTTTCTCACTAGGCAGGTGCAGTTTTACGCATGGTTGGTTGATATATTTGTCATTCATCGACGTTCATAGTATTGCCGATAATTTAATAAAGGATTCTTACATGGATTACAACGTATAAACTTTCAACTGCTAGGTATTATGTAAGACAAACTGAAATATTTGACTGACATACAGATTATTCGTTTAAACTGGTGATAATTTGCGTAGGACCATCCATACTTTCTTTTCTGGCTGATAGCAGACAAATGAAGTACAACATGCCAGAACTTTACAGAACAACTCGGCTCAAAATTATAAGCGTAATATGGGATCCAGAATGGTTCAACGACCGAAACGCCACTTTTGGGCCAAACTAAAGACATTTGCAGCGCAAATGGTGTACATCAGAATATATACATTCAAAATGGTGTGTATAAGGATATATACATTTAAAAATTTTGAAACTCCCAGCGTCTCTCGTTTGTGCGCATGTGTAGGCTAAAAAACAACGTAAACAAGCCCAGTCCGATGAAGTCCTAACGGATGAAAAGCGACACAAAAATATTTTTTCGAATTTGCCATATATCTGTAGTTTCAAAACTGTTCTTGATATATATAAAATTATATAACAATTTATATATTGTTATCCTATATGTGCATATATATATATATATATATATATACACGTCGAAACCGAAGGGAGAGTCCATAATATATATATATATATATATATATATATATCTTGATTATATTCGGTCTGTGCATGCCATTAAAATTTCCTGAATGTCTGCAATAGTGGACACTGTGTTCAACAGCAAGAAGTCTTTTTCATACTTGAACGCAGAATATATATATATATATATATATATATATATATATATATATATATATATATATATATATATATATATATATATATATATATATATATATATATATATATTATGAAATGAAATTAAGTCCGACAGTTATATTTAAACATTTGTAAGTAAATTTACCGAACAGGAATGCTCAAGAAATTTAACACAAAATACGCAACCACCGACAGGAATCGAACCTGTACTCTAGATGGAACCGTTATGAAATTTCTCGGAGATTCAAACAGGTAAATGTAGTCAATACTGTTTATTATAATCAGAGCATTTTCTTATTATTTGTATCTATAAAAATAACGTACAATCAGAATATATATATATATATATATATATATATATATATATATATATATATATATATATATATATATATATATATATATATATATATATATATATATATATATATAAAGTTTAAGCTGTGCTATATTTATGGGATAAAGTGCTCAATGTCAGAGATAGAGCGTATGAAAATATAAAAGTGAACATAGAAGTCAACATTCGAAAGCGACAGACTGTTTCATGCTAGACGCAATCATCAGGTCACACGTGTTATAACCGTTAGAATGTACTACCCACAATACACCACTGACTGGTATATACAAATAGTAGAGAAAAAAAACAACACATGTGGCCTGATGATTGCATCTAGCATGAAAAAGTCTGTCGCCTCTGAGTGTTGACTTCAAAGTTCACTTTTATATATATATATATTTATATACGCACGCATACATACACGCATACCTATATATATATATACACACACGCATATATATATATATATATATATATATATATATATATATATATATATATATATATATATATAGTGATTTTCCAAGCGTAGCTTAGATGTGGCACAAAGCCGAAAGTAAGGAGCACTCAGTGAGGATCAAACTCACTACTCAGTCGTAATTGTTCTAGCGAGGCAAGCTTTGTAACCATTACATCGCCTCCAGGTGACCCACGCACACACTCACACACACACACACACAGATATATATATATATATATGTATGTGTGTGTGTGTGTGTGTGTATGTGTCTGTATTATATATATATATATATATATATATATATATATATATATATATATATACAAACACACACACAGAGATACACACATATACATATGTATATAAATATATTTGGAGGCACGGTAGAATCATAGATAGCGGCTTGTATTGAGGAATCGGAGAATTGGATTGAGGATTCCAGTTGAATCCATTCCATTCACTTAGGTGCTGATACTCTTGGGAAAGGTGTGAATCCTCCTCTTCTCCCTCCAGCTATGGGTAAATAGCAGGACAGACTGGGTTCTATAACCTTGCATGGCAGTTGATTTAGGAGAAGGACAACTCTGAATTCAAAACCTGCAGAGGGTAGTTTGGGCACCTTGTGGCACAATGTGCACCAGGTCTCTGTATTTGGCTCTTCAAAAAGAGTGGATGGTTCTGCAAAAAACCTTCACCACTATAATCAAATTATATATATATCTACCACCAGAACCCTATTCTGCTACCAACGGGCTGACTGGGACTCGTTTCGGGACTTCCTCCGCGATGTTCCCAGGGATGCTGTATTTAAGCTCCCCATTCAAGATTGTGATTCAGAGTTCTCTTCCTGGGTTAAAGCTGGAATCGACGCTTTCATCCTCTCCAGGAAATTCAAGGTCAAACCGCGCTCCTCCCCCTGGTTCACAGCTGCTTTCTCAGCCGCCATTGCCCATAGGAACCACTTCTTCCACCGTTTTCGTAGTGATATGTCCGACTCCAATAGACGTCTATTTACCTCTGCCCATAACGAGTCTAAGCGTATCCTCGACGATGCCAAGTCACTATTTGCTGCTCGGATGAAGGAACGTATTGCATCCCGCAAATTTGGCTCCAAAGATTATTGGCGCCTCTGCAAGAGCGTTCTGAACAATAACAAACCCTCCATTCCTCCCCTTTTCAATCAGTTTGAGGTCCTGACCACCTCTGCCGACAAGGCCGAATGCTTTGCTCGGAAGTTTTCTTCCAATTCTACGCTAGACTCTTCCGGGGTACCCTTGCCGATTTCCCTCTCAGAACTGAGGCCCTCTTGGACGGATTACACATAACCCCGTCGTCGGTATTGGGCATTATTTCTAACTTAGATCACCACAAGGCTACTGGTGGTGACGGAATACCAGCCATTGTCCTGAAGAAATGCGCACCTGAACTGGCGCCTGCCCTCTCTAAATTATACAACCGCTGCCTCAAGGAGTCCTGTTTTCCTGACTGCTGGAAGTCCTCAACCATTGTTCCTGTCTTTAAGAACTCTGGTGACCCCTCCGACCCTTCCAATTACCGTCCTATCAGTCTCCTACCCCTCTTCGGCAAAGTCTTCGAGACCATTATCAACACCGAAGTGATTAATCATCTGATATCCCATGATCTGCTCTCAGACAAGCAGTATGGTTTCCGCTTTGCCCGATCTACTGCTGATGTGCTTACGGCCATCACTGAATTTGTCTACCAAGCTATCCATAATAACGGTGAAGCTCGTGCCGTGGCCCTTGACATCTCCAAAGCATTTGATAGAGTTTGGCATGCCGGCCTTCTTCGCAAGCTCCAGGGTTATGGTATCACAGGTCGATTGTTTGACCTAATATAATCATTCCTGTCAAACCGGGAATTGAAGGTCGTTCTCAGTGCATTCATCTCCAGCTCCTATCCCACTAACGCAGGTGTTCCTCAAGGCTCCATCCTAGGCCCTACTCTGTTCCTCATATTTATAAACGACCTTCCTGACGCCATAGACTCCCAAGTCGGCATCTACGCTTACGACACCACAATTTACTCATGCCTTAAACACAAATCTAGTGATGCTGACAAAGTTAACCTGGCAGCTCAAATTGAAAAGGACCTCCAATCGGTTGTGAACTGGGGCGACAAATGGATGGTTAACTTTAACGCCTCTAAAACAAAACTGCTCTCTATTAACCACCACAAGGGTCCATCCCTGCATCCCATTAGAATGTCTGAAGACCAACTTCTCGAGAGCTCCTCTCTGCGGCTGCTCGGTCTCACGCTGTCCGCTGATCTGAGATGGAACAAATACATCGAGTCAGTTGCATCATCCACCGCAAGGAAAGTTGGTTCCCTGTGCCGAGCCAGGAAATTTTTCTCCCCGGAATCGATCCTCCAAGTCTATAAATCGACCATTCGCCCTTGCATGGAGTATTGCTGCCATATATGGTCTGGGGCCCCTGCTGTTTGCCTCAGGGTTCTTGATAAGATCCAGAGACGGATATGCAATGTGATTGGCCCTGATCTGTCATCTCATCTGCAGTCGCTCTCTCACAGACGCGATTTTGCCTCGCTCTGTCTTTTTTACAAGTACTTTCACGGTAATTGCTCCGAGGAGCTGCTTTCGCTTGTCCCTAGGCCTCGTGAATTTAAACGTCTTACGAGGCTGGCATCCCGTTCCCACCCCTACACCGTGGAAACTGTTAGATGTAGACGTCTCTTCTACTCCAATAGCTTCATGTCTCGCACATCTCGCCTATGGAACTCCCTTCCCTATTACTGTTTCCCTGACAAATACAATCTCCAACGGTTTAAGTGTAGCGTCAATCGATATCTCCAGTTGCCTTGATCTATCTACTTCCCTTCTCCACATCCTTTCATCTTTAATTCCTATCTGCTCTCGCTCCAAATCTTCTGTAACCCCCTTGCCTTGATCGATCCACTGTCTTTCTCTTTCTCCACATCCTCTCCTTTACCACTCCTATCTGCTCTTCCTCTAACCCTTCTATAACCCCTTGCGTGATAGTGGCCTCCAGCCTTGCTTGGGGTGATATGCTTTAAAAAAAAAATGCTGGTGTCCGGCAACGTTGCAGACGATCTCAAAGTGAGAATCGATGCGAGCAATCGCGATGTCGAAGTTGATTTTTGCCACTTTTGCCATGTTCGAAATAGTCGACCGCCGCTTGCTTGGGGTGATACGCTTTAAAAAAAAAATGCTGGTGTCAGGCTGTGTGTTCCTTGGAACTGAGCTGCTTGACCTTCATACGTCGAATACAACGGGAGAGTTGAACATATATATATATATATATATATATATATATATATATATGTGTGTGTGTGAGTGTGTGTGTGTGTGTGTGTGTATATATATATATATATATATATATATATATATATATATATATATATATATATATATATAAAGATTTCGTTCAAGTAAACACTCATAAACAAACACAAAATGGCCTACTGGACCTATAGTCGAGTTGTTAGAACGGTAACCTTCCGACTATAAGATCCGAGTTTGAGTGGCAATATGCCCGGTTTTTGAAATTTGTCACTTCTCTATGAGAAAACAGCTTAAGTTGAATATTACGTCCTGGGTAAAGTAACCGTGGAAAGCCAAAAAAAATGGACTGACTCTTCAAAGTAAGAAAACGGAATACATCACGGTAAAGCAAAAGTGACAACCCAAGTTGTAAGTTAGGTATGGGGAAGGTCAAAATCCTGGATAGGATTTTAACAGAGAACCGAAAATATAAGACAGAAATCCGAATGAACAACGGTAGAGCGAAATTTGCATTTCAGAAAGTAAGCAGGCGGTAAAGGATAGGAATAAAAAGAAGTGTAATGAACTGCTTCGTAATGTCTGATCTTTTATATGACACTGAAAATGATTTTTCACAGAATAAAAGAGATTTGATACAACAGGGGTGTGCTTCTCATTAATTCTGAGAATACTATTGGCAAAACTTCAGAGAAACGTGGAAGTTTTAAGGAAAATGGGAATTGATGCTAAAAACCATAATGAAACAAATGAACTTCTTGAAATGCATAATGAATAAAGAAACCTCGGAGAATTTAACACTCATGGGCCATACTGATGATAAATAACGGTAAGATAAATAACCTATTTGACGAGTTTGAGAAAATAGCTAGCAGAGCAAATATCCAAATGCCAAAAAAGGTTGTAAAGACGGAAGAATTACTTGGAACAATAAAAAGACAGGAAGCTGTGAAGGGTAATCATTGTTCCCGTCCCGATGGGACATGACAAATGGAAAGAGACAATCTCCAATGAATGATCAAGTTTTTAGTATTTAGTGTCATGTTTTTTGTTGTTTGCTGCTGTCATGATTTAAAAAGCTATTATGGAAATTCATTTTCGGAATTATGTCCATCTCTTTCACAACTACTCCAAGAAAAACCTCTTTGAAATTGCATATTTCAATTGCTGTTGGTTCTTTCAAAATATTTTAATTTAATCTCCTCATATTTATAAGAAAAGAAAAATAACCGAATTTAATCCGTTCAGCTTTATTTGCTTTGCTGTCAAAAGGACAACATCTCTCAATGATTAATTCGATAAAATAAATAGATACTTGTGAATAATCGGTTGAAGAATTTGAAAATGAATATGGCCAAAAAAAAAACAAACAAAAACAAAAAACAAACAAAGCCTGCCTTTAAAAACAAAAGAATTAAATCTTCTTGATAATAAATTGTGGTTTAAATTCCCGACGATGCAAATGATTGGATAGATCTCCCCAATATATTTAAGAAAGATACAAAACTGTCTTATTTTTCAATCTTTCCTCTGTCAGATACCACACACCAAAGACAAGTGGGAATTCATAAACTCTAACGAAGCGAAATCCATCGGCAGCGTGATACATTTTCGTCTATTGCAAATCAAATTCTATCAAAAGATTTTACTATAGATTTTCAGAAGGAAATGGGGGAAATTTGCTATTTTAATTTGATCTTTTGTTTGGTTTTTCGGTTTTTTTTAAATTTTGTCTTATTTGATAAAAAGGCCGAAGTGTAATCGGGAGAAAGTAAATAAATTCTTTTAAATAAAACGAAAGCCAAAAACTGTCCAGAGAAAGAAGGAGAGAAAACAAACTGATTTCAAAACTATTTAATTCTATTAAATCAAATTTCTGCCAACTGTTTGCATCAGTAAAAGAGATTAGAATACTGTTTTTTTGTTTTTTTTTACTTTTCTGCGATTCGCTAATGGTTAATCAACAAAGTAGATCTCCGAATTTGTTTTATAAACTCATAAACCACTTATCTTGTCATTTTCCCCATGGTCTCCGACTTCCGATGATATCCACTCCCCTGGCAAAATTGAAACAGATCAATTCTCTCCGTTCTTCGGCGTACATAGTGTTTTATAATTTACTTGATTCTTATACAAACATTTCCACAGACTAACTTCTACTTCAAAAATTAATGCTAAGTGGTGTTTAGCGACGACTGTATGTTCGCATATTGAAGATCTTTATACCTACAGTGTTTTTTTTTCTTTTATATTTCGACAGATCCATATTTCGGGCATTTCCAAACTAAATGCTAAATTTTCGACCCAAAATGACGTTTATCGCATTGCGATCATTTTAATTTATTCTGCTTATGGATTTATATATTCTTAAATTATCTTAAAACTTCATTAAATTTACACATGAACGTGTTTTTCTACTTTACGGTAGGATGTTATAGTCGGAGTTATGTCTTCGTCTGGATAATCTGGCCCCTATTAGAATATTTATAGACAGAGAGGTAGGGAAAGTATGATATATATATATATATATATATATATATATATATATATATATATATATATATATATATATATCGAGAGAGAGAGAGAGAGAGAAAGAGAGATTTGGAGAATGGCATAGATAGAAAATGAAGAGATAGATAGATAGATAGATAGATAGATAGATAGATAGATAGATAGATAGATAGATAGAAAATGAAGAGAATAGCTTAGATAGATAGATAGATAGATAGATAGATAGATAGATAGATAGATAGATAGAAAATGAAGAGAATAGCTTAGATAGATAGATAGATAGATAGATAGATAGATAGATAGATAGATAGATAGATAGATAGATAGAAAATGAAAAGAATAGCTTAGAGAGATAGATAGATAGATAGATAGATAGATAGATAGATAGATAGAAAATGAAAAGAATAGCTTAGATAGATAGATGGATAGATAGATAGATAGATAGATAGAAAATGAAAAGAATAGCTTAGATAGATAGATAGATAGATAGATAGATAGATAGAAAATGAAAAGAATAGCTTAGATAGATAGATAGATAGATATATAGATAGATAGATAGATAGATAGATAGATAGATAGATAGAAAATGAAAAGAATAGCTTAGATAGATAGATAGATAGATAGATAGATAGATAGATAGATAGATAGAAAATGAAAAGAATAGCTTAGATAGATAGATAGATAGATAGAAAATGAAAAGAATAGCTTAGATAGATAGATAGATAGATAGATAGATAGATAGAAAATGAAAAGAATAGCTTAGATAGATAGATAGATAGATAGAAAATTAAAAGAATAGCTTAGATAGATAGATAGATAGATAGATAGATAGATAGATAGATAGATAGATAGATAGATAGATAGATACATACATAGATACATAGATAGAAAATGAAGATAATAGCTTAGATAGATAGATAGATAGATAGATAGATAGATAGATAGATAGATAGATAGATAGATAGAAAATTAAAAGAATAGCTTAGATAGATAGATAGATAGATAGATAGATAGATAGATAGATAGATAGATAGATAGATAGATAGATAGATAGTCAGTTCAGGTTTTGAGGAATGAACACATGGTGAGCGGAGTAAAAAAGAGATTTCTACGAGAATATTCCAAATAAAAAGTATTTCTAAAATCTCAATTGAAAAATATATAAGAATGTGTATGCAAGTATATAATATATAATGTTCGCTCTATATTTACATTCAACACAGAATGATGTATATAGACAAAGAAAGATACTATCTATACTTACTAAGATCATAGAATACATCGGCTTATGCGATAAAGTCTCTCTCTCTCTCTCTCTCTCTCTCTCTCTCTCTATATATATATATATATATATATATATATATATATATATATATATGATTTTTTACAGAAAAGAATTAAGAAGTAAAAAAAATTTAATTCTTCTCAGTAAAAATTCATATATTATAGTTAAATATCACTATATTAAATATAAGGTGCTATTTTTTTCAATCTTCATTTTAGTCTCTCTCTCTATCTATCTATCTATCTATCTATCTATCTCTCTCTCTCTCTATATATATATATATATGTACAGGGTGCAATGAATAAATTGTCGTCTAAGTTACGCAAAAATGAAAATAACAGAGACATCTCATTTTAACAGATATATTTACCAAAATTATAATAATAAAATTAAAGTATCTTGAAATACTAAACAGTAAATACCATTTATTAAGTAAAATCGCCATTGGTTTTAACCACGGTCTCCAGACGACTTCGGAATCTCCAGTAAATCTTCTGGACGGCTTTCTTGTTTAAGTTGGTGAATGCTGCCATAATTCTTGCCTTCAGTTCATCTTTGGCCTTACAAGGAGTTTTGTGTTACAAGGAGTTTTGTGTTAGAAGAATTTTTAAGGTTTTTGTTTTTGCTCAATTGCTCCCCTCACATAATAATCAAAGGGGTTGCAGCCTGGGGGGTTATGTGACCAGATTTAAAGGGTGATTAGTTACGGAAATTGTTTACAGCCATTATTGGGTCCTTCTGCTTGTGCAGAATGGTG
>OZ038498.1:80887517-81005017 GCA_964036315.1 Acanthosepion esculentum
AAAGCCAGAAAATAGTTTTCAAATGTGAGATTTTTTAAAAAGAAATAATGGTTTATTGATAAAGGATTTACTAATTAACCCACAGTTGGGTGGGGGTTGATTCATACCTTTTCCACGACTATTTGTGTATAAGTGAATATAACAAACCGAAGAGAAATTGGTACTGTCCAGGCTTCACAGTTGCTTAACTTCGGTGATCGTACGGGAACCGGCCGGTGTTTTCGGTGTAAAGTGGTCGTAAGCCCTATTGTAATAGAATACAGCAAATACTACTACTACTACTACTACTACTACTACTACTACTACTACTACTAATAATAATAATAATAATAATAATAATAATGATAATAATAATAATGCAATAACGAATACCACTTTGCGCCTTCGTCAAAATCGCCACTTCTCATAATAGGGTAGGAATGTTGCAGCAAGCGAACCAATATTGAAAGGTTGCTATTTAAACTGAATAAGCTGCCAGACGTAATCTTTTTTTTTTAATCATTTCACCCCAGGCAAGGCAATAAAGACACTAGGACGCAAGGAATTACTGGGAGTTAGAGAATATGAGGAGGACAATAAACGAATAAGAATTAAAAAGACAGAAGATAATGAATGACATTGCATTTAGATTTTTGAAGATCAAAGTTGGAGCCAGAAGCCGAAATAGAGTTCCACAAGCGAGAAGTACGATAGAAAAAAATTGGAACATAACACTTACGGTTACATCTATTTCAGCTGTAAGATAACGAGACCTCGCTGCCAATCTAGTCCTGCGCTTAAATTCATAAAGTCTAGCGGAAAGTTCATGTGAAAAATTACCATTAAAGTATTTATAGAAAAAGACATTAGGAAGCTACTTTATCGTGGTAGAAAAACGATTGAAGATTAGGTGTCAGGTCAGAACCAGTAACAATGCAGATTCTTATTTGGATTTTTATCAAGAATCGATGTAGTCCTACTTGTCTGAGCGGTCGTAAGTACACCAGGATTAAAGTTGGTTTCCCCAATATGAGTGTGCTGGTTCAAATCTTGCTTTTCAAATGCCCAAACCGTCAATTACATCAAGAAATGATGTCACAAAAGTATAGATATCTACCCAAATTCTAAATTTCACAGTAAACTACCAAGGGGAATGTTCTCGACATATAAGCAGAAAAAGTTCGATTTCTTTACGTAGCTAAGATCTAGAATGAGAATGAATATTCTATCGATAATTTTTATTTGAGTTTGAGTATACTTTAAAATTTAAAGCTACAATGTTCTGGGCCTTCCCTTTACATACCGACCACACGAGCTATCAAAATCCAATGAACCACATTAATTAATAAAACACCTAAAAAACGTAAGGTTTTTCTTAGAAAAATATTAAGCACATTATATTAAGAGAGTTTATTTATTATGCGGATTATATTAAAAGAGTTTAATTACTGTGTATATGATATGAAGAGAGTTTAATTAGTATGTGCATTATATTAAGGGAGCTTATTTTAAGTATGGGAACGATGCACATTGTGCAAAATCCTGTGTTTCGCGCATAGTGAGGGGCTTCCTCATATTTTTCTTAATCAGTATGCTTATCAATTATTCCTAGTGCTCCTATTATTACTGGGATTGTAGTTGTGTTTAAATGCAACATTACTGAAAATTCACTATTATTTTTATTATTATACTATTATTATTATTTATATCCTCTTTAATATTTCGTCAGTGTGGTGTTAATCATATTTCCTCCCACTACCCGCACGTAGGAGACACAAAACCTTCCTCAGCATATGAACTGTACCAAGCAGTGCTGCTATCTGCGCATTCCAAATAATGTCAGGTATCACCGAGTTGCCTTTCGTGGCAGATAGATTCCTCGAAAAAAATCGCAAAAGATTATTATTATTATTATTATTATTATTATTATTATTATTATTATTATTATTATTATTATTTGATTTGATACCCTCTCCGGCTCTTAGATATGTCGACCGGATGATGATCATCATATCTCATCTTCTTTCAGCAGTTTGGACACGTAACACTTTCTTCGGCACATGAGCTGTTCCAAGGAGTGCTGCCACCTGAGTACTTCCAATGATATCAGTATTTTCAAGGCTTTTCGCGAGGCAGAAAGATTCCTGGGAATAGCTCCAAGTGTGCCAACTACGAAAGGGACTACCTCAGCTGCCGCTGATTATGATTAATAATAATAATAATAATAATAATAATAATAATAATTTCTTTGGCATTGTTTTTGCAATATATAACGAATTGATCATTGGTAAATAGAATGTTTTGTTTGAAGAATGACGTGTCTTTGAATGGTCACGTGATAAGTTGTTTTTTGTTCTGGGCATAATGATTTTTTCTTCTAATGGCTGTCTTTTATTTTCGGAAACGAAATTCTTCCGGCACCAATTCAATGTTTTGCCAAAGAATTGTAAATATAGTTTGAACAGATAGGTTTATTGCCTTTTGTGTATATGTGTCATTTCGAAATTAGTAAGAAGTGCTTTTGAAATGCTAGACGTTTTTTAATTTCATTTTCTGTTTTTGTTCTTGGAAATCTGAAATGCTGGAAGCCTGGGTCTTTTTGAAAAAGTCTGTTTCATACTTCGACCGACAGATCTGAACAAGCGAACCGCTTAATGGGCAAAGACACAAAATAAACGAATCAATGGTCGTAAAATGTTTGAGAGTGGAAAGCTACAAACAAATTTGGACACGGTAATTTAAATGGGACATTTTTGCAATTCACCCATTCATTTTGTAGTCGGAAAGAAAAGAAGACAAGGATATAAACAGAAACAACACAATAAAAAGTTAAAAAAGAAAATAAGAGCGGATATATAAAAAAATAAATAGAAAACTCGAAACGGAAAATAAAATAGTGTTTGAGCATAATAAATTATTCATAACAAAAAGAATAAGAAAATATTTACAAATGGCAATACGATGGAGATGGATAATAATATAAATGATAAAAGAAGCAATATATATTACCAATAATAATAATAATAATATAATTATTAATGATTACTTTTGTTGTTATTATCGAGATGACTAAACTAAGACTCAAATAAGGGTGAGTATGGCGGTTATTGGAAGAATGACAGAAGCGTAAAAATGGTTATTTCTGTTATTACCATATTTAATTTTAAACCAATGATAATAATTTAAATAAAATAGAGATTATTGCATTAAGATTACTAAGATTAACCATCCTTAATATAATAATCCTTAAATATAATAATTTGAACAATGAAAGTCACGAGACACTAAAGCCCGTTATGAATGAATATACATTATCACATAGAACTGTAATAAGTAACAGAAACCAAATCACTTGAGGACTACCAACAGCAGCAACAACTAAAAAGGATAGCACTGTAACCAGAAGAGAAATTAACGATATAATCAAAATGTTAACATTATACACCACTACAAATAAAATGGTAGGAAGGAAACCCCTTTCAATACGAGCGATAACAGCTACTGGATTTGAGAGACCTATTTCGTTTTAATTGTTTTAAAGGAAAGTTTTTATAAATTTCGACTGAAAACAGTACTGGCTGCTCGGTCAGTGAATCTCAAATGTTTCGTTTTAGGGAAAATATTACCATTAGGATAAGAATGGTTGGAAGGGCTGCTAAAAATGTCCCGACTGAATCGAAAAAAGTGATACGCTGAGAAGGATAGGTACGAATTGGGTTCGATTGAATGGACAACAATTTGTTTTTATGTTGCTATTTCCTTGTAGTACAAACCTAACCCAACCTTAGGGAAAAAGAAGGGGCAAACATAGATGTGGGCGGAGAGCATCAGTGATTGAAAAGTCCAGACATTGGCACGCAACTGAGACATGGAGAAGGAACAGGTCGGGTGCTTAGTTGCAGAGCGGTCATATGGGAGTTCTGCCATTCCTGCTGCTGCTGCTGCTGCTGATGTTGCTGCTGATGATGATGTTGCTGCTGCTGCTGATGATGATGAGGGGGAAATATTTTTTGTTAAACATTGTATTAATAAAGGATACCAAAATAACCGAAATACATAAAAAAACGAAGAAAAATTCTTAACGTATTTTCTCTGAACTCCAATCAAATTAACATTATATGATGATAAAATCTCATTCTCGATTTCGACAACCTCATTCAGTTTTTATGCTTGTGTCGTATGTGACACTCTCAGTCTCGATAGTGACCTGCATACACGTTCACAATATTGTGCAACAGCGAGGTTCTCGGGACACAGCCGCAGGGATATTATTTGTCGCTTTTCGCCGTTGCCTTTCGTCGCTTATCCGGTTTTTATACGACTGATTTCGAAATTTCTGATACCACTCTGGCACAAAAATCGCCAGTTATTTCTGTGAAGGGCAACTTGCTCGAAGTTAGTATGAGGCATATTGACAGCAGAGGGCTTACTGTTCATCTTCCCTTCTTAACTGTACCACGGCCGCCCAACAGTCCTTTGTCCACTGTCAAGGTGTTTATACATGAAGACCTTGGATATTCTGTCGTCAATCATCCTTGCAACATGACCAGACCATCGAAATTGTGTCTGCATCAGGAAAGTTTCAATTCCACCAAAGTTGCATTTTGAACACCCTATCATCAAAAGTATAGCCACAGGTCGCGCGGAAACACACACACACACACACACACACACACACACACACACACACACACACACACACACACACAAATATATATATATATATATATATACATATATATATATATATACCTACATACATATATATATATGTATATATATATCTATATATGTATATATATATATGTATATATATATATATAGGGAGAGAGAGAGAGAGAGATGTATGTATACATGCGGCAACTTTGGAAAGTGCCTGAAGAACATAGCACGGTTGACCAAAGGAGGCCGCTGATGGCGGTGCTAGCACGAAGACACAAGACATCGTCAGCGAGGTTTTGAGCGTGATGGCCTTGTTCAGAATGTTGACCACACTAGATAACAAACTCTCCCAGAAACTGCAACTAATGGTTGCATTATAAACAGTAGGTGAGCTCTGCGGGTGTTGAACAAACACGAAATGCGCCTGAGCAGGGGTCTGCAATAGGGATTAGCTATCGGCCCTAGTAGGTGGGTATCATCGAATATGAGTAGCCAACCATTATATATATATATTATATATATATATATATATATATATATATATATATATATATATATATATATATATCCATCATATATATATATATATATATACATTCATCATATATATATATATATATATATATATATATATATATATATATATATATATAGTAGCGAGCATAAAGGTCAGAACAATGTTAAGAAAAAGTCTAAATATGAAATAACATTTTATTTTAAAGAATTCAAAGTACATTTTATTCAGAAAAAATAAGGATAAAAAAGTAAATTATATAATTCCAAAATATAAAGCTCAATAAACTTATTTTGATAAAGTTATAAGAATAATTACATAACATTCGAAAAAAATAGATGATTAAAAACATCAGAACGATTAAATACATCCATAAAATTTAATAATTATTTTGCATTATTGAAAATTTTTTAGAATATAAAATTTTTTTAAGAATATAAAATCGGGTATTTTACTAAATTACACCGGCTCTTTACTGGCTCTTGCATTGTAAACATAGCAAAAAAAAAACTGTGACGTCATTGGAACTTTAAAAACTGATATTTATTTGTTACACTGTATATTTTCTCTTTTTGGTTTTCGATTTTTAAGTAACGCAGTATATTATTTTTTTATTTTTTATTCATTTTTTTTTATCGTTATATAACAGTTATAGCTATTTTTTTCGTCCGATTTTTTGTTTTGATTTTTATAGTCTAACTAATATTTTAGTCATAAAAGTTTGCTAATTTGTTTATTATTTACGTTATTTATTGATTTTGTTTCTTATTTTTTATTCTATTTCGTCTATTCTAACAGGTGTGCTTTGGTAATTTGTTTGGATTAATTTATTTTGCTTATTTTATTGTCATTTTGTTTGTTTATGTATTTATTTATTTTTTCCGTTTTTGATTTTTAAGTAACGTAGTAAAAATTTGTTTTCATGTCTGCATTTTGAAATGAGCTCAGATATTTTATTTAATAATTTATTTTGGTCTGGGAAGGTCATGATAGCTATTTTTTCCTCCAAGCAAAGTTTGCAAGTTTTTGATTGGTTGTTGTAGGCTGATGATCTTTTCCTTATTTTCCAAGATATTTTTGGTGTGGGGTGCGTTTTGTTTTTAATTTCCCAGAGATAAGGTCTTTTTATACGAGTACTTTCGTCTGTTCATACAGACATCATCAGATTTGTTTTTTACATCCAGGTAATAACGGGACAACGAAAGATTAGATGTGATCCGAATTTTTTTTTTTGGGAAATGCGTTATTGTTAACGGTAAGCAATTTTGGAGCGTGCGGTCGCAACGCTGAGGTTGAGTTTTTTTTTTTAAATTTAAGAGTGTGCGTTTTTGTAGTAATATGTTAATAGGAGAATTCTTTTGTAGTAGTAGTTTTTTTTCAGTCAATGTGGCATGAACTAAATTGTTCAATAAATAAATAAATAAATTATGCAACTGGAATTTATTAAAAACAGTGATCATAACATTCATCTACAGGTTCGGGGTTAATGTATCTTAATAAATTTGTTTGCGAAGATGTATTCTCGCCATTTATATCATTAACTTCACTATCTGCTTTTTGCATGAATCATTCATGTAATATAAATTGAACTGCACCACATACCTGATATATATATATATATATATATATATATATATATATATATATATATATATATATATATATATATTCAGTTGCATGGATATTAGTTTGTAACAATAGGTTTCACGCATTTGCGATCATCAGACAAACTGTTTTTTTTTTTAAGTTGTTCTAGCTATGTTTATTTGTGTTTGATTATTTGTGTGTGGTTGAGGGGAGATTTTCTTCTGCGTTTGTTTGGGATGACACTCTCACACACATAGATATACATACATACATGTGTATGCATTTTAGTTCGTACAAATACACCCATATAAATAATCTGAGGTTAGGGTGCAGATACACATCTATGCTTCCGAACATGCATATATACACTACTGTCATTCTGTTTCGGTGTCGAGACAGTAGAGCTGCTGTCTCGACACCGACACAGAATGACAGTATGCATGCTCGAAAGAATTGGGGTGTGCCTGATAACTTTCTCTCAATAGCTATGCTGTGCATTGCGTTTTTTGTTTTTCTTCCTGTATTTCAATTGTCGCATTTCCATGCGTATGTGGGTGCTATGTCAAGTGTTTCAAATATCGCATCTTCACGCGTTTGTTTCTGAGCTTGTATTGTCATTGGGGGTGGGGGCGTGACATGTATATTAGTATATTTGTTCCAAAATTAATGAAATTTTTTACTGATACTGGTTTCTTTCTTTCTTTTTTTATACTTAAAACTTATAACATTTGTAAATGTTTTTGACAATACTCGAATTGTTGATATGAATTTGTCAGATTTTTTATTTAGTGATGTATTAATTTATGATAAACTACGTAATTATCGGCTAAATGACAAATTAACCAGCCCGAATATGTAGCAATAGTGTAACTAATAATAGTATTGTTTTAATTTTTAGCGTTGTTAGAAAGAGAAAACATTTGATTATTTTTAAAGAGGCATTCTCCAAGAATTATTGTTAGAGATATTCTCCAAGAATGCAAACAAATTTGTAGACACTATCGATTTTTTAACTTTCATTTCTTTGTCTTCTTTCATTGGTCATGAGGTTTTCTAGAGTAAGTAATGATTTTTATTTGCTTGCTTTTGTCGGTAGAGGTTACATGCAACGATGTATTATGTTTCTTAAACTTTGTCTAGTTCAAGATTATTTTGTTTTGGGTTTAATGACATTTTCATGTGGTCATTCTTTATCGTTGTTATCTATCTTCTCAATATGAATTGTTTATCTATTACATGCTTCGGGATTTTTATTGTGTTCCTTACAGAAACGTGAATAGAATATTAAATGTTCTCCATTATTTATTATGGCTGCTTTTGCATTTGTGTGGCCATTCGCTATTGTAGTTAAGTTGGTATAGGTTTGAGTTGATTGTTTTTTAAATAAAATGTCTCAAAGTTAGTCTTATTCGAATCGGTAGTACGCCTAAAAAGCGAATTCTATTCTTGTTGTTATGTTCATATATGATTATATATAGTGTATGTGTGTGTGCCTGTGTATGTGCGTGTGTATCTGTGTGTGCGCGGAGTACTGTAGAAATGCCTCCTAAGAAATTAGTCAGATGAAGACGATGTTGGATTTAGTTTGACCCTTTATAATAGTCAACTTGAGAACGCCGTAAATATACACAGAACAATCCTTAAAGATGAATGTAGCAACATTCGAATGTAATCGGGAAGAAAATAATGTAAAATAAATACGAACTATGGCCAATTTATCTATAACACAAAACACCTTATTTGGAATTTTGAAAAATTAAATAAATAATTGTTAGAGAACATTTTCATATTATTAAACTAAACCTGTTTGAAAGAATTATTGCTGCCGAAATATATATAAATATGCACTGATTATGGTTATTTATATACTTATGTATACATAAAAATTAGATAGGTAAAAAGATAGATATAAATAGACTGAGATAGATAGATATCTGTCTATATTTCTGAGATGAGGTATTATGTACACTATTCATATTATTCAGTCCTCATCTTTGTCGCCATATTTATTACAACGTTTCGGCCGTTGTACACTCCGACCTTCTTCAGGTGGTTGGAAGGTCGAACTGAACCCTTTATTTCGCTCTAGACTGTTCTAGTTCCACATGCCATGTTTAATGGATGTCAGTTATCAGTTATCTCCTGTTAATTCCCCTATCCAAGTTCTCCACTGCCTTAACCGAGTATTGAACTCACACTCTTTGGGTCTTGTCACTGGATCTAACCAACGCCTTTATCCACTGTGCCATGTGTCCTTGAGATAGATAGATAGATAGATAGATAGATAGATAGATAGATAGATAGATAGATAGATAGATGTAACTCCTGGTTGTTCGAAACCGAGGACTTCATGGTCGGTGTTTGCAAAAAGTCTTAACACATTGAAACCACGTAAAATCTAGTATTAACTATGAAAATTAAGCTAAATATCCTCTATTTATTATAATTTTCTAGGCTTGCGGCCATATCACGTTGAAACATTGTTTCTCGTACGATCAACGAAGTTAAGTAACGTCGTGCCTGGTCTGTATCTAGGTTGGTGACAGCTTGAGAATACCAAATGTTGTAAGCTTGGATTTGCGGGATGTAATGAGTAACGGATCTGGTTCGTTATATTGCCTTACGTGAAAATATCCTTGGGAAAGGTAGGAAACCACCTCTTCTCCCCACATCTGTGGGTTAATTAGTAGTACTTTTTTCAGTAAATAGTCATCATCTCCCAAACTTTTTACAATCTAAAAATATTTTCTATCTTCAAATAACCTGCAAAAGATTCTTAAGCCGTTAAAAACAAATCGTTCTATAATTTTCTAAAAAGAATCTAGTATTACTTACAGTTTTATAAAAGTCCGTTTTTAATTACAGATTTCTATAAACGCATTAATGCTGACATTTTTGGAAAGTGAGCATTAATGGGTTGGAAAAATGAATGTATTATAGACACAAAAGTTTTCACCCAAAGAATAATCTCTGCTGCATTAGAAACAGCCAAAACGACACATATAAAAATATTAAAATTATCCAAAAGAACATTCCCATCAATGCCCCAGACAAAGGAGATTAGATTTTTAACATGAATAAGAATGCTTATAATGAAGAAAAAAAGATGAAACTTTTACTTAATGAAAAAAAAATCGATTCACAGAAAATAATTTCCGAGACACAAAAAATAAATCAACAAATTAAAAAGCTTGTTGATAATGAGGATGAATAACTGTCAAATTTGATCGAATATTTCTCTAAAATACCCTGACTTCATAGTCTAGGAAAATACATATCAGGTATTCCTAGGTGATCTATTATAACTGCGATTGTCAGTTCTTCTCGCCTGTTCACTCTCTTCCACGAGCCGTGTCCCTTCAGGACGTTGACGGTAATGTCTCTACACGATTTCCTGTCCTTAATAAATTTCCTCTCCTTAATGAGTTTTATCTTTTCTTTTTATATTTCCTATACCTTCTTCTGTCATACATTTACACAAGCTCGGTAGATATATCGTCCTTTGTTTTCCTCTATTGCTCTTCCCCTCAATCTGTCCTGGGTGTTTCAAATTTTCCAAGCCTTCTTTCCTCGTTGTATGCCATAGACATTCGAACCTCTTCCTGATGTTAAGTATAAGTATCCTTTTTGTCTCCATTTTCTCTAAAACTTCGTCGTTGCCCAAATGTTCGATCCATGGTATTCTCAGCATCCTGCTGTAGAGCTATATTTCTGTTCCTTCCAATTCCTTCTTCATTTGTGAGGAGATTGTCCAGCATTCATCGCCATATAGGAGGACTAATATTACGTAACATTTCAGTATTCTTTTCTTTGTTTCTAAAGATATGTTTTTTATTTTGCTTAACTTTTGAGAGGCATCGTTCGCTATCCCAATGCGCCTTCGGATTTCGGTGTCACATTTTCCGTCCTCTGTTAAAATACTTGCCAGATATTTAAATAGACACGCGAAAAGTATAGCAAAAATGTTATCCCGACTTCATTGGAAGAATGTTCTCTTCACATATAGAAATTACTTCAACCTTGTCTAAAACAAAAAGATGTCTTTATGAAATATGACTTTATAAAAGATATCGTTATGAAAGATGTTTTTTTTACATCCCAACACATTAGTGTACCAGTTAAGAAACGCTAAAATAGATTTTTTTCTCTCGCACTTCTCACTTGTACAACTCTCTTTAACTTTCTTGCTTTTTTGTAAATTACGATATTCAAACATATAAATACAATATTAATCGTTATCTTCTGTCTCACTGAATTATATTCTTTTATTGTTTTATCTATTTCTTTCGCTTCCAGTAACCCCTTGCTTCTTCGTGGTTTTATCGCCTTGCATGGGGCGAAATGATATAAAAATCTCCTAAAGAAACATTATATCTAATAAAAAAAATTAATTCTCTCTGAAAAAACACCATTTGAATGCGATAGGCGAAAATTCAGAGCCCGCTCTGTGATGATGGAACATCACAAGTTTGGTTTTCGAGGCACTGAATGTGACCAGACAGTTTTCCCCCACTGTTTGAGCTCGGTCAGAGTAGAGATCAGCTGTCAGGATCTGGTAATCTAGAATTTTGAAGGTGCATCCATATACCGTTGTATCATCAGCATAGATATTCAAAAATGCTCGGAGTACACTCTTAGGCAGATGTCATCTAATTAGTGGCGTCCATACAACCTGGGGCTCTGAGATAGATATAAGGGCACTTTCGCAAGCATCATCCATAGACGTAGGCAGTGAACAGATTCTGGTGATCACAACGAGCCCATACAGGTGGTGGTTCGGGTTTCTCCATTAGACCCGCCATTTCATCCTCAACGCTAAAAAATAAACAACAAGCTCATAATATCCATATAACAAAAATAAATAAATAAATAAAGATAATTCCAAAAATTACATAAAATTCATAAACTTGGCCTCCAACACCATTTCAACTAAACTCACAAACGAATTAGCCATCCCTAACACTAGGATTGTTACCACAACCTCCAAGACTATCGGCTATAAAATCAAGAAAAAAAATAAACTAAACACCATCGGAATTTATTAGATAAAATGTCTACATTGCAAAAACATTTACGTGTGGGAAACATCACATGATCTAAAAACCTATTAACACAAGAGTTGACAGACATTCTAACTCTCGTTTTATATCGAAACGACGTGGGGCATAACTTTGATTTCATTAATGCCAGCCTAATTAAACACACACACACACACACACACACACACACACACACACACACACATATATATATATATATATGGATGTGCGAACTGTTATAACAGTAGTAAGCAGTTTGACGAAACGAATTTATATATATATATCATTAATGTATAATGATATATATCATTAATGTATATATATATGTGTGTGTGTGTGTGTGTGTGTGTGTGTGTGTGTGTGTGTGTGTGTGTGTGTGTGTGTATCTTGGCTTGTCTTCGAGAACGAAGATTTATGAAATGGGCTGTCCACGTCGACTGCAGGCATGCTGATGGCCAACTAGGCCGATGCAGAACAGCCAAGCCCGGCCGCAGCGACTGTAATTAAAGATCTGGTATAGGTGCTGAGCCTTCTCGGTCCTTCCTCCCGCGGCGTTTCTCCTTCAGGTTGGTCCTGCGAGTGTCCTCAAAAGTGGAGACGGCCTGGTGGGCGGTGCGGCGCCAGGCTTGACGGTCAGCAGCAAGTATCGACCACTGGCTATGGTCAATGTGGCAGGCACCGAGGGATTTCTTGAGGGATTCCTTATAACGCTTCCTTGGTGCCCCTCTGTCACGGTGGCTAGTGGAGAGTTCGCCGTACAGTGTTATCTTGGGCAGGCGACTGCGGAGGAGCACATAATAACCGGTTACAGATGATCATATAGCGTCTACTTCAACCTCTGCTTTGCACTCTTCTGCGTGCCGTGGCGATGACCGACCCGGCAGCTTTGCTAAGCGTGCCAAAATACCATGGCGAGGCAACCTTAGCAGGCGTTCTAAAAGAGCCTCTGCGGCAAAGAGAAAGCGGGAGGAGGAAACTTTGAGGCTTTCCAGTCAATCTCAACGGAGGCAGTATGTTTTGTCACATGAAACGCTTGGCGAGCGTAACTACCGTTTGTACTTCAAATCAGTTTACACATATTCGTTGAAAAGTAAGAGGAAACTACCTAAACGTACGATTTTTGAATCAAGAACAGGCAACGCCGGTCCATGCTGCTAGTATATATATATAAATGATAAAATAATCTTTAGAAACACGCTAGTTCTTTTTATTTATATATTTATTTGATAAACGCGGAACTTATTTCTGTTGGCCTGTATGCCTATAAATAGCCTAATCAGATCAAGATTTTGCGCGGAAACATTTGAAGCCATCCGCCCGATGAGAAGAAAATAATGAAATCTTAAAGCCATCAAATAAAATAAAAAAATACAAAAGTACGAAATAGAATTCTTAAAAAATAAATCTTGAACTTCCTCCCAAAATAAAGACTTGCAGAAATTCAAAGAGTAACATGTGGCAGATTCAATTTCATTGTTTTTCGTAAGCGAACCGGAGAAAATTTACAGCTCAATTATTGCTCTCAAAAAATGTGTTTTATTCCGGGGGAAAAACCACAGGAATTCGTAAATTTTATTTCTCTCCCTTTTCAAATGACCGAAACTGGAGAAAATAAAAGAAACAGAATATTCGCTTCGAAGATTTTTTCCATCTTCGACATTTTTTATTTCTTTTCTATTTTTTGTTTGTTTTTGTAATTAGTTTCGTCAGAGGAAAATATTTCGAAAAATGACAAAGCAGAAAGTTTGGCTAACAAAACTTCTTTGCAGATTTTTTAGCATATTGAGCACGCGAATAAATGGCTATAATATATTTTTTAATAATTTCATACCAAGCAAGGTAATAAAGCCACTATGACACAATGAGTTACTAAGGGTGAGAAAATATGAGAAAAGAAAAACAATATTAAGGGACGAGAACAATAAAAGAACAGAAATTAAGAAGGCTGAAGATAACGATTGACATTGTATTTAAATTTTTAAAGATCGAAATTGACTGGGAACCAAGAAGCCGAAAAAAGTTCCACAAATGAAAAGTGTGAATGAAGAAACTCTTGGCATTGAACTTACAGCCAAATCTCGCCATTAGAACTGTAAAATGATGAGACCTTGCCGCCAATCTAGTACTGCGCTTAAATTCAGAGGTACCATAGAGGAAAGTTGATAAAAAAAAATTACCATGAAAGTATTTCTAGAAAAAACAGAGTAAATCTACGGCAGTGGAAAAATGACGGAAGCTATTATGCCAGGTTAGGAGCAGATTATTCTTTTGTATTTTATCAAGCATCATTAATACATAACAGAAGCACCAGACCAGATATGATAGCAATATTCAAAGCATTGATGAATGATAGACTTATTAAAACCTAAGATAGATTCTGGCGAGAAAATATATAATCCAATCAGTATTTCGAATGGAGAACCCTTGCGAAGACCTGCTCCCGTAAACAATGGCAGATGCTATATTGTAAAATGAGTCGGAAATTAACGACCCCCTCCAAATTCGAACTGAATGCGATATAGACCTTCCCCAATCATCTTAACTGTTTTTTGTCATTGTACCAAGCTTTTTGATGCGGAGAATCCACTAAAGTCTTGCGAAGGCTATGAATCGCGCGGGTACTATTGATCTTCCGGTGTTTGGAGCCTCTTTAGTGACCGTCTTCATGCAGCGAGTGGATAACAATCCCACGCACATAGACACACACGCACGCACACGCACATATATATAGCAAACGATAATTTGAAAAGAAGTGTCCGCAAAGGTCATGACATGGAACTTACACACTTTAATGGTCACAAGCATCGCCTGACCTGCGATTGTTGTATGTTTACTTGATTAAAGCAGAAAAATGGAGTCATATACGAAATCATCCCACCAAGCACCGACCAACTACAAAATAATATTAAGTACTAATAATTCGTATCCCATTTGAGGAAAAGTGTGCAATTTAGTTGGTGGGCTGAGAAGATCATCAAATATGCACAAAATTTCGTTAGAAAAAAGGAAAAGAGTACTTAACTGCTATGTGACATCTCCTGAGAGAAGAAGAGGAGATTTGAAGCAAGAGAAATGTGGTTCTACAGAAGGATACTTAGTTTACTATGAACCAAACGTGTGAACAACAACTAAGTTTTGGAGAAAAAAGAAAGAAAAAGGAAACTAATACTTAAGATCAGGAAAAGACTGTTGAGGTTTCTGGGGCATATAAATGAGGAAGGAGGGCTAGGAAAATCTGATACTACGAGACAGACAGAGGGCAAGTGGATCAGAGGAAAACAACGCATAACATACTTAATGAGCTTGATTAAATGGATGGCGGAACAGGGCTTAGGAGAACTAACAGAAAGACAAATTTAATTAAGAGCAACAAGAGACAGGAAGTTGTGGAGAGCCGTGAGGGTGACACGACACATAAAGAAGAACAATAACAGAAAGTTAACACTGTACTAAATGTTTTAGGAATTTGTCCGTTTTAAAGAGTTACACTCGTTCAAGTCAATGCAGCGATAATGTCTTGTGACATCATATATTAGTGGGTTTATCTTTTTCGTAATGCATTATATTGGACACCATGTCATTCTTATTATGTAACATCAGTTTTATCAAATGTGCCAAATATTACAAGTTTCATAATATGAGTCAAAGGAATGAAACACCAAGAAAGGTTACGTTGTAATTATAAATTATAACTACAGAACGTGCACAAAATTTACAAAGACAAACATGTTGGAAATTTTTTTTAAAAAGTGTTATCGTCTTCGGCTTTATCTCGTATCCAAAAATTAAAATTCTTTGCTGGTCGCCTTCTTTATAATGATGCCGTTGATGACTACATTCGCCGCCAACGTGCAGGTTTAAGATTAGAAGTTTCCAGTTTCACCAAAACATGCTCCCGTCATCCATTCCATATCGCTGTTTGGCTTTGCAAGAGTTGGTTGAGGATGAAGGAAAAGAATCAGTGTAGAAGAAAGTGCCGATGGCGTGAATTTGTTTAAGGTGAACTTGAACTTGCCAGAAAGTGCGCAGCCCTCTTCATTCGCTGGTTCAACCTGTGAGATCTGTTGTAATCATTATCTGCTTGTTCCACTGTCGGGTCTGTATTATAGTAATAGCAATAAATTTATAAAGATAAGATTAATATGAAATATATGATTTACGTTCTGAAACTAGTTTCATAAACAATTCATTCATTGAATTTGAGTTGCTATTATAGTTTCCTTCTGAAACGGACTGCGAAGTATCTATAATAACATACCACTGTTGATCTTTTCTGTTCATTTGCTGACAGCCACTATAAACCTTCATTTATAGATTGTTTTCAATCGAGTTAAGGACAGGCAAACAAAGCTATCACTTCATTAAAAGGGTTTCTTGGAAAGCCACACATGTAGATATATTATTCATAAGTTTTCTTGGATGTACATTGTCATACATAAAAACTATTTTTTTTTTTTTTGAAAGTGTTCTTCTTGAACAATGGCACAGGGTTTGTTTTTATTTTTTTCAATAAGTCTAGCCAGTCGAGAATAGCACATGATTCGGCGGTGAAAAAAAGGATGGAAATGTTTTTATCTATTATGCTATACCACTGGCAATGTCTTGGTTAGAACATCTGATGATAGGACACAAGATAGGGATAAATGTATTCATGCTTCTTTCATTAATATATATATATATATATATATATATATATATATATATATATATATATATATATAAAGTACGTTTCGTCAAACTGTTTACTACTGCTATAGCAGTTCGCACATCCATTAACCATTCAGGTGCTTGATGGCATAATTCAATGGCTTCTATTACACAGTTGTGATTTAACAAAGCATTTCTAATCCACGTACCATACATCTACCCTCACCATTATACACTTTCCATACTTTTATACACTGTGGATTGACAGAAACACAAATATTAAATGTGAATAAATCGATGTGATCAGATGTTACTCGGATGACAGAACTTATATTCCTGGTCACAAAATGTTGGAAACCCATAAACATATACGCATATGAAATAACGATTTTTATACCCAAAATATTTAAGAGAAATGTGTTTTAACGTAATTTATCTTTTGTTCTGCCCAATAACTCGGGTTTGTCTATTTCCGTTCGCGGATAAGAAGATTTTTTTTATCGTTCTTTTCTGAAATAAATATTCCTAATTAACTTTAGAGCGTCATAATTTAGACACGCTAAAAATGTGCATCGGCGTCAGGAACGGTGTTTAAGTTGGTATTCTCTGTGTGTCTCTAACTTGTTTACTCATTTCAAACAGGAGAAAAGGTTTTCGTCTTCCCCGGAATTGACGAAAAAAATATAATGTTGTCTTCTGTCCTTCTAGCGGAAGAATCCGTTTTATTGCATTTTATTTTCTTTGAAAAAACGGTTATTTATTTGGAAAGTTTCCAGAATATGTTTACGGCTTGGTTTAAATTGGATGCCGAATACTGTCAATTCGCTGTATTCATCATCTGTAATATATATATATATATATATATATATATATATATATATATATATATATATATATAAGAATCGTACCCCCGGGTTACACGATTGAAGGCGAATGGTATCATCTGTGTATCTCGCTTTGTAGACATGACCTGATCCGTGAATCATAACCACCACCATCAAACTTTTTTTTACTGAAGAAATGTTTCCGATGTTACAAATGCGTAATGGTCACTGGGCACGACGTGACGTCCTAGGCTGATGAAACTGATAATTTTTGCAAGCAACCCATAGGCGAATTTTTGTTTGTTTTTGCTTTTTCATCTTTAAAAATGAATACATAATACATTTATTTGGTGTGGATGAATAGACATTAAAACCCTTCTGTTTCCTTACGAAATGCCCATCGCATTCCCCCAGACAGTGTGAGATCAGTAAACGTATTCTGGTGTTTGTGGCAAGACACCGATTTAAAAGGTTAATTTTGCACCTATTGGTTGATTTGCTTTTTATGGTTTATTGACCCGTTTTGCGTTATTTGAAGAAGACATATTTTTTATTGTAAAAATAATACTTTTTTTTTTCTTTCGAGTAAATATCGTATTAACAATTATTTCGAGAATAGAAATGATTTCCCCATATAGAAGACCTAATATTTAACCAATACCTGGAGCAGAAAATGGATTCATACCTACCCTATATGTGTTAGCGGATAAGTGAATGTAACAAAAAGGTAGGGGGGTGATATCTTATACGTTTATCATTAAAGATTTCATCTTTCAAATTCCTATGAATTAATAAATGATCAAGGAAAATTTTCACATTTTTCAAAACCAATATCTGAATGTAACGTTCTAGAAGTTTTTCTTTGTTGCTGTCAAAATCAGACAAAGTTCTGTAAATTTGATATTTAAAATATTATTTTTCCTTAACAAAGTTTTCAGATTACTCTTTAGTTTTTTACCCTTTCAAAGACACATCGGGATAGCCCAAGATGCATTTCAAAAGCTAAGTAGAATACCAAGAAACAGGAAAACATCGTTAGAAACAAAGAAAAGAGTACTGAACTGTTATGTGATATCAGTCCTATATGCTAGGTGAATCTCCTTAGTGATCAAGAAGAAACTTGGAGAAACAGAAATCTGGTTGTACAGAAGGATACTGAGGATATATATATATATGAGCAACGACGAAGTTTTAGCGAAAATAGAAACAAAAAGGGCACATACATAACATCGGGAAGAGAGACTTAAAATTTTTAGGGTATATAATGAGGAAAGAGGGCGTGGTAAATTTGATACTCATAGGACAGATTGAAATCAAGAGAGACAGAGTAAAACAATTCATAATCTACCTGGGGAGTTTGAGTAAATGGATGGCGGAAAAGGGCTTAGGAGAAATAACAAAAGGACAAAATTTATTAATAGCGACAAGGAACAGGAAGTTGAGGAGAGCCATGATCGCCTACACCCTGAGGGACACGGCACATAAAGAGGAAAACTCCACTGCACTAGTGTCACAGTGGGCAACTAAATTCGATTTTGCCAAGCTTCATGGAAAATTTGCCAGACCTCGCAAATGTCGCAGTACCATTCAAAGACGACATCAACACGCCCATGCGCATGCTCACAATACACGTACACACACACATACATATATATATTCACGCAAAAACAATGCACGCACACGCAAAACACATAATTACGCGCGCACACACACGAACAGAAAAGCACATTGTCATATGTATACGGACAAATATGCACACGGGCGCGCATACACACCAACACAAAAATACACATTCACGCGAACACATGCAAGCGTACACACACAAACACGCACACGTCGCACGCACACATAAACACTAAAAAACACGCGCTCCTACGCCCACGCGCACAAACACACACGCCACACACTTATAATCACACACTCACTAGCATACATGCACACTGTCACATACAGGGAGACATAAATGTTCACATGCATGCGCACAACATGCACAAAGACAAATATACAAACATGCACATATGCACGAATACACAACATACGCACGCAGAAACTCACGCACGTTCATATGCATACACGCACGAACATACCAACATAATCACACGCACACACACAAACAGAAATATACACTCACACACACTCATATACGCACGAGAAATTCATTGAAATCAATACTTTGCTCTTTTCACTGATTATTATTTAATAAATTCTCATTTTCCCGATTATTGATATATTTTGCTGAGGTTCTTTGATATAAAAAAATCCTACCCTATTCACTTAGAAAACGAGTTCAATTCTTGATTTTAGTCCCAAAAGCGCTGAAAACGTGACCTTGTTAATGGGTCAATCAGAAGCCAATCTCTTTCCTCTGTTCGATACCAATGAGTAGCATGGCGGGGGAACGACAGGTAACGGTGAAATATGCAAAAATGTTGAGCAGTGCACGCCTATTGTCCTCTATTTTGCCCCTTTCAGCCATGGTCAATTGACCCTTCTGCCGTCGTACGACGAGCACTTTAGCCAGAAATGATTAGATTTTCAACATTCGGCTCTTCCCAACCTGTTTCCACCGTGAGATTGACCACGGTCCATCACTAACAGGGAAAATATAATAAAGTCATTAATATTAGTGACGGGTAAAGCAGATTTGCAGAGAGCTGGACACTGGTTCAGTATTCAGCGTAGAGTGTAGGGGAGAGGGAGTGTCGTTTAGGGACACGTGGTTGTAGTGCCATAAAGCTCAAACTGATATTTGCATTAAGTGTTTCTATATGACAAGATGCGACAGATGCACGTCAGATAGATAGATAGATACTGAGAAAAATTTAAATAGATACAGTTTCATACACTGTAACTTTGGAGTAATGAACGACTGTCTCGACACACTAGGTGCTGCAGTGCACTTTCCCTATCAAGTATGATTGATTTGCCGAAGCGTTTTTGAATACAGAGTTGCTTTTCTCCTAGACTGGTTGACAGACAAGGCCAAAGAGTTAAGTATGCAATATGCTACTACATTAACGCATAGCTGGAGATGGACAGGTGTCATGGCTTGACCCAAGGGGATTTGTGTGAACCTGAATATAAGGAACTTGACTAGAATTCGAACTCGGCTCATTGATTTCTAGCTCCTTGACGATAATCATTACACACCTCGCACAACCATCTTTCTCTCTCTCTCTCCCCCCCTCCCTATATATATATATATATATATATATATATATATATATATATATATATATATGTGTGTGTGTGTGTGTGTGTGTGTGTGTGTATTTAGGCAGCAATCCTTCTTTCATGCACATTTCATTGAATACGACAGACAAGGTGCTTTCATTTATGTTTTTTATACAATTTATCATGCGATCTAATAATTTTTTTTTCTTTTCAGATGATAAATTATATCAAAACTGTCCGAATGTTCTTCAAATTAAGGAATTGCATTCCTGATCAATCAAAATTTGTAAATAATTTTATAGGCCACACTACAACATGTTTGAGCCGAAGACTCACTCTACACCTTTTTGATCACAGCTCAATTAGATCTCATTTAAATATTCATGGAAACCTACTGGACACCATTCGTAACATTCTCGTTGACAACAGAAATATAATAGCATCATCTACATGCAAAAAAAAAACGCTAAAAATAATGGAAGCCTTATTAATAAATGGAAAAAACCAACACTTAATAATATTAACTATGAACATGGATACAATATCTTGACCGTGTTTTGAAAAATGAAAACATTATTTAAATACATACACGCAAAAAACTATTTCTTATTTAACAGTTAAAATATTTCATCCTTAAAAATGGCTAAATGTATAACCGAAAGCGCTCGGATTAAAAGAACATTCGGACTGTTTTTATATAATTTATCCTCTGAAAATTAAAAAAAAATTATTAGATCGCATGAGAAACTGTATAAAAAACTTAATCAAAGCACCTTGTCTGTCGTATTCAATGATATAATATATATATATATATATATATATATATATATATATATATATATATATATATATATATATATATATATATATATATATATATATATATATCGGACACTCCGACGTAGTGTAAATGGTTAGATCAACTACAACTGAGTAGTGTGTTCGGCCCTCGCTGTGCGCACCACACTTAGAAAATCATAAGGGGCAGTTCGACGTGGTGCGATGATGAGCAAGCTTGTCTTACTAGATCAGGTAAGACTGAGTAATAAGTTACATTCTCACTGGTTGCTCCATAATCTCGGCCTTGGGCCACAACTAAACTATACTTAATAAATCTCACTATATATATATATATATATATATATATATATATATATATATATATATATATATATATATATATATATATATATATATATATATATATATATTGTTTTTCTTTTAAGAGAGCCCACTTATATAAGTGTTAAGCGGATGTATCCACAACTCTACAATGTTTATTTAACGACTTACAATAAAATGAAAACATATCCAAACTTAATGTCAAGAAAAATGTATATACAGGATAATTATTAGGTTGGTGCAAAAATAATGTCGTTTTTTGACGTTCAACTTCATGTGAGAAAACGACATTATTTTTGCACCAACCTAATATTTTTCTTGTCTAAATGATGAAAGTTAAGTCATAAATAGTTAGATTATTCCTCTATAATTTCGGTCGTGGATGTCATTTCTAAAGGATTTACTACACATCACTCAATTAATTGTTAGAAACATCTTTCGAAAAGTCCAGATAGCAATACTGTTTCAAACATGTTAGAAAGAAGAAACTATTGACCCGTGTAGAATATATAACATTTGAATATAATCCTAATATTAACACTTTGAGTCTTGACCATCCCTTTACCGGTGATAGAGAAAAATGTCTTAATGCCCAGCCACCGGTTGAACGGTGGGTAAACACTTGTAACTATTTTTTATATCTGCCGTGAAAGATTACATACCAATTATTTGCAAATTTTGGCTCAGGACCTCAGGCAGAAATGTTAAGTTTGTTCAGGAACGCAGGGATAAAAGGGTTAAAACTAAAGATTTCAGAAATCATTCGGAAAACAAGGAAAAGAGTTCTAAACTGTTACGTGATATCTGTCCTTCTGTATGGCAATGAATTCTGGACGATCTCTTCACTGATGAAGAAGAGAGACTTGAAGCAACAGAAATGTGGATACTGAGAATACCATGAACTGAACATGTGAGCTACAATGAAGTTTTGAAGAAAATGAAAACAAAAACGAAACTAATATTTAACATCAGGAAGAAATAGTTGAGGTTTCTGGGACATATAATGAGGAAGGAGGGTTGGAAAATTCGATACCCATAGGACAGATTGAATGGAATACGGGCAGAGGAAAACAACGCATAACCTACCTAGCGAGCTTGAGTAAATGGATGATGGGACAAGATTTGGGAGAAATAACAGAAATTCAAAGTTTATTAAGAGCTACAAGGGTCAGGAAGTTGTGGAGAGCCATGATCGCCTACGCCCTGAGGGGATACGACACATAAAGAAGAAAAATGAAGATGAAATGATATTTCTCCATCCTTACAGAATACATGCCGATGTGCATACCGACTTTGTAAGTCGTCTTTTTTTAAAGGCTAGTTATTTAAAATCTTATTTAGCATTTGAAAATTAGAATTGATAAGTCTACTTAATTCTGGGAGAATATATTATGATCAGATGAGACAAAATTAAAACATTTAGAGCATAATGAAGAATAAATTTCGGGATATCAAGATAAGGCTTTCAATCCGACGAACACGATGTACCTCCAACAAAAAACGTTAGGGATAAAAAAAACATTTTAAAAAAAGAAGAAAAACGAGTAATCTGCAAAACCTGAACATTATTCCAATGAAATATTGTAAAATATTTGTCAATATTTGTGCCATTTTAGTAAAAATTTAGTGAAAAAATTCGAAAAAAATTTTACTCAAATAGAATATATTGTAAATAACTAATTTTATTGTGCAATTAATTTTAAACATTAAAATTATTCTCTTTTTATTTAAACTATTTATATTCAGACTATTTTCCTCATCTTTGGTGTTATTATCTCAACGCTTCGGCCTTTGCGCTCTCCGGCCTTCTTCAGGTCTATATTGATTTGGGTAACCTACAGAACTGAACCCTTTATTTAACTGACGGGAGTATACTGTTCTCGTTCCATTCCACATGTGCTGGGAAATCTCGTCTAGTTCTGATTTTTAGTATTGCATAGCTATTGCACGTCAATTTCCACTGAGTCCAAGTACACTCTGCCTGACCCAGGGATTGAACTCAAAACCACTATGTCACTAAAGTCATGGACCACCGCTTTAATCCACTGGACAGAAAGCTTGATTAAATTCAACTGAGAAACTCTGATTCAATTTTTATTGTATTCTTACAATTTTCGAATATGATGTATATCGTCTCGTTTTTATTTCTAGTACTGCTCAGTTATTGCTCACCTGAGTCCAAGTACACACTGCCCGACCGAAGGATGGACTTCACTATAGTTTAGCCGGATCAATATACACCTGAGGAAGACCGTTGTGATAACAAGATGAAGACAGTTAGCCCGAATATAATTAGTGTAAATAATAACTCCTCATCCTAGAAATTCAAACAGAAATTATTTTCCTTTTGATTAAAATTTTTCAAAATTAAATATTAAAATTTATTGTTTATATATTTTCTAACGTTGCCCTATAATTACTTACGTTTTTCAAGAACTCTTTGCGAGTCAGATATCGACTTAATCCTTATTGACACATGCTGCTGATCTTACTTGTTACCTGTTGTGGTATTCACCCGAGATCGTTTGAGCTGTGACTCCGTTTAAAATATCTGTTGCATCCTGAACGAAAGCTGACCAGCCTCGGCAGTCGGATGCAATTGAACCAGTAAGAGCTAACCAATCACAGTTTCAACGGTCGGAGTAGAGGTCATATTCATTTGAACGTGCAAATTCATAGCAGGACTTTCAGTGGTAATTGGACTCACGAGCGGTCCCCAGTCGCATGTATAGATACTTTTAGGATAGTGGGGTCTGAACAGTAACTCGGTTAGGACGCCGACACGTGCGCTTTCCACACCCAACCCAATATGTTGGTGCCAAAGTCGCGAGAAGGACGCATGGAAAGGAGTTTGACAGGTAGAGACACGTAGTCATCGGATAATCACGTGACCATGTCGCACAGCCTATTTTGCCCCACTCTGTAGGCTCACAGTGACTCACCCCACTGTCCAACTCAGATATACCGGCTCTTCGACCCCCATGCTGCTGATCACGGGGTCATAGATTGATAACAAATTTATTTTTATCTTTATTATCAGATGACAAGCATAACAGATTTTTATTGCTAGATCGAATTTATCTTTATTTGCATATGACGTAAAACATAAATCCGAATCATTATTACGAGCCAAATCCTCGTCTTACGAACATTTTTCTTCATAACAATTTTAAAATTATTCAGCAGACGATGTTATTTTATTTATGGTAACTGGATTTTTAGCGATTGCTTTACTCGGTTTTCGTCGTTCAATAAATGACACGTATATCGCAGTGACATTGCTTCTCGATCTTTTGGCTCGAGGAGGTTTCAAATAATATTAAGCCCAATCCCCAAACGGCCTTCTCCTCAGGCAGTATCCCTCTTTCGGAAGAGAACTGGGTTTACTGCCTGGCGCCTGAGGCGTGCCGAAAAGGCTAAGTGCTGAGAGGGCTTGGGCAATTTTTCCACGGTATTACTGTCAAACCCACTTTAAACTGACCTTGTGTCACGTTCGGTAGCGACGTGGGCGCACTGAAAAATACCCGCTTCTCGACATGTTGGCTAAGGTCAAAGTGTAGTATCTGTTCTTATCTTAATCTGATCCCCTCTCTCTATTCCTATCTTTCTTTCTTTCTTTCTTTCTTTCTTTTTTTCTATTTTGGCCTATTTCCACTCGATCCAAATGGAATAGTCTATTATTTATGAGGTATTGCCAGGGCGTAATGGTCGTGCGAACTAATGAAGAGAGAGACAAGCACAAATTTTATCCGATTCTCAGGTGCCACAAACTCATCAAACCATAGCTATAGAAAATTCATCTTCACCAAGTCTGGTAGCTAGATCCAATTTATTCTAATCCTCAGGTGATTGCAGGAATGATGGATAGATTGCTAGATCGAATCCATAGTTATTGTCAAGTGTCGTACATCACGGGTATGATGGATCCAATTTATCATTACCGTTAGATCGTTTGATTTGTTATTTACGGATTATCAACCTTTCAGCGGCTATTTAATATAGAATTTTGGGAGATGATAATGATTTTCTGATACAAGTCTTACTATTTAACCCATGGCTGGGAGTAGATGTGGAGACATACCTTCCCTCAGGCTATTTGCACGTAAGTGAATATAAAGAACTCGACTGGAATTTGAACTCCGTTCACCGATTTCTCATTCCGAACCTTTATCCATTACACCACCCGAACATCCATGCTTGCACACATGGAATTTCGCAGCGGTCACTCATCCAGGTATTGGCCAGTTTCAACGTTGCTTAACTTCGGTGATCGGACGAGAACCGGCGTTTCAACTTGGCATGGCCCTAAGCCCTTATCCTTAGATGTAGATCATAAGTTTCGCTACTGTCAAATACTGTAGATTGCATGTGCCATGAGTCAACATACATAGATAGAAATTATTGTCAATGTCAGATGCCTTGGATCAATAGTCATTGGTCTATACTTAGATCCAATTTATCTTTATTTTCAAATGCCATAGATTAGAGGGTCATAGATCTGGAAAGAATTATTCGACAATCTCATTTGCTGTAGATCACTGGTATCCTAGTCGCATATATCTTCATTGTCCAACGCTATAGATTAAGGGGTATCGTTCCATTACTAAATTGTATATATCATTATTGTCCGGTGCCATAAGTTACGGTGTTCATGAGTCATTAGCTTCAACGAATATATTGTTATTGCAAAGTACTGGAAACCATGGCCTCTACGGCTAGATTAAATTCATCATTATCATCAAATACCTAAAATAACATGGGATATGGATTCCAAACAAGTTCGATGTCATCATTATTATCAAGTCCCGAGTGCTATGTGTCCATAGTTAAATTGAATTTTTCATTAAGAAATAATGTCATGTAACCTGTTGTGTAGAAAGACGACCGACCTCCTCTACACTAATTGTTGAATATAGATTCGTCCATTCATTATAAGTAGGACGTCTCGGAAAGCCCGCATTAAACCGGCCTTGTGCCACATTCGACACACGTGGGCGTGTTGTTAAACATCGTCGCAGAGTGAGTCCTTTTTGGACGACTCGGCTAGACGGTCGAACTGTCTGCCTCTGAGGCAGAGGGGAACTCTCTGCCTTTGGGCAGAGAGGAACTCGGACGAGGCTCTGCCCTTCGGCGGAGCCTCGTTCGAGGTGGTTGACCACCCCGATCCCGTTTATACGGGTTCTACGGGCAATTTTTGCCCGAGCCTACGGGCTCGGAAAGCCCACATTAAACCGGCCTTGTGCCACATTCGACACACGTGGGCGTGTTGTTAAACATCATCGCAGAGTGAGTCCTTTTTGGACGACTCGGCTGGACGGTCGAACTCTCTGCCTCTGAGGCAGAGGGGAACTCTCTGCCCTTGGGCAGAGAGGAACCCGGACGAGGTTCCGCCGAAGGGCAGAGCCTCGTTCGGGGAGGTTGACCAACCCGATCCCGTTTATACGGGTTCTACGGGCAATTTTTGCCCGAGCCTACGGGCTCGGAAAGCCCACATTAAACCGGCCTTGTGCCACATTTGACACACGTGGGCGTGTTAATGAATATCATCGCAAAGTGGGTCGCAAGGATCCATCTGCATTTCCTATCTTCAGGAGCAGCATTTCGTTTAATATGTATCCAAAGAGTTGGATCTTACTTATTTGAACAGTTTCTAGTCAATTGCTATTCCCATCCAAACATGTCTATCATAATATTCGTAACAGAATAACTTCTCATAGACTCTCCCTCTTTCTCTTTCTCTCCTTTCTCTCTCTCCCCTTTCTCTCCCCATCTCTCTCACCACTTATCTACCCCTCTTTGCTCCCTCTCTTCTCTCTCTCCCTTCTCTCAGTGTCATTTGGGGACACTGGTATCAATAAAGTATCAATGCCCGGTATTTATTTTTATTATTATTGTTCATCCGGTGACAGAGAAAATAATGTCGACTGTTTGCCGTGTCAAGAGGAAGTAACTCTTTTTGCACATCCCATTAATCTCTCTTTTTATTCCAATTCCCACATGTAAAACTAAAATCGTTATATTAAATAAGGCTTACGGCCCTATCACGTTGAAACATCGGTCCCCGTCCGATCATCGAAGTTAAGCAACGTTGAACCTGGTTAGTACCTAGATGTGTGACTGCTTGGATGTGCAGGTGGTGTAATGGATAATGGCTCGGAATAATTAATCGGAGAGACGATCTCCAATTCCAGTTGGGTTCGTTATATTCACTTCCGCGTAAATAATTTTTAGAAAGATAAGAATCCACCTCTTCTCCCCCAGCTATGGGTTAATTAGTTCACTAAATCATGATTTTCTCCCCCACAATTCTTACAATCTAGAAATAATTTCTGACTTTAAATATCCTGGAAGGGATCGATAATCCATTTTTTTAAAATTATATTAAATTATTCCACTTTTTATGGACCGTTATATTGAACATTTGTAAGCACGATTCAATCTCAGCATTCTGGTTATCCTCATTAGTTTTTTTCAACCTACACTTTGTTGACCAACCTTGAAATCCCCGAAACCTTTCATGTCAACCTTTCTCTGACCGATTAAAAGCACGCCCTCCCCTATTTCTGTAGCCACCGAACAAGTGGCCAGATTTCTGTGCATTTACAAGGCACATGCTTCGAGCAATTAGATCCCATTTTACGTCAACAAGGACAGGTCCTAAGTGGAGAATTTGATTAAGGTCCACTGGATGTCCGATTAAATGCGATATTAACAACGCTGGCCTGAAATCCGTGCTGGGAAAGACGTCTTTGTCAAATGACTGGCGCCAAAGTCGAATCGTCTGATCACATGTCCGGAGAAGTTATATGATTAGATAATAGTGAAAGAATTGGTAAATTAATTTCTTCGGTTAGAGCATATTAGACCGATTTAAGGAAAATTTTTCCTAGTTCCTGAATCAATGTCTGTCAGAATGTTTTCAAATCCTGATGATGGTATCCCGAGGTTCTTATAGGGGGTTTGTGTATGTATACATTTATGTCTTTCAATTAATTCAACTTAGAAATAATATCTTATAAGATCAATGAGTTAAACTGCAGGGAAGTTGAAGGAAAACTACCCAACTGGAAACTACTCCACTCTCGTATCTCTAGAAATCATGGCAATCCACATATTAGAAAGAAAACGGAATCTGACGAGCCGTGATCACTTAGTGTTATGGTCCAGGTTAGGACCAAGGAAGAACAACGCAAACACAAGAGTAGAAATAACGAAGATATATTACACGGAATAATAATATAACATGTGGAAGGTGTTAGTATGACTGTCAGTCTGGTTTGGAGTGAATTACTATCGGCTCGACTCGATTCGTCTCTCTCTCTTGAGAGGCGTAGTATACATAGTGTTAGTCTTATTATCAATATTATTTTTTATCTGTAAAATTTCTTTCATCGGCCCAGTTTCGTTAAAAAATCTGACAAGGTACGGCGGTTAAGTTTTTCATTTAGCCTTGTGAGTAGCACGGTCCAAGCGGATTTTTTTCATATTAATTCTGTTAGTTTAGGTATTTCCATAGTATACGTTGTAAGGCTTTTTAATAATTATCTGCCTGTGTTTAAGTTCGTCATCATTAATACTTAGAATAATAGAGTAATGTGATTCGTTATACTCCGGTTCGGTCAACGTCTAGTATCGCATTATGTTTTTAGATTTCGTTATATAATGTATCTTTTTTTATTTTATATACATACACACACACACACACACACACACACACACACACACACACACACACACACACACACACACATATATATATATATATATATATATATATATATATATATATATATATGAGCGGGGTGTATGCGTGTGTGTTGCGTGTGCGTGAGTGTGTGAGCGTGTGTGTATGTATGTGCCTGTGTGTCTGTATTTAGGCAATATACCTTAATTAAATCATGTTTCATTGAATAACATAGACATATTATGTCTACTTTTATAATAATCCTTTCTAGTTCTCTAATTAACTTCTTGATTTTAGTTGAAATTCATCACGGAAGTCGCCGTAGCTTTTGCGAAACTAAGTACATTCGATCGCCAGAGATTATACTCAGGAGTAAATTCACAAAACAAACTTAATGTTACTCTCATTGTTGTAATAATGATTTTTGTAAACACTCGTTAAATCTTAAATTTATCTGTTGTAGCTATGCTGATTTTTGTAAACAAGCGTCCACAATGTAAGGGAGCTAAGCAGAGATGGTAAAAATGCAACATGACGTTAAATGTTGGTCAAATGCATTTTAAAACATTGCGACTAGACTCGTAAGACATTTTGTTCAGTGTTGGTTAGTTGGTTGCTTTTGATATCGAGGTCCTCGAGAATTTAAAGATTTTTTAAAATTATTTCCCTGGTGTAGCATATTGGTGTTGTCAACAAGTATTTTCCTGAAGTGTGAAGTTGGACAGGAATGCGTCTTTAAATGTTGTGCGATAGAACTTGTATTCGACAAATGGACTGTAAGACGACTTGATAATGTTGTGGTCGCTAAGCCAACCTATGTACTTACTTTTTTGTCAGACATAAAATCTCCCAAAGGACATTTAAATTGATATACAATATTTATGTTTTCCAAAACACTAGTTGATGGAGTTATTTCGTATTATTAAGTTAGTTCTGTTAAATTTGGTATAGTATATAATTAGTTTTATTTTTTACTGTGATCATTTGGGAATATGTTAGTACTTATGAAATTTTTTTAGTTTTTATTTAATCTTGTTTATAGTTAGAATTCATTTGATTGCGGTATAGTAGGTTGATTTGTTTAGGGTTATTTGAAGAAGTATTATGTTCTTTTTGATTTATGTTGATTTTTCTAATGGTTCGCCTAATTTGTTTATCATCATTCAATACCCTTTCACATTTAACCATCTCAACATTGCTATCTTATTTAAAATGATTCTTTGTAGTAATAATATTATTCGAAATTTTATAGATTGAATTTTATATCAGGACATTAGCCACTCGGAGAATTGAATGGACATCTTTTCTTTCAAACTTTATTTCTGACAACAATCGATCGACATCGATCCCTACAATTTGTAAGTCTTTACATGTTTATATATATATTCTATAATCTGCTGTCACTATTTTTGTCTGTGTTTCGTCGCATTGATATATGTTTGACCAACCAATTGTCCCCTCATCCCTTTTACTATTTAGTTTTCTTTTCTTTAATTTAATTTAATGCACTGTATTTTTTATTATATATTGTCGTGTCATCTTCTGTTATTCTGTGTCTGCATATTGTTCGTTTTCTCACTGCGTTCATCGATGTCCGGAATTGGAGAATTCCCGTCCCATCATTCTTTTCATCAATCTTACATTGAACCCTGGGATACTCTTGTTTATTTATTTATTTATTTTTTTTCGTTGCGTCCCGGCTATCGTAATCCCAACGAAACCCCGGGCGTAACAGAATACGGGAATATAAAAAAAAAACAACGGAAATTGGAAATCGGCTCTCCGATTAACAAGTCTTAGCCCGTACATCCAAGCTTACGGCACCTGGTATTCCCAGTCGGTCAGCTATCTTGGTAGTGACTAGGCACGGCGTTGCTTAACTTCGGTGATCGTACAGGAACCGGTGTTTCAAAATGATATGGCCGTAAGTCTTTAAGATAGGAGAGAAAAAACAAGAGCAATTGATTCAAAGGAAAGACAATACGATGAAACTCGTGACGGCGAAAGAGGAAAAGATCAAAAATATATTTGATCAAAAGTAAAGAGAAATGAAGTGCTAGTGTGAGAGAGACTGGGAGTGAGAGAGAGTGTGTGAGTGAGTGAGTGAGTGAGTGAGCGAGTTAGATGTCTGAGTGAAGTCGGTATCATACCTAATCAAAAACGAGATATGAAAACTGCTGACGCCTTTCTAATGACAATGGATTAAGCGACCATTTTTCATTTAAATACGAGACGAACAAGCGAACAGACGGGTGACATTTTTTGTTTCATTTTTCTTTTTTTCAAAGTTTGCTTTCTTTTATAACAATTCTTTTCATTGTTCGATTTCCTTTTATCTTTTTTGCATTCTTTTTTTCCCCTTTCTCTCCACTTCATCATTATTTCATTTTGCTCTTTTCTTTTTTCATTTCACAATCTTCCGAATTGTGTCTCCATTTTCTCGGCTATATTACTTGTTTCTTTTTCACTGTTTGTATTTGTTGTCAGTAAACGACTTGTTTATGCTGTTTAAATCATCGCCAGGCGTCCGTCTAATCCTGATCTCTTAATCCTTGCTTCGTTATCCTTTTGTATTCTTCTTAATCACTGTTTACCAACCGTAGAGTAAAAGACCAGTCTCCAGTGTTCAGGCTTGAATTGAAAGATAGCTGGGGCGAAGATAACGAATTAAGAATAACCATACGGTATCTCAAAGAAATAAGGCGCGTAAAGTTTAACAACGTGGGCAAGACGGCAATCCTTATTAACAAAGACTGAAGGTAACGTTATAAGTGGATGACTCCAGAAAGAAACTGGAAAAAATATAATGGTTTAACTTATTTCGATGTCGAGGAATATCCTTCTTCGAACTTCGTCGACTAGCGCTATAGTATTACAAAGTCAGTCAGTCATGTGCCATGCGTGAACACAAAGTACTGTACCAAATTGCAGAAACTAAATCACTTGAGGGGTTTCAACAACAGCAACAACTAAAATGGACATCACATGTAAATCAAAGAGAAAATACTGTCGTAATCAAGATGTTGTATTCCACACTACTTCAAATAAAAGGTTAGAAAGGCAACCGTCATCAATACTGGAAAGAACGATAACAGCTACTGGACTTCATGAAAAATTGTTTTAATAGATATATTTTATGAATTTCAATTCTGGCTGTTCAGTCAATGAATGCCGAATGTTTCCTTATAACTGTTTACATCGTTATCGCTCTTGTCCACATCTTTATTGACATATTCACAACGTTTCGGCCGTTGTACACTCCAGCTATCTTCAGATGATATACTCACCCGGAGAAGGTCGGAGCATACAACGGCCGAAACATCGTGAATATAGCAATAAAGATGAGGACAACAGTCCGACCGATGTAAATAGTGTAAACCGTTAGAATACCTCATATGAGATATATAGACAGTTTCCTTATAAGGAAACTAATGCTATTACCATTCGTAAAATACGGTGAATTAAATTTCAGCTTTTATCGTTATTCCACACATTTTCCCGTTTTAAATTCAGTAAAGAGGATACTTTGCCGTAGAAGGGTAATCAGCAAGCGAAGGATATAGATATTGAACTCTTCGTTTTGAAAGTCTCTTTTCTCACCCTTCTTTGAGAATCAGCAATTGAAATCCTGCCTTTTCCCAAAGATGGAACACCGATTTATGGTAGTTAGGCACTTTTTCCTTTCTTAGAAGAGAGTGTCATTAATGTCATGTCTATTCAGGGGGCAAGCGGTCAGAGTTCACCACACATTCCTTTTTATTATTATCCGTAAATTAGCATTGCTTCATGGGAGGGACAGTAGACTTGTTTCCTCTTCTGCAAAAAGATTTTTTTTTACCCAACGCTAAAGAACTCAGTCTACCCTACCTTTTAACACATTACCTTGGGGAGGGGGATCGGTTTCTTGCTTTTCCCAAAGGAAAAAGTGCAAAAGCAAAAGTAAACCCAGTTGATTCAAAGTATCGATGATGTGTGTGTGTGTGTGTGTGTGTGTGTGTGTGTGTGTGTGTGTGCGCGCACACGCGTGCGCGCGTGTGTGTCTGTGTGTGTGTTTGTGAAACTTTGACTAAAAAGTAGTGAAAGTACCGTTTGGATTCATTTTTAAGTATCGTCTAAACACTTCTCAAAAGAAAAAAAGAATAAATCCAACCGCGATAAGGACTAAACGTGAAATCGGATGCATAAATATTAAACTTTATATATAGGAAACAAGAAACATCTTTAAAGATGAGTAGTGCTTTTAGCCGAACGTTTTCAGGTATGAGAAATTTCGTATTCCAATACGAAGGGGAAAACAGATAAAAATATTGGAAGTGTTGAAATGATGAATAAAAAAGAGATTGAAAACAGAATTCCGTTGGCTATTAAGAAAACACGCAAATACGAAAAAATGCACCCAAAATAGATAGATAGATATGAACAGATATGAACAGACTGTGTTATGGGAACTTACCCATAATAATAATGGACTATTCCGAACATTATTATCTGGTGTGTTATAAAGTGATGGTGTTGAATGTAGAATGTAGATTCTACATTCAACATCATCACTTGATAACACACCAGAAGTGTTGAAACAAAATGGCTATTTTTGTAGTGATTTTATAACATATTTATGTTATAATTTTCGAATTAATAATCATATATATATATATATATATATATATATATATATATGTGTGTGTGTGTGTGTGTGTGTGTGTGTGTGTGTGTGTGTGTGTGTGTGTATGTGTGTATGCTAAGATACTTGGGAAAATTATGAATCCTTTTCTTCTCCCTCCAGCTATGGGTAAATAGCAGGACAAACTGGGTTCTATAATCTTGGATGGTAACTGGTCTAGGAGAAGGACAATTTTGAAGTCAAAACCTGCAGAGGGTCATTTGGGGACCTTGTGGCACGTAGTGCACCAGATCTCTGTATTCGGGCCTTCAAAAAGTGTGGATGGTTCTGCACGTGCTGTAGTATGGCTGTCGGTTCCTCGGAACTGAGCTGCTGACCCTCATACGTCGAATACGACAGGAGAGTCGATATATATATATATATATATATATATATATTCGACGGGTATGAGGGTCAAGCAGCTCAGTTGATATAGTGGTGAAGGCTTTGAAGAACCAACCACACTATTTGAAGTGCCGCATACAGAGACCGGGTGCACTACGAAGGCGGGATTTCAAGGTGTCTTTTTTATACGATTTCTGTGTGGATTGTGAATTTTAACGCTTTTTACGTTAAAAGTGAAAATGGAGGAAAATGAGATGAGTTTTTGATAATCATATATTTCCAGAAAGAAAAAACAATTTACAAGCAGCAAAAGAAAAATATGTTTCATTTATAGAGATTGTGCCATACATGAGAATACTGTAAGTGTTTTGCTGGATTCAGAAGTCAGCACTTTCATCTGGGTTGACCGAGAACGTTCGGCTGGGCTGCAGTCGTTGATGATGATCAAATCAAAATTTTGATTAAAACTAATTATGGTCACACGAGACGGGATATCGCAGTGGTACTCCACAGATCTCATATGAGCATTACCTAGAATTTGAAAATTATTGGATACGTGAATGACTACGATGTTTGTGTGCCACATGATTTAAATGAGACATTTTAATGATCTGCATTTCCATATACAATTTTCTGCTCAAACGCAACAAAAACAGCTCTATTTTTAAAGAAACGACCACAGGCGATGAAAAATGGAATGTTTACAGCAATGTTAAGCGAAAATGGACCTGGTGTAAGCGAAATGAGCCACCCTCAATCTGGCCTTCCTCAGAAGTGTGTAATGGCGTCTATCTGGTGGTATTGTAAAGCCATTGTTTATTAGAAGCTCGTTTTGCAAAATCAAATATTCATTTCAGTAAAGTACTCTTTCCAGTTAGACAAAGACAGCAATCGAATAGCTTGTTTGTTTAGCGGCATATCAACTCCTTATGGGTCATTTAATGCCGAAATTTAATTTTCTTGGGAACATTGGTATTTTTTTTCAAAAAGATATTGTTGGTAATTATTATTTTTCAAAAATACATTGCTAGAAAAATGTTTACTATGAAAATATATTTTATACTGTCATAGTGTTTTGACACCAGTTTGGGAGTTAACTATTTTCCCATAGTTGGGACCCTAACAGGTGTTATTACCTCGAGTCAGGGTGGACCTGGGGACAACAACACCCTCCCGATCAGAAGCCTTGCTTGATGTAGTTATCGTCATACCCAGGACACAGCAATCGAATAAAAAAAGCCAGTAACTAACCAATCGGAAGAGTGACCCGGCCGAAATTGATACAATGTGGCTGGGGTGTCCCGCTACACGTGCCGCACTCACCTGACATTACGCCTTCGGATTACGACTTATTTTGATCCTTACACTATTTTCTCAATTAGAACTTCTGTTCTATGAAAGCTTTTAAAACAACGATGATATTAAATTAACCGTGAATGGAATTGTGTAGCTACTTTAGAACTCATAAAATGCAGTGGAAGGAAATGGCATATATGGGCTTCATTAAATCTATATGTTAATATCTAAATACCGTCTTTGGAATTCACTTAAAACGCTATGAATTTTTGTTCCGCCCAAATTGTTGCGCTGCGGGGTCATCTCGGGGTGTCGGTCTTGATTCCGTCATATGCTGCATCTTCCTTCGCTTTACTTTCTTCTCTTGTCTTCTACCGGTCAGGCGTCGAAATGTTTTTTGGAGTCCGGAAATGAAATGAGAAATTCAGCAAAAGGGATTTTCACTTACTGTTTTATTAAACACGTCGTCGTGTACCTTTTTAACTAAGCCAGTGGAGTCTCTCTGTCACCTCCAATGGGAAGCAAGTTCCCCAAGACACGGAATAACCACACGTCTCATGTGTATGACGTGTAAAACTTTACTCCCTGAAAACACTTCCTATCTCTCTAACTTTCCCACGTTCGACTCAGCCAATCAAAATCAATATCCTTGTTTTGTCTACCATCTCATCTTCAAGGTCAGCCTCAAAAGGTCTGAGCCAAAATAGACTGCCACTAAAAAAATAATAGTCTGAAACTAGTATTTAACTAAATCTCTGAGATAAAATCGAAGTATGATAGACAGCGGCTCCACGGTCTATGGACACTGGGGTGCGCGCATTATTTCAGATTCAAAATATAATTGTTGAGAATTTCATTACTCCTCAATTTGTTTTAAGTTAATCTTTCTTGTTTTAGCACGACATTTCGGTCGATGCGTTCTTTAACCGTCTTCAGTTATATCATGCGTTCGATGTTTTTGACTTATCTCTGCAATAGTGATCATATTCTGCTCTGTGGAACAATGCATGAAACTAGTTTTGAGTTTGTTTGTTTTTTGGAGGGGGAGGGGGATTTCTTCTTCCATCATGAAAGTTTGTTACCGCTCTATATAAGAAATAAATCAACCAATCTGATCAATTCTGAGGAAGACCGAACATTTCATTGGTCCAAATCATTGTAATCTAATTCATGAATCATCCTTAGATACCTGGTTAAATCAGTCAACCTTTCCGATATTTTTCTATTATATCCTTTGTTAATATTATCAAGAAAAAGTTCATGCCTTCGATTTACTCTTTTATATTTTGTTTATCTCACTGCTACTCTCCGACCTTCTCTCTCTGTCCTTCAATCACTCATTATCCTTTTCTACTTTTGTTGCTCTCATCCACCCGATTTCTCTCTTGATTCTTTTTTCTTTTCTCTTTTCTTTCCCTCCTTCTCTCATCCTCTTCTTGTTCGTCAGTCCTATCTTCCTGTTTTTCTCTTTTCTCTCTCTTGCTCTTTCTGCTCTTGTATCTGTTCTACCTATCCATTTCTTTCTTTCTCACTCTCTTTTTCCTCTTAAATGTCGTTCTCTCTCCTCTGTCTCTATCAGTCCTTTTAATCGTTTTCTCACTACTTTTATACTTTGTCCGCTCCCCACAAAAAAGAGAATAACTCTCTCGTCATTTCAATCCGATTGGCCGTCTTGTCCAACCAGATTTGATGAATGGTGTTTCTGGTCACAAAATCAGCCAAGCATTCCAGGTGAAACTGCTAGGTTTGCCATCTGCCACTTATCCACCTAGTTCTTTTGGGCAAAGACTCCTTAACCAAAACCACATGTATTTCTCCTTTTTTTTGCTTCTACAAATTATTTCACTTTCTTTTCTCTATATTTACTTCTTTTTCTTATTCCATTCTTTTTCCTCTTCCTTTTCTCTTTCTTCTTACGATCAATTTGTCCCCCCCCCATATTTCTTCCTTTTTTGATTATTCCTCTTATACCATTTCCATTTGTTTCTATTATTCTTTCTCCTTCTCCTTCCGACCCTCCCCACTTGTTTTCTTATATTCATTCTATTTTCTTTTTTCAATTTTCTACTTTCCAATCGATCTCCTCATTTTCTACGTCTTCCCATTCTATCTTCTTGTTCTTGTTTTTCTTCTTGTCTTTGTTCTTGTTAGAGTTGTTCTTCTTCTTAATATTATTTTCGCCTTCTTTTTCTTCTTGTTATTCTTGTTGTTGATTTTTTCTTCTTCTTCTTATTCTTTACCTTCTCCACATCCTCTTCCTCCTCATTCTTCTTCTTCTTCTTCTTCTTCTCCTCCTCTTCTTCTTCTTCTTCTTCTTCTTCTTCTTCTTCTTCTTCTTCTTCTTCTTCTTCTTCTTCTTCTTCTTCTTTACCTTCTCCACATCCTCTTCCTCCTCATTCTTCTTCTTCTTCTTCTTCTTCTTCTTCTTCTTCTTCTTCTTCTTCTTCTTCTTATTATTATTATTATTATTATTATTATTAGTAGTAGTAGTAGTAGTAGTAGTAGTAGTAGTAGTAGTAGCATTTAACTACTCTTCCTCCTCTCCTCCTCCTTATAGTTGTTGTTGTTGTTCTTCTTCTTCTTCTTCTTCTTCTTCTTCTTCTTCTTCTTCTTCTTCTTATTATTATTATTATTATTATTATTATTATTATTATTATTTACCTACTCTTCCTCCCCTCCTCCTCGTTCTCCTTATAGTTGTTGTTGTCATTGTCTTCTTCTTCTTCTTCTTCTTCTTCTTCTTCTTCTTCTTCTTCTTCTTCTTCTTCTTCTTCTTCTTCTTGTGCTGATACAGTCAACTGAAGGGTTTCGGTATTTCGTGGATTTCCAGCCAATATTCGTATTCAACCCAACATTTTGCTGCACAGTCACTGTTTCTGGTTTTCCTCCTTAATTGTTCATTTAATTTTAAAACCCTCATGGAACTTCGTTTTAACTCTCTTCAATAGATTCTGTATTTTGCTTATAATACTGGTTTACTTGGTCAATTCCGATTCGTTTGCATACACTTCCCAATCGATTACTGTTCCTTCCAAGTCATGACTAGTTTAATAGTTTTTTTTCTGATCTAACATTGCATTCGTTTTATTTTCAGTCTATAACTCTGCATAGGCAACATTTGCCTTTTTACTCTATCTTGTCATTTTTTTGCTATAATTATAGGCTTTCAGTTTTTCACTTTAAATGTCCTCTTCGCAAACATATCTCTCACCTGCAATTCCTCTGTGTCCTGAAATATCCATATCCAAGACTTTCAGGACATATCGTTTTGCAGACTTCTGGTCACTCCTTTGCTCTTTTATATTCTAATACAAATGTTTATATTCACATTCAATCTTTCATTATTATAGTCGTCAAAAATCTCAAGAGACCAGTTGAGATATGTCCCTAATGCTAGCAAATTCCCTTTCCTTGACACATATGATGTCATCTAATTTAAGTGTCTAAGACTTTCCACATGGTCATCTATTTCCGCATGCTTTCATTCAAATGTCTCACATCTCTTGTCCAGCTTAGGAAGGATTCTGAATATTTTACTATGCTTCCTGTTGTTGAGGCTAGTATTTAGTATTTTCCTTGTCCATCTCTACCTTAAATTTCGTTTCATTTTGGATTATTAAATTCACCTTCAATATTCTTATATATTTCCAGACTTATTTTCAGTTCAACGCCCTGATCAAGCATGGAAAATCAGATAATCTAGCATAACAATTATTATGATAACCCTAGTATTATTGTTATTATCTATATATTAATAACTCAGTAAGTACCAACCTATGTGTCCTATCTAAGGTGTGCGTCACGCTCCAAAAGAGAAATTAATGAATAAAACTTGAAAAGACCAAAAAATTAAAAGGTAATAAAGTCTAAATATGTCTCGATTTTTCTTCGCGTCTTTCCGTTATATTTTTCGCCTTTCTTTTCGTTTTATCGTTATTCTTTCGCTAAAAACGAATAGCTTGTAAAATCCCATCATGAAAATGCAAATATATGCACTGTATACAACGCAGTTAATGTAACATACTTTAGGCAAAACCAATATTTTAAACTCAACAAATTAAACAACCAATCACCGAATAAAATAAAAATATATAAAATTAACAAAAAAATCTAAATAAATAAAACACCGGTTAAAGTTAACAAATAACTTAACAAAATCCAGAGACGGATATGCAATGTGATGGGCTCTGATCTGGCATCTCGTTTACAGTCGCTCTCTTACCGACGTGCCGTCGCTTTCCTCTGACTTTTCTACAAATACTTTCAGGGTAACTGCTCTTACCAAGCTGCATGAATTTAAACGTGCCAATAGAGGTTCGCATCTCAGTCCCATCCTTTCGCAGTCGAAACGGTTAAATGTAGCCGTCTCTTCTACTCCGATTGCTTCATGTCTCGCACTTCCCGTCTGTGGAACTCCCTTCCTTTTACTTGCTTCCCCTATAGCTATAATCTCCAAATATTCAAATGCAATGTCAATCGATATCTCCAGATGCCTTGATCTAATTCCCCGTCCTTCTCTTCATCCTTTCCTCGACCACGCCTCTTTACTCCCCCCTTGAGTGCTAGTGGGACTCCCGCCTTGCTTGGGGTGCACACACAACAAATATGGCATAAAGATTGTGTTGCACCATTAAATATACTGCCTCCCTTCGGTGTTGACCTCACTTTTAATTTTTTACATTAAACAATGTTAACATCGAAATTGTCACTATATGATGACTAGCTGTTTCATGCTAACAGACGCTATGCTATTCGTCTTTGTATAGATTATTAAAGTCTACATAGTCAGAGGATTACTTGAGGTGAGGAAGTGCTAGTCATGATTCATAGTTCAACTGCGTGTCTTCACTTTATTTCTATAAATGATTTATCTCTGACTGAGTCCATTTGTCCCACTTTATGGGCACGTGGCCGAGTGGTTAGAACGTTCGCATTCTGACCATAAGACCCGAGTTCGAATCTCACCATGGTCGATTTGTCAGGATGTTATCGGACTGGAAGGGTTGATCCCAGCGTGCGACACCTTTGAAAAGTGCTTGAAAACCATACCACGGGCTGAGCCAAGCCTTGTGAGTGAAATTGAGTATACGGAACCCTTGTGATTTCGTGCTAGCACAAAGTCATCGTGGCCGAAACCTTGAGCGTGCTGGCCTTGTTCAAATTGTTGATCACGCTAGATAACATGCTCTTTCCTAAAAACTGTAACTAAGGTCTACTCAGCACAGTTGCAGTATAAACCACAGGTGGGCAAATGCGACTGAGCAAGCGTCTGCAATAGGGATTGGCTAACCGCCTTAGTAGACGGGTATCCTCGAATACGAGTGGTCAGCTATACATAGCACATTTTAGCGAATAGATATTATACGGATAAATATTGCGTTTTCTTGTGGAGGATTTAGCGCCTTCTCCCTTTTACCTGATATTATTATTAGTGTTATTTGCAATATTAATAGTAATGTTATTAAACTTATTTGCTTTCTGTTTTTGTTTAAGCATTTTTTTATTCTCCCCGCCTTCTTTTGCTGATTACACTACATGCTGAGAATCCCTCCCGCCACCAAAAACGAAAAACTGCCGACATTTTCTGGAACAATTTCAAGACTTTAAATGCATGAATGCTGTTGTTTCATCGGGCTTTAATCCCTGTCTCGACTGGCTGCAGATCCCAGTCGAACCGAGAAATAAGGCTCATAAAATATATTTGAAGCTAAAAACATGAAAATGCCTTAAAAATATTAAAAGAATGTAAAACTGTAATAAAAGTGTTTTGTTCACATATTCGTAGCCGGGACAATAAATATACAGAGAGAAAATTGGTTCAGTGGAAAAAATAAAAAATATTAAGACAAAAAGGATAAAATACTTTTTTAAAAATCTTATAAAACCTTGCATTCTATTGCAGATAATATGCCGCTCCTATTTATAATCTCGATTGTTTTTCTCCTTTATTATTATTATTATTATTATTGTTATTATTATTATTATTATTATTATTATTATTATTTCGTGGTTGAAAGGATTTCGCAACGATCAATGACCTTACACCGAAAAATGACCTTATGTTACGACTGTCACATCGTCAGCTTTCGCAATCCATGTTTGTTGTTCTGAAAACTAGGTTTGTTTTGTTTTACGGCATATCAACCTCAATGGATTATTTAATGCCAACAAGATTTTTATTGCTGGTAATATTTTTTTCCAAATATGTATTGTTAATAATTGTTTTTTCCAAAAAAATTATTGCTGATAATTATTTTCTTTTTCCAAAAGGCATTGCTGATAATAATTTTAAAAAAATGCTATGCTGGTAATAATGTATTGCTGGTAATAATTAAAAAAAAATATATTGCTGGTAGTAAAACCTATTTTTACACTTTCATAGTGTTTTGGCCCAAGTTGTGGGGTTAACTATTTCTCCATAGCTAGGACACTAACATGTGCTACCACCCCAGGCCAGGGTGGACCTGAGATCACTAGCAATTGGTTCCACGCTCTTCAGAACCTCTGGATCAGAGGCCTTGCTGCCTGATGTAGTTTATCGTCATACCCAGGACGCCTGAAGACTAGGATTTTCATTATCTTTTCTTTTTTCAATTTCCGAGGCTTTTGGGGGGGGGGCATAAATTATTTTTTAGTTTCTTCTTTTACAGTTATATTTATTCTATAGATGTAAAACGAAGCAACGTAACCATGCCCTTTGGAATACTAAATGCAAAAACTTACATATAGAATACCTACCAATATATGAATAAAAACACAACTGAAAAAAATATCTAAATCTAGCTTGAAATTTGTTACAACTACTTCTAAAACAATACAAAAATTAATGCAAAACAAAATAATAATAACATAAAACCTGAAGCAGGGATTTATAGTATATCCTGGAATGCTAGCCACAACAAATACATAGGAAAAACTTCAAGAAATTTAAATAAAAAATTATATGAACACAAAAGAGATATTTTACAAAACAACATACTCAATGAATATGTAGATCATTTTAATTAATCTGGGCATCAATTTGATTTTAATAAATGTGACTTTAATTAAAAGAAAAATGTACTTCACTAGCGCGAAAATGTATAGAAAGTGTACTGATTTCCGAAACTTCCGCGGTTGATTTGCTTTCATATACTTACCAAATTTTTCCGTTTTTAACAAATATTCTATTGTCACAATGTTGGATATTTGTAAAAAACGCTGATAAAAAAAGCTTTTGTAAAGCGAATTAAATCGGTTGAGCTGTGCGTCCATACTCATCGGATGTCAGAGTTTGTTTTTTTTTAATTTAGCGTTCCTAAATCGTCAGTGTCTTCTCTCGGCGCCTATAATTATAACCGATGTGTACATTTATATCGCTCTCTGTCTCTCTATCTTTCTATCTCTGTCTTTGTCTCTGTCTCTCTCTCTGTCCCACTCACTCTCTCTCCCTATATATATATATATATATATATATATATATATATATATATATATATATATATATATATATACACACAGTAGCGTTCAAAATTGAGGAACAAAAATTAAAACTTCAATTTTTCAATAAATCAAATTTTTCTGTAATTTTCTCTGAATGTAAACAAATAGCATTTCAGTTGTGCTTTAAATCTGTAAGTTATTCGGAATGATAGAGCGCTATGATTTACTTAATTTTTTGCTCAAATATCAAATGTCCAAAATTAAGGAACGAATCGGAAAATATGTGAGAATAACGCACGATCCGAATTTCTGATAAGCAAGGTTAAGGTAAAGATTGTTTATCATCACTACGCCATTTTCCAACATGGCGAACCAAGTCTCTAACAGCTGATGTTGTCAAACTGAGAAAGAAAAATCACACATTTGACCAGATTACTGAACAGTTGAAGCGTTCCAAAAGGGTTGTGAGCCGAATTCTGAAACTGTACGAAAACACTGGTAACTTAACCAGTCCAAACAAGGAAAACATTGGTCAGAGAAGACAGTAACGTTCAACGCCAACCACAGTAAAAATATCATTGGCGGAGAAGCTAATGACTTATCCGGTCGGTTGTCAACCGCTAAAAGTTGGCAACTTTTCGAAATGCCTCCAGTCGCAAATAAAGATTTTACCATCGAGAAATTTAATGTTAGAGGATTTGTTAAAAAAATAGGAATTCAATTATTGACGGGGGGGGGGTTGTCTTGATAGTTGCAATATTGATGTATGTTGTCGCCAAGAAACGAAAATCAAAAACTATTTTTCCTTAATAATTACATCGGCAGCAAAAGTTTGGAAACATATAAAGATTATTGAAGTGGTTTTGACATCAATACTAAATGGAAGAATAACATCCATAGATATTGGATGAAAAGACATAGGATACACATTTAACAACGTCATTAAAAGAAAAACTATCAATAAAATTTCATCATTCTCCGTAAAAAAATCTTTGAATAGCTTGGAAGACCTGTGGCACTTTTCGCGAGTTAGCAAATAACATGGAGGTTTGGAGGAAATTGATAAGATTAAGTGATATGCGGAAGATGGGAAATGATACTTATTTGCAGTTTACCTTCAAGTCCCTCATGATGATGAATAAGAATAGTCTGATGAAGTCGTTTTAGAAGTCGAAACGCGTTACATAGATATTTTTTTCGAAATCTGTGGGGTTATAGTATTAAAAATATTTTTCTGGAAATAAATCTATATTTTTGTATTTTACCAAGAACATTAGGGCCATTTGGAAATATGGATTTTTACAGTTCTTCATTTTCAAATCACGAAAAATACTCCTGTATATGAGAATGACCTGATTCCTGATTGCGTGTGTAGCATCGTAGCACAGCAAAAAATGGTACATCATAACAAGTTCCAGTTACCGTTAAAAAGTTCTAAGATGAAGAATACAGAAATTGTAAACAGTTTAATAATAATTGTGTATAGCTGCCGTTCGTGCTATCTCGATAATAAGAACCCGATGTTTTAAAATATATGTTAATGTGTACAAAAACTCAAAAGAAAATGATCAAAAACGAAAAAGAAATGAAATCATTGCAAATTGCTTTATAACGAGATGAAAATTTTAAAATAATAATACCTACATTTTTCTAAAATTATTTTACATATACAATTTTATATATAAAATATTTTTCACAAATTAAATTCAACACCATTTCGCGGCTATCATTAATTTAGGTAAAAGCATTAATATTTGGATTTCTTTTCATTTTTCATCTTCTACATTTCCACATCATCATCATCATCATCAACAGTCCCATGACTTGGTGTGATTGTAGCATCTTGTCCATTTCACTCCACATGTCTGCGTTTAAAACGGGAGTATTCATTCAACCGGAGGATGTTTTGTAAGACTAGTGGGGCATATCTCTGTCCGGGTCAAACCACAGCTGATGTCCTTCAACTTGAAGACTCGCCTTGGTCACGAGAGCACGTTGGCGTTGATTCCATCGGGTGGCGGAGTATTTCTATTTTGGCCATTGACTCCATCAAAGACGTGCCATCACAGCTCTGGCTACAAATCTAGCAATGGAGCCCTGTCTAAGCCAGATTATTTCTCTCACCTACTCTCTTTCTCTCTCTCTCTCTCTCTCTCTCTCTCTCTCTCATTCCATATATATATATATATATATATATATATATATATATATATATATATATATATATATATATGGAGAGTGATTGAGAAAGAGAAAGAGAGAGTTGCTAATATCTCGTTATTTAGTTTATATTCACATCTATCTATCTATTTATACCTTTCTCTCTCTCTCTCTCTCTCTATCTATATATATGTGTGTGTGTGTGTGTCTGTGTCTGTGTGTGTGTATGTAAGCGGAGACTTTACAAACCCATGGTAATATTTTATTTCGCGAAATCGATATTTTGGTTACGCTTCATCATACCAAATGGTTTCAACAATAAATGAATTTAAAGTTTTCCCAGGCACAAAACGAAATATTAAAACATAAATTATGTTTTAAAATGAAGATTCAAAATGGGGGGAAGGGAAAAACAAAGAAAGAAAGAAAGAAAGAAAGAAGGAAAGAAAGAGAAAAGGAAAGAGAAAGGGGGAGAAACGGAGATACGTCTGTCTAGTGTGATACACAGGGGATGTGGGGGTAACAGTAGTGATTGAGAACGGACAGGTTGATCTCTCTATTTCACCGGATGTGAAAAGTGAAGTAAGGACAATATCTTGAAAGGGGAACAAAGGAAATAGACAATGGAAAAGAAAAAGAAAAGGAAACCTTGAGAGATGAATCGGAACTGGTAATGTTCGATGATTAAAATTGAATATATTTGAAAATTTTCTTTTCATATTGGTTATTTATGCCCGTGTGATTAAAAACAATAGGTGATTAAAAAAAAACAATGAATAATTTCCCAAAATTAAAATAATAATTTTAAAAATATATCTATGTAAAAAGATCATTTTTTATTTTTTTTAAATAATAAAATTCATAAGAAAAGGGTCATTTTAAGTGATTAAAAACAAAAATGAAATAAAATAAAAATAAATTAAATTTACGAAGGTACAGGGGTTGGACAAAATAATTGGAACAGGTGCAACTTCCACTTCTATATTTTAAAGACCTATTATATTAAGAACTTTAAATAAACTTTGTAAATGCAGGTTATATCTATTGTAAATATGTTTATCTAATTTACTGTCTTTGTCTTATTTATTTTTAGAATTTAGTAAAATTTAAGCTAATTTAAGCTCCAAGTTTGAAAAAAAAGGCAAATAGTTGGAGCTCGCATGGCAGGTGCTTCGATCACTAAAGTTGCTAAACTTTTTGGTTTTTCAAGAGCTATCATATCAAGAACTATGACGCAATTCGAGAAACAGGGCAAAACCTCTAGCAACCGTAGCAATTCGGACTGGACTTGCAAACTTACTGACAGTGACCGACGTGCATTGAAATGCAATGTGGCAAAAAATCATCGGACTACTGCGACTAAAGTGACTGCTGAGTTGAACAATCATCTGAATAGTCCAGTTTCTACTAAAACTGTTCGTCGTGAGCTCCATAAGGCTGGATATCATGGAAGAGCCGCCGTAAGGAAACCTCTTCTCTCCAATCACAACATTCAGAAGAGGTTGAAGTGGTGCAGAGATCACAATGCCTGGTCTGCAGACCAATGGAAGCAAGTCATACTCTCAGACGAGTCCAGTTTTTCACTTTTCTCAACTTCAGGGCGAGTTTATGTGTCGAGGCAGCCCAAAGAAGTTTAAAACAGTGAAGCATGGAGGTGGATCAGTGGTAGTTTGGGCCGCCATATCAGGGAAATGTCTCGTTTCAATAGTTGCCCTGCACGGTAGAATGAACAGTAAAGATTACCTGAACATTTTGGGAGATCATGTTCATCAAATGGCCCAGACTTTATTCTCTGATGGTAACTGCATCTTCCAAGACGATAATGCTCCACTACATACCGCTCGAGTGATTAAGAATTGGTATGAAGAGCATGGAAGTGAACTAGAACACATGGAGTGGCCTCCCCAATCTCCAGATATCAATATTATTGAACATTTGTGGTGCATTTTGGAGCGACAAGTTAGGAGCCGCTATCCTCCACCGTCGTGTCTTAAAGAGCTGGAGCAGGTGTTAATGGAAGAATGGCTGAAAAATCCTCTGAATGAAGACAGGAAGCTGTATGATTCCATTTCTAGACGTATTAAAGCCTGTATGCGAGGCTAAAGGAGGACCAACTCCATATTAAATAAATTTTCTTTGAATTTAACAAGTGTTTCAATTATTTTATCCAACCCCTGTATATATATATATACTCTCATCCACCGACAGACTGTTTCGCTGTATCAAATATACAATATATTCAGTATATATATATATATATATATATATATATATATATATATATATATATATACCAAATTGTACCCTATTGCAGACGCTCGCTCAGGCACATTTGTATTTGCTCAATCCCCACAGTGCCCACCTCTGGTTTATACTGCTACTATCCTGAGCCGACCTTAGTTACAGTTTCTGGGAGAGAACGTTGTATGTAGCGTGATCGACAATTTGAACAAGGCCAGGACGCTCAAGGTCTCGGCCACGATGACTGTAGTTTTGTGCTAGCACGGCTATCGACGGCCATCAAGTGTTCCGTCTACTCAATTTCACTCACAAGGCTAGGGTCAACCCGTGGTATGGTTTTCAGGAACTTTCCAAAATGCTGCCCGCTGGGATCGATCTCGATCCATTCCGATAATACGGAGTCTCTTTCCTGATAAATCAACCATATATATATATATATATATATATATGTGTGTGTGTGTGTGTGTGTGTGTGTGTGTGTGTGTGTGTGTGTGTGTGTGTACACATCAGATTGGTTTTTCATACCTAACCAAGTGGTTGCACACTGAAAGTAGATCGAAAAATTTGCTAACCACGTATACAGATTGTTTGCAGGTAAGTATTTATGCCTTTTTAGAAAAAATATCCTACAGGCTCCTCTAGAATTCGGACTTGCTTCGACAATTTTATTTTCCCATGTTGATAACCTTTATGCTACCGCAACCCTCGTTGACGACGAAAAATGGGAAATTGGCCGTTCATTTCAATAAAACGTACAAAAAATACCCCTGCAATTATCCCCTAGAATTATTAAAAGAACTGCATTGGAAGTTAATGTTTTTTTATATAAAACAATTATTGTTCATTTGATGAGAATAATAAGAACAAGACGAAGAAGGACCGAGAAGATTTATGAGAAAAAGGTGAAAACAATCAAGGAAGGCGTTCGGCTAATGTGAGTAAGTCAGACAAGAGGACACTCGAGATAGGCAATTGCAAAAATAAAGTGTTCGACGATCAAGTTACAGAAAAGACAAAAAACAAAACAAAAACAGGAATGAGTTTGAGTAAAAATGGCGGTCTAAGTTGTAATAATAAAATAAAATACAAAATGAGTTTGTAATGACAAAAAATAGAATAAATTGGGAATAAATCTTGGAAAATAAATTCTTTGATGAGAAACTAAGAGAAAAAAAAGAATCAGGGAGTGAAGAATATCTGAAAAGTTTTTAGTAAGTGTGTAGAAAGAGAAAAATAATGAACAGTAGTCCAGCAAGTATATATATTTAGGGAAAAAATGGAAAAATACTGTCAAGGTACTGCGATTAAGCTTTTTGTTTAATTTTTTCTTGTGTTCGTATAAGTGTTTTCTTTTCTGGACATAAAGTCTGTAAAAATTGTTCAAATGTTCTATATATATTCGAACGATTTCGGATATTCCATTAGCCGTTATCAAAGACTTTTTTTTTTAATTTTTAACTCAATGTATAGATTTTTATATAGGTTTCTGAAGTGATGGGAATGTTACTTTCTAACTTCTAAAAACGGTCATCACATTATGGCCGTGTTCATAGTTGGTGTTATTGAGTATTGGCTTTTTCTTTTTTTATTATTAGTGCTTCTATTATTATTATTTTCTGTTTTACATGTGCATGTGGCTATTATACTTGTATTTCCTACTGGTGAGTTGTTAGTTGTTAGTTGGAAGCTCTAAATTACGGAGAACCAATATTATTCATGAATCCATGTTCCTTTAGGAATTGCGTTGGAGAAGCCGTCCGAGTTACTAAGCTTAAACATTCTTCTTCTATATGCCGAGTCCGTTCAGAACGTGGGCGATCATGCCTCTCCATAATTTCCTGTAACTTGTAGCTCTTAATATTTTTTCTTCTTTCTCCGAAACTAAAGTTCACTAAGTAAGTTATACGTTGTTTTCCTCTGTCCTTCTTGCCTTCAATCTGTCCTGTGAGTATCAGATTTCCCAAGCCCTCTTTCCTCATTATGTGTCCTAGAAATAACAACTGTTTCTTCCTGATGTTAAATGTAAGTTTCATTTTCGTTTCCATTTTATCTATAATTTCGTCGTTGCTCACATGTTTGACCCAGGCTAACCCCATCATCCTCTTGCAGAACCTCATTTCTGCTGCTTAAAATCTCTTCTTCATCTTTTAGGAGATTTTTCAGCATTCACTACCACATAGGAGGACTGATATTACATAAGACTTCAGTATTCTTTTCCTTGTTATCTTTGGCTATCCCAATTCACTTTTGGATTTCAGTGTCGTACATTCCGTCCTCTTTTTAAAACACTTCCCTAATATTGAAATATTTACACTTCTTTTATTTTGGTATCTCTAATTTGTAATTTGCATGTTGGGCTGTTCCTTCTACTAACAACCATGCATTCCGTCTTCTTGCAAATGATGTTTAGTCATTTTTTCTCGCATCCCCTCACTACCTACTGTAGAAAGTTCTTGTAGTTTCCTATTCGTATCCGCTGTCAGTTACATATCTTATTTTGTTAAGATTGTGGCCGCTGATAATGAATCCTGGTAGGACTTCTTATTCTCCCAGAATCACTTCACTCTATAGTTTGCATAAATCCGGTGAGACGACACATCTTTGTGTTATACCTCTTTTTCAGTTTTTGTATATCTGCTGTATCAATTTTCTAGCCGTATGCAGGCGATTTGAGATTAGAATAACGCAGAACCCATACTGGGTTCTGGGTTTTTCCAATATCTTTCCCAGTTTTAAATTCTACAGAAAAATGTTGCCATGGTTACACGAAGCTTATAGGTGCTACAGAAATTTATTAAGTGTTGCATTTTTTAGATATTTTTCTTAAAAATTGAACATATAGGAAATTAGGTAAATATTAATCTGAAGATATATTATTTACTTAATTTAAGATATATTATTTACTTATATATATATATATATATATATATATATATATATATATATATATATATATATATATATATATATATATCTGTGTGTGTCTGTGTGTGTGTCTGTGTGTGTATTTGTTTTTATTGATAATAAATAGTACATTCACAAACATTCTTTTTCTACCTCAAACCTTCACACAGTATTAGGGAAATCTTCGTAGTGTCTTTTGGATTTAATCTCTTTTTATTACTTATGCAATCAGTTGACTTCAGATATAGTTTAAAGATTTTACAAAACCTCAGAAGCTATGAAAAGGCTTTGCCCATTATCTTACAGAAATGAATAATTGTGTCTATTGAAACACTGCCACCAGTTTTTGAAAAATAATTATGGGCAAATGCGATTCTAAGTAAGGTGTTGGACAAATCACTCTTCCCGATACCAGTCAGTCAAGCATATATATATATATATATATATATATATATATATATATATATATATATATATATATATAATTCTGTTTTGTTTCATTGTTTGTATTCACATACTTCTTTTCTTTCTTTTCTCTCCCTATCTTTATCTCCGTCTCTTAGTTTCTTCTTTTCTTAATATTTCTCTTTTTCACATTTCATTTTTCTATAGCAAAGGACAGAAAATGCAACACCGAATTCCGAAGGTGCATTTGAATAGCAAAAGATGCCTTCCAAAAGCTAAGCAAACTATTGAGAAACACGAAAATTTCATAAGAAACATCGAAAAACCCTTATGTAATATGGTTCCTCCTACATGGCAGTGAATCCTGGGCAACCTTTTCACAGATGAAATATAGATGGAAATATAGTTCTACAGAAGGATGCTGAGAATACCATGGACTGAACATGTGAGCAACGACGAAATTATGGGGCAAATTGAAATAAAAAGGAAACTTCGAATCAGATATTTCGAGGATACATTATGAGGAAAGAGGACTTTGATGATTTGACGCACACAGGGACATATTGACGGCAACTGGGAGAGAGGAAAGTAGCGTAACGGACTTTTATAAATGGTTGGCAGAACAGGAACTGGGAGAACTAGTAAAGACAGAATCTTTACTTACAAAAAACACAGGAAGTTGTGGAGAGTCATGACTGTCCACGTCCTCAAGGGACAAGTCTCATAGAAGAAGAAGCTATGCTACTTGCTTTATATCACTGGTCGTAATGTTTTGCCTCATCGCTGTCTGAGATTACATTTATATATAGAAAGCAACGCATGTCGGAATACGTTAGAAAAGAAGATCCTTTGTTTCTTTTCTTCATTTGCTCACAATTTTGTCGTTAATATAAGAACCATTTCTTTAGGTTTTGTGATTTTCTTTCTTTGTTGCTGTTGTATTTTCTTCTTTAATTATTATCACTTTCGTTTTAACCATGGTTGATAAGACTTTACAGTGCATTTTTTTTTATTTCCGTTCTCATTTCTCTTTTTTTATGGCTTCCAGCGAAGGACAAAAGAAAACGCTACCGGGACGTCCAAAATAAACAGATCGATAAATTAAAGGATCAGGGAGAAAATAATTTCCGCAAAAGTTGGAGACAAAAAAATACAATAAAATAACGAGCCATCCAAATACCAAATAAACAAAAACTGCGACAAAATAAAGAAAAGCGACACAAAAAAAGAAATAGGGGAAAAATAATGTATTTTGCCAAAGGGAAAAAATGTACCCTGCGCGTATAGACAGGAGTGAAAAAGAGACCACAACGAAGACTGCGCTCGTAAAAAAAATATATATATGATGAAAAGGAACAAGAAAGAAATAAAAAAAATGGTAGAATAGAGACAGCCAGAGGCAACATAAAATGTTAGATAGTTAGAAAATAGCGAGAAAATAGGTGAATATAAACGAATACGTACAAAAAGAAACACACTCATATACAAAGATATTTCCGACACCTATGTATGGTTACAAATGTATTCTATATAGTAATATCCGTGTATATCTATATGTTTATTATATATACAATAAGCATGTGATTATATATATATATATATATATATATATATATATATATATATATATATATATATATATAAAAGTGAACATTGAAGTCAACACTCAGTGTTGACTTCAATGTTCACTTTTATATTTATATTTGCATACGCTCTATCTCTGATATTAAGCACTTTATATAAATATATATAAATGTATATATAACATATGTGTGTGAATATTTATATATATATATATATATATATATATATATATATATATATGGTGGGCTCTCCAATCGTGTTCGACGTATGAGGGTCAACCAGTTCAGTTCCTAGGAACCGACAGCCAGACACCAGCATATATGATTTGATTATAGATGTGAAGGCTTTGTGCAGAACCAACCACACTTTTTGAAGAGCTAAATGCACTACGAGCAACAAGTTTCCCAAACGGCCTTCCGCAGGTTTTGAATTCATAGTTGTCATTCTCCCAGACCAGTTGCCATCCAAGTCTATAGAACTCAGTGTCTTGCTATTTACTCATAGCTGGAGGGAAAAGAAGAGGATTCGTACCTTTTCCAAGCCGCTACTCCACTGTCCCTCCTAACATATATATATATATATATATATATATATATATATATATATATATATATATATATGCAAGGGTGTATCAAAAATACATTTTACAAACTTTGAGGGTGTTTCTCACGCTAAAACAAAAGTCCATATCAATATGTCCACAAATCCTTTATTTTTGAGTTATTAAGTTTAAAGAAAGTTTACGGCAAATGGCGCTGTGTTGCCATGTAGACTAGGTTACATTTGTTATTCGTGTACATTTGTGGCTAGTCTGTCTTCAACGTTTAACGTGTGTAGTAGTGAGTTAACCGAGAATTATTCCGTTTAACTGTCGGCGGATATTCATATCGTGAACAGGTAGACATGATTTTTACATAGGGTCGCGAAAATGGTAATGGGCGCGAGGCTGCGCAGTTGTATCAGATTGCTTTTTCCGACTGAAGGCAGAAGACTCAGAATTCGCCAACATTTTCTGATGGTTATCGTCGCGAGACTGGATCTGTGGAACCACAAACTCTGGATCGAAGATGACCAAGATCAGCTCTTACGCGTGACCACGAAGAACACATTCTACAGGCTGTTGACGGTGGCCCTAGAATGTCGTACATCTCATAGTACCTCATAAAGGGTACTTCAAGAGCAACTCCTGTATACGTAGCATTTGCAACGTGTGCAGGGTCGTTCGCCTTTTGCTCACTCACCACGGGAGAACCTTTGCACAAACCGACAGTCCGTTTGTTTACAATTAGTGTGTGGGCTGGAATTGTAGGTGACTGTCTGGTAAGTCCATATGTTCTTCTAGTATGTCTGACAGTATCTGTCTACGGGAACTTTATTTCGAATACACTTCCAGGCCTGCTAGAGGATGTATCCTTGCTATTACGAACACGCATGTGGTTTATGCATGATAGAGGTCCAGCACATTTTAGACACATTGTTCGCGATGCACGGGCTGACATCTACCCTGAAAGATGGATAAGTAGCGGGTACCGGTTTCATGGCCTGCACGTTCTCCCGACCTCAATCCTTTGGATTTTTATTTGTGGGGCTACCTAAAACAATTGTTTTATGCAACATACGTTAATAATGCAGATACAATTCATCAACGTGTCCTGGGGACCTGCGAAACCATTCAACACAGTGTGGTAGTATCCGACGGGTGTATGCGTGTGTAGATCAAGCAGAGAACATTTTGAACATTTGTCATGAGTTGCTGTGTACAACGATGGACTTTTGGACATATATGTTTATATGGACATTTTTATCTTGTTTTGGTTTCAGGAACCTGCCCACAAATTCCGTAAAGGTATTTTAGATTGTATCTTGGATTGGATATTTAACACAGTCTGTCTTAAATATAATAACTCAAAAACGAGGGATTTACAGACATGTTTATATGAACTTTTGTCCTTGTTTTGGCGTGAGGAACTCGCCCCCAAAGTTTGTAAAAGTATTTTTGATATGCCATATATATATATATATATATATATATATATATATATATAAATAAAAGTGAACATAGAAGTCAACAGTTAGAGCCGGCAGTCTGTTTCTTGCTAGATGCAATCATCGGGCCACGAGTGCTGTTATTTTTCTCGGCTATTTATATATACGGGTCAGTAGTGCATTGTGGGTAGTCATTTTTGACAGATATTTTACCGGAAGTCGTTTATTTGTTTATTTATTTATTTGTGTCAAATTATTTTGCTTGTTTTTATTTAATTTTATTTTTGTTTTTTATCCTTTATATTTATTTTATTTTTATTTATTTATTTTTTTTATTTTGATCGGTGTTTTTATTAACATAGTAAAAAATTGTTTATATACCTTATTGTGGGTGGTCTATTATGGCGGCTATTTTACCGGAAGTCTTTTATTTATTTATTTGGGTCAAATTATTTTGCCTGTTTTTATTTTTTATATTATTTATTTATTATTTTTATTATCTTTATTTATATATATATATATATATATATATATATATATATATATATATATATATATATATAATGTCCACACGCGCCTATCCGAGTATGTCCGTCTGTTAGAGTGGCTAATCAATCCCTGTTGCAGATACCAGCTCAAACACACTTCAGTTCGTTCAACACCCACAGAACAAAACCTGTTTTCTTTACTCCAAGTAAGCTGAGAAGGCCTTGATTACAGAAAGTGCTTGATGCACAAACATTTACCCGCATCAGGCACTCTCCACAAGATATTCAACAAAAACAAAATAAAAATCAGCTACAGGTGCAATGAGAACATGACACAAATAATAAAAAAGCACAACAAGTAAACAATCAACAAACCACCTCAAATTAAAACCGCGTGTAACTGCAGAATAAAGAACGAACGTCCCTTAAACGGTCACTGCTTGCAGTACAATGTAAAATACCAAGCCACTGTAAAATCAGAAGATAAAGAAGAAACAAAACATATATAGGAGTAACTGAAGGACTATGGAAACAAAGAAACTGCGCACACAAAACATCCTTTACAAATAGTAACTACGCAAACAGCACACTGCTTTCTAAATATATGTGGGAGATTAATGACAAAGAAATAATCACACCAAAAAATTAATGGAAAATAAAGAAAAGAAAATCATCCTGCAACTATCAATCCAAAAACTGTAAACTCTGCCTAGTGGAAAAAATAGCTATAATTACCTTCCCAGTCCAAAAGAAACTACTAAATAAACGATCAAAACTAAAACAAATTTTTACTACGTTACTTAAAAAGCGAAAAATGAAAACGATCAAGAATAAACGAAAATAAATAAATAAAATAAACAAAAACAAGTAAAATAAATTTATCCCCCAAATATATAAGTAAATAAATAAGTATACAATAAATTAACAAACCGCGTACGCACAGATAAATACAAGAAAAAGCAATAACACTAACAATAGAATAATCGATAATAAATTAAAAAAAAGTTAACTAACAATACTATAAACAGACAAAAATTCGAATCCAGTATTTTTCCCATTCAATGCTCTTCAGAATAATTCGGAACCGTTAACGACCACTAAAATAGAATGGCTGATGCCCAACTCCACCGGTGCATCTCCCTGCTTGGTCTCACGCTGATCTGAGGTGGAACAACTACATTGAATCAATAGCTTCATCTACTGCAAGGAAAGTTGGTTCTCTGTGTCGCGTCAGAAGGTTTTTCTCGCCTGGGTTCAACCTTCAAATCTACAAATCAACCATTCGTCTTTGCATTGAATACTGTTGCCATATATGCTCTGCTGCCCCCGCTGTTAATTTCGAGGATTTCAACAAAATCCTGAGACGGATATACAATGTGATAGGTTCTAATCTGGCATCTCGCCTACAGTCACTCTTTCACAGACGTGCTGTGACCTCCCTCTGTCTTTTCTACAAGTATTTTCATGGCAACTGCTCTAACGAGCTACTTTCACTGGTTCCCAAACTGCATGAATTTAAGCGTGTTACTTGGTTGGCATCTCGGTCCCACCCTTTCACTGTCGAAACGGTTAAATATAACCGTTTCTTCTACTCCAACAGCTTCTTATCTCGCACTTCCCAACAGCGGAACCCCCTTCTTTCTTGCTTCCCTGGTAGCTATAATCTTCAAGTAATCAAATGTAATGTCAATCGACATCTTCTGATGCCTTGATCCTGATCCCCACCCTTCTCTATATCCTTTCCTCAAACACCCTCTTTACCCCTGGTCTCAATTTCTGTAACCCCTTGCGTACTAGTGCCACTCACGCCTTGCTTGGGGTGATATGCTTTAAAAAAAGAATAATGCAATAGACTACACACAATGCACCACTGACCTGTATGTATAGTTGAGCAAAAACACAAGGCACATAGTCTGACGATTGCGTTTAGTATGAAATATACTCTCGCCTCTGAATGTTGACCTCAATGTCCTCTTATATATATATATATATATATATATATATATATATATATATATATATATATATATATATATATATTGTTAAATATAACAGACAATGAATGTCTATTATATTTGATCATGAGCCGTTCTAATATTCGTATGTTTGCTTTAATTATGGGTGAAAATAAAGACAAAAATTGTTCAACATTTGAATATTTGTTATTAAGTTGGTCCTTGATCTAAGCTTTCGGCTCACATGTGCCAGAGTGGACATTTAAACAAAGATATTCACCATCGAATATAATATTTTATTATGTTGACACAGAAAATTGCCATGCGACGATAACGGTCACGGAATTGCAGACGCAGGTCGTAAGTTCATGATGCGATTCTATGACGTCATACTACGCGAGAGGCCGAAATATTAACAGCAGAAGCATGTCTAGATTCATTGTAATGTGTTGTGACTAGTTTGAAATGTAATTTTGTTGAGTGCGGGTTTCTTTGTTTTAATGTAGATGGCCTCCAATATCTGAAACTTCTTGTGTGAATGTGTGTGTATTATTATATTATCAACTAATATCTGTCTAATATTATGTACATTATGTTATGTTTTTCTAAGAAATGTTTATCAGAACGGTGACAGGTAAGTCTGCGGGAGAGCATGGTTGTAGTAAAACCAATATATGTAGTGTGTTTATTATTAGTATCCAAGACACAATCTCTGAACGGCATGTAAACTGACACACTACATTGGTATTTTGTAGAGGATTTAGTTGTGTGGTTGTAGAATTATTAGAGACTATGAGGTCAATTGTTTTAAAATTTTTATAATATATGATGAGCTTAACTTGTTTATTATTATTCATGGGTTTTACATTTCTATCTATTATGTTTTTGAGTGTTGTTTCGTCATTTTTGTAATTATAATGCATTTGGTTACTGTTAAGGGGTCTCCCCTTTTCACACAAATGGATTCACCCAAGGTATACATATACTACTACCAGTGAATATCCGAACAGTCAAGGAGTCGAGACGGAACGACAGAAGAGTAGTAAAGTTCAGTAGTAGTAAAGTAAGTCACACACAGAGACGGCGGCAGGCGTCACAGTTAGCGAGCACGTAAGACTCAGTAAGGAGTCATACCGCGATACTCCAATACTAAGACTGTATATACTATTATAATTATAATATATAATTATTGCTACAAACCCGCATTCCTGGATCTACTAACCCGTTTTACGAGTTTGTATTATTACGTTAATACATTCATTTTTCTTATCCATTCCTGGCGTTTGTTATTCATTGATATCGGATTTCATCCCGGAATCCACAACAGTTACAATAGTATAAGTTAATAGTGTTATGTTTATTTTGACGTAAACTATTATTATTAATATTTTCAATTTTGTTAGGAGTATTATTAAGTTTATTGGGATACGTTTTAATTTGATGACGGAATTAGGAAACCCATTATTAACAAGTATTTGTTTAATGTTATGTAATTCTTTATAGAATATGGTTTGGGGAGAAGATATTATTTGTGTGCGTTGGATGAAATTAAAGCAAATATACGTACACTAGAACGGTTCATGATCAGACATAATAGACATTCATTGTTATATTTAACAATATATATATATATATATATATATATATATATATATATATATATATATATATATATATATATATATATATATATATTCATTGGCTTCAATGAAAGAGGATAATCATGCTACAGAAAAAAAATAAACTGTGCTTGTCTGCATTTGAAACCATAATCTCCAGACCTAATAACGGATACTGAAGCACATTTGTCACGTTTGAGTTTTTGGGTATCTTTTATTAATGGGGTTCGATTAATTCCTGTAATGAGACAAAATTCCCACTAAGGTGGAGAAGAATTTTGCTGCTAGGATCTCGAGGGTAGCGTCGTCGGTCATAAATCATCAGACTAAAGTGGAATTGCGTTTCGCAAGAGGCGATAATCTTATTACTGGAAACAAAAACAAGTGTAATTCGAGGGAAAAAGATTTGAAAACAATAGCGGAGAAAAGAAAAAGGACAAATTAAATCATTTGGCAGAATGTGAAGGTTGACACAGCGTGGAGAAAAAAATATGAAAACAATTTTAAAGATGCAATCAGTCACATAGATAGATAGATAGATAGATAGATAGATAGATGAAGGTAATGCGATAGGGATGAACTATTGCAGATTCGATCTTTATGGATAGACGATTATAGATATATAAGAAGTGGATAAGACAGTTACATATGCGATCATGAAACTTATATATTTTATATGCACACACGCACACACACGAATACACATCTATACAAATACACATATACAAATGTGTGCCGAAAATTTACTTCCTCACCCAATTCACACAAAAATCAGTATTCTGATAACAGTAACAAACAAATTTAAGTTTTAGCAAGTGCGTGATTTTGAAAACTTTCAGTTTGCCGGGGAACAGGGTATGAATAATTTTCTTTCTTTCTTTCTATTTATCTCAGTCTGTTCATATCTATCTATCTATCTATCTATCTATCTATCTATCTATCTATCTATCTATCTATCTATCTATCTATCTGTGTGTGTGTGTGTGTGTGTGTGTGTGTGTGTGTGTGTGTGTGTGTGTGTGTGTGTCTGTCTGTCTGTGTGTTCTACGTAGATAGATGGAGTATTGCTGCCATATATGGTCTGGAGCCCCTTCTAATTGCCTCAAGGTGCTTGATAAAATCCAAAGACGGATATGCTATGTAACTGGCCCTCATCTGCAGTCGCTCTCTCACAGACGTGCCGTTGCCTCCCTCTGTCTTTTTTACAAATACTTTCACGGTAACTGCTCCGATGATCTGCTTTTGCTGGTTCCCAGACTTCATGAATTTAAGCGTCCAACTAGGCTGGCATCTCGCTCTCACCCTTACACTGTCGAAACTATTAAATGTAGCCGTCTCTTCTACTCCAATAGCTTTATGTCTCGCACTTCTCGCCTGTTGAACTCCCTCCCCATTTCTTGTTATCCTGAAAGATATAATCTCCAACTATTCAAATGTAACGTCAATCGACGTCTCCAGATGCCCTGATCTATCCCCTAACCTTTTCTTCATCCTCTTCTTTATCATTCCTCTTTGTTCTCGCTCCAACTCTCTGTAACCCCTTGCATGCTAGTGGCTTTCCACCTTGCTTGGGATTGAATGCTTAAAAAAAAATGATAGATTGATAGATAGATAGATAGATATAAACAACCGTAGATAGATAGATTTCTGCCAGTTTGGACCATCCTCATTTAAATTGACTTCCCGGAAAAATGGTTACGCAAGATGACCCTCTTTCTTCGGAATCAGGTTCTATAAATATTTAGCTGGTTTTATCAAACCAGCTTCAATTTCTAATCGTTTTTTTTTGTTTTGTTTTGTTTTTGTTTTGTTTTGTTTTTGTTTTGTTGTTTTTTAGAGATTTCATTAACAATGAAACAATTCATATTCACTTCCAGAAGAAATAATTGCGTCATATTTTTTTTACCTCAGTACGGAAAAAGGAGGCAAGATATTGTCAGTTAACTACCACAATCTACACTTACCGTTACCTCTACCATAACCTACCCGGTACACTTACCATTACCCGGTAATGATAACACAATCAGCTGCTCTAAGCGTAAACACTGGTGACGTCACTTTAAAAAATACCGGTATATATCGGTTAATATTTGGTTATCGAATAAATTAACCCTATTTTATTCCTCTTTTCAACATGTTTCATTTATACCAACCCATTTTATGTTGAACATACCCAAGGCTAGCAGTTGCTTTGTTTAAAGTTTGCCACGAGGCTTTTGGGTTTCTCTCTTGACAGTTATGAATTTTACTGATGTCGTGCAATCATGGCACATATTATATAAGGTAAGAATACTTTTATTACACTACACTTTTATTATTTTATTACAATAATGTGAATTAAGTACTTTCAGTATAAAATACTTGGTAGGGGTTAGCTTACCGTGAAAAGTTAATATAAACCATAGGATTTAAGGTTCACATATTAAACCTGGGATATAAAACGGCCCCCTTATTTATTTTTTATTTTTACTTATTTATTTATTTGAGTGGGTGGGGATTAAGGTTAAAAGGTTGCTTTGTACGTCGACATATACGGTATCTATATATCTATGTCTATCATATCAAGATATAACTTCCGTTAACAGATTTAACGTGCCAATGTCTAGATTTCAGCGAAAATTTAAATTTGAAACAATAGAAATGTTACATCTAACTCAATGCTGTCTCTCTACCTCCCTACACTGCCCCCACTTCGTGAGTTTCATTATTATTGCCCGTCATAAATGTGTAAATTTATTTTCATTTTTTCATTTCAACATTTGGAAATAAATCTGATGATCCACTGTCCTTTGGAAGGGCTGTGGTGAAATAATTTATTATATGGAACCTTAAAGCAATCTGTTTTTATTTAAATTATTAGCTCTGATTTACATTGAGCTCTCTGGATTTTATCCTCATTCGGTCTACCCATACCTAGTTTTTCGTAAACTTATTTCTATGTATGATTAATGCATTTTTAAAGAAATGTTTTCGTTTTTTATTATTCAGATAATTTTTTTCGGATGTATTTTATTTATATCTGCATTTTTACACACACACACACACACACACACACACACACACACACACACACACATACACATACACACACACACACACACACACACACACACACACACACACATGCATTCACATTCACTCAGATGAACCGCCCGACACCTCCAACTTCTTTTACTCCTTTTTCGAAAACTACACCAGGCTCTAATCAATGGTGAACTATTTAAGCATCTCACAACGCAGGGCCTTCTTTCAGAAAAGCCGAAGGGCTTTCGTTTCTCTCGGTCAACGGCTGGTGTAATAAAGATTATTGCAGAAACGGTCTATTAAGCTTTAGAATGGTGGCGTTCGCGCTGTTGCTTTGGACATCTCAAAAGCGTTCGACAGGGTTTGGTATCTCGGTCTTCTTCACAAGATGAAAAGTTATGGTGTCCCCGAACAAATTTTTGAACTGATTCAGTCTTTCTCATCAAAACGTGAAATGAAAGTTATCCTGAACGGCCACTCTTCTAGATCCCTCTGTACGAATGCAGGTGTCACTATATCATTGGTCCCACTTTGTTTTTAATTTTCATTAATGATCTTCATGATAACATCAGCTCTCAACTTGGTATCTATTCTGATGACGCAACCATTCATTCCTGTCACGATACTAAGTCTGATCATTTCGTTAAGGTCACATTGGTGGCTGATCTCCCAAACGACCTACAGTCTGTTGGTGACAGATACCAAGTTGAAATTTGTTCGTGAACATAAGGATGAGGAAAAATCGCACTAGGAAAGATTATTATGGAAATGCGAAACCGAAATTGAGTTGTTTGAATGTAATTCTAGAAAACATGTATGGAAGAAAGATGGCGATGGCTTCAAACAAAAGAACACAGTTCTAACAGTGAACTTTGATGGTGGCAGCATCATAGTTTGGAGATGTTTTTCTGCAAAAGGTAATGACAACATATCAATAATAAATGTTAGAATGAATGCCACAGCATATCAAAATATTTTAGAAGCAAATTTAATGATTTCGGTTGAAAATCTTGAACTTACGCCTGATTGGATCTTCGAACACGATAATGATCCCTAAGCACACTGCAAAATCTACGAAGAAATGGCTTGCCGAAAATAATGTAAATCTCCTAAAATGGTCAATTCAGTACCCAGTATAAACCCAATCAAGAATCTGTGACGTTATTTGAAAATTCAAATGCAATCAAGAACTCCAACAAACATCCCGGATCTGAAGGCGATATGCGAAGAAGAATGGGAGAAAATACCAACTAAAATTTGCAAATCTTTAATTGAGAATTACAAGTAGAGGTTGGTTGCTGTTGAAGTGAATAATGACTATTCTACAAAGTATTAAATGAAGATTTTGTATTCTTTTTTGTATTGTACGAATACTTTTTTCAGCCATTAAAATGGATAAATGGGATTTAATTCTATTAAATAATTTTTTTCTGTTTTCTATGCATATTTAGTTATGCATCTGTGTACAGTTAATTATATGAAAAGTATGTTTGTTCATTAGTTGGAAATAGAATAAATTAAACATTCATATGTGTACGAATATTGGTCCCCCCCCCACTGTATATCATTATGCGTGCAAATCTGTATACGTCCATATGCGCGTGTCTGTTTATGTGCAAACGTGTATTTTGACAAAATATCCTTCGTTTTCTTCTCTCTTTTCTTCACTTCTTTTACTCTCTCCACCTCACCATTTTCTCTCTTTTCACACTCTTCCTCCCTATACTCTCTCTTCTCCCTCTCTCGCTTCCTCCGTCTCTCACTTCTATCTCTCTCTCTCCTTCACCTCTCTCTTTCTCTTCCTCCCACTTTCTCTTCCTCTCTTACTCTCTCTTTCTCTCTCACTCTGTCAACTTTTCATCTCTCCGTTTTTTCATCTACTACTTGCCATCTCCCCCTCTTAAAACCCCCCTTTTTTTCTCTATTCGTATGTGACAGTTACCATTTGGGGGTCAAATGGCGAAGCCTCTGGAAGTAACTGTATTAGTTTCCAAGTCCGATTCCATTCCACTTGCTTTGTACCGATGCGATAAGGCAAAAGAAAGAAAAAGTTATTTCTTTGGAGTTCAATTTAATCATCTTCGGTTTTATGCCATTTTTTATTCGTTTGCCGCTACAGTTTTTAATAACAATCTGATTGACCGTCGATGGTTTGACCTTCCGGCAAATCGTATTAGCCTCTTGTCGCAAGATCATTCGATAAACAAGGGTGATATAAAAACGGCACATGGTCACACTCGGATTGCAGAATGACGAAGAGATTTCGTAGATTTATTCTGCATTTTTTTTTGTTTCTAAGCAAACAATTTTATCATGTTGGCTTTTTTTTAGATATCCTGTTTTAGTATATTTCTTTGCGAGCAGTTCAATAGATAGATAGATAGATAGATAGATAGATAGATAGATAGATAGATAGATAGATAGATAGATAGATAGATTAAAGCAATATAATATTTTCGTATTTACTAAGTTGGATGGAATTATGCTCTGAAAGAAAGAAAGAAAGAAAGAAAGAAAGAAAGGAATTACTTGAAACGAACTAACGTGTTTTGGACAACTCAATTGTATTTCGAATCGCAATCCTGATATAAATATTCCTTAAATCTATTATTGATTGTTTGTAAACTGAACCATATTTGGTCATATGTTAATTGAAACCAGGTTAGTATTAGTCCACCATTGAATGCCTTTTAACTGAGTTGCACATGCGCAAAAAATGCGTAGAGCATTCAGTACTTTTAACGACAGAAATATGTCCGTCATGAGAAGCATTCTAGTCAAAGGACCGTCACTCCTCAACTGACTCCAGTACATGCAAGTGTTTTCATTTTTTTCTCTTAGACTGGCTGCTATCCAAGGCTAAAGATATCATTCGCACTTGTTAGCCAATGGGAGAAGAAATTGATTGATGCATTTCTAAATGGCAAAAAACGCCAAATGAACGCTAAAACCTCATCGTAATATTAATTCCTCTCGACAATTCATATTCTAACGCTAATGGCGATTTCACATATGTACTTGCAATTAATTCAATTACAGGAAAAGGCATTTTTTTTATAAAGGAATTTTTCAGAATCAAGTTTACCAAAATTACTTACTCATCAGAAGCACAATTTCATTTCACGGCTCTTCTCTCGTGGGTTTGTTATGATAATATCCCATCTTTATAAAACTCAGAAGTTGGAAACATATGACTGAGCCTCTCAAACAGTTTTTCACCAAAATGAGAGCTTCATATCACGACGCGTTTTGATGTTCATTTACGCCCGCGGGGACCACCCTAACACTGAACCTAATCCTAAACCTAACCCTAGCTCTGTCTACATTCAACAAAGAAACGGACGTTGAAATATTGTCATATCTATAAAATAAAAAAATAAAACGAGAAATTTGTTTTCCATATACTGGGACCTTTATTACTGAATTCACCTGGCTCTGTATCGTGGTGTAAGTAACATTTGGGCTATTTTCACTGCTACATCTTTCATGACAGACTAAAGAACCAGATCTTCCCATCGGCCTGCAAAAACTTCAACTTCCTTTATGACCATCTCTGACTGCAACTCTGAATCTCACTGCTCCTCTCTACATCTCGAAGTACAGCTCAAAGGACTTTCCCTTTGCCTGGTTGCCTCAGAATCTCGACGTCCCATGACTGCTCAATCTAGAATGTGGTTTGACTTACGATCAAATGCTTCGAGTACATGATCCCAAATTTTATTTATTTAGTTATTCATATAATTAATTCCTTTTCCCTAATTCTAGACGAATCGTGGTTGCTTGTCAGCCGTCTTTCACATATAGATCTTTCTGTTGGCTATCATAGAACTACCGATGCTTCAGGGCCAGATAAAATCTTTTACAGGTAACTTGACTCAGCCAGTTATGTGCCATGCGTGATACACGCTTAGGCGATCATGTATCGAAAGATACATGACTGACGAGGCAGATTTTTTCCCGCAGTAGGTTGCCATTTCTTTCTGCGATAGGCCAGTTGCCATCCAAGGCTATAGAACCCGGTTTGTCCTGCTATTTACCCATAACTGGTGGGGGGAACAAGAGGATCTGTACCTTTCTCAAGAGTATTAGCACATAAGTGAATGTAATGGACTTGACTGGAATTCGAACTCGGCTCTCCAATTCCTCAATCCGAGCCGCTATTTCATTACTCCACCGTGCCTTGACTATGTGAGTATTCTAAGTGACGATTTGATCACGGGCTATTGTGACACAGATTTAACAGAGTTAGGAATACTAAAATCGACAGACAAAGGTCATTGCAATAAAGACTTAACATAAGTAAATAGGCACCAACATTTTCTCGGACAATATAACTAATAAAACACTTTACTTTAGGAGACACTTCCAAGAGAAATGGACAGACAATAGGAGTGACAAGAAAGAGTAACCAAAATTGCGAACAGTCAAAAATAATTACCCGAGGGCAAACAAAATGATGGACAGGAAGCAACAAAACAAATTGCAACGAAAATGGAGTAGAGACGACAGTAGCCAGAGATGGTAACCAAAATTCTGGACAGACAACAACCTGTGACCACAGAGGGAAACCAAAATAAGGGAAGATGGAAACTCTCGCTAAACTTTATTGAAATCTGTTTGAACTTTACTATATTCAAAAAAAGTCTCAAGAATAGAAAAACTAGAATCTTGTTAAAGTTTCCTTGACTTCAGTTTGTTTAGCATTAAATCGATTAGAAATGTTGGAAATATTTCGGATCACGAAAATAAGTAGAACACGTCTATAAGATTCACTTCAAGTTTGTAATACAACCTCATTAACTATACCATAAGAGAAGATAGCACGTCTGATGAACAGGATATCCCATAGGAGCGGATAACAAATCTGATATCCCATAGGAGAAGATAACAAATCTTATAAATCGGATATATACCATAATGTTTGATAGAAAATCTTATAAATCGGATATCCCATTAGAGAAGATGGATAATCTGATAAATCGGATATCTCATAAGATATCAAGACTGATAAATTGGATATCTCATAAGAGAATATAGCAAATCTGATAAATCGGATATCCCATAAGAGAAGATAGAAAGTTTGATATATCGGATATCCCATAAGTGAAGGTCTGATCAATCGAATATCCTATAGCAGAAAATTGCAAATCTGATAAGTCGGATATTCCATAAGAGGAGATAGCAAATATAATAAATCGGTTACCTAAAAATAAGTACATACTTTCAAACCTTCTAAAAGCAAATTGATGAGTTTATAATGTACAGGATAAAATATTCTTGCATTTCGGAGCTCGTAGATTCAGTATTTTTGTTTTTATTGTTGCTTACTCATTCATCATGAGTAAATCGACAATCTGTTTATAGACAAATGATGTATTGTCAATTGTATCTTTTTTATTTCGATATTACCTTTTTTGGTTAATATGACCAATGGCCGATTGGAAATATTATTCACAGCAATCGAATATTAAACATAAAATTTTCAGATCAAAATTTAACTTTTAACCACGTTCAGCCTCGCCCTGTAAGACTAATTTGGTAAGCACTACTCTACCATCGGCGCCCTTCCCAGAACGCCTGCATAGTTTATGCAAAACGGAAGTTACCTCCAAGCTAAGCAACAAATCCACGATTTCTGCATAAGTTATACAATATGACTAAGTCGAAAATAATAATTCCTTTTACTTTTGCTCTATATTTTCCCTGTGCGAGATTGAGGAGAAAACGCCCTATTGATCGTCGGCCGAATTCTATTCCGTTCTGCTCAACTCCCAGAACAAATAGGGAATATTCCTATCAAAAATCTGCTATAAAATGTACATCTAGGTAGACCAAGATAGACGCCACACAAGGCATAAAGGCCACCAGGGGGCGTAAGTGTCTTGCTGTTGCATGGATGATCTTGCCCTCTAAACTTTGCCTTTTGCATGTCTTCCATCTTTTTGTGTCGGGTTCTGCTAATTCGTTCTGGATCTTTATGTTGGTACATTATCGCCCCCAGCAAACAAGTCTCCTTTTTTACCACGAATAGAATTCTTCTTATTCTTCTGCTTCACACGAGTTTTTAATTATTTGATATATTTTTCAATGTCGTTTCCTATAGCTAGATAGATACTGACAAACACATGGACAGAATGAAATAGAGAGAGAGAAACAAACTGGAAGATATATAGACAGACAGACAGACAGATAGATATGAACAGGCTGTGATTAATATATATATAGAGAGAGAGAGTGAGACAGACAGACAGACATAGACAGAGAGACAGAGAAAAGGACAAACAGACAGACAGAGAAAACGCTACAGAGAGAGATTAAAGAGTTGGAGGAAATAAGGTATACGCCTGTTTTTCTTTTCTGTGCATTTCAGAGTCTTAACAAAGACAAATGCGCCCTGCCGGTAAGGTAAGAAGAAACTACCTTCTGATCCGGCGTGCTTTTGCCTTTCCGGCCAGCAAGTTCCAATTACGGAATTTACTGAATGAACATCTTCTCGTTCAGATATTCTCGGAAGAACATATCTGCATGAAAGTTTAGATGTGTTAACTTAATTCTCCTATACAAATGCTAAACAAAGTAATTTCCAAGGAATTAAATATATTGTTTAAGTAATAAGAATCGGATTAAAAACAAATCTTAATCCGATTTTATTTCTTATTAATTAAAGGATATATTTTAGCGGATCCACGTGTTTGAGTAGACGCTCGGTTTGAATTCACAGTATGAATTACATCTGCCGACCTGTGCATTCTAAATAAAGAAAATGTACCATCCAGTACAGTTCGAACTTCGGTCCGCCTTTGTAATAAGTAACCACTGTTCAGTCGGTCTGCATTAGACCGATCGGTCACAGAGTGCTTCACAGAGCAGCAGGGTTCTAAACAGGAGGCGATTCAAATGCAAAAGAGTCAGTCCTAATCGAAATAAAATGCCATCTTTTTTTTTTATTTTACTTAAATAGTTGTAAGAGTTTGCTCTTTTAATACCCAGAGACGTTCTTGTAAGAGTTTGCTCTTTTAATACCCAGAGACGTTCTTGTTGTTATTAAACGGAATTCACATTGACGCATTAAACAATGGCGTGTTACAGACCTGGATTCATGGATGTTGAAAGTAAGACATTCAAAAGTTATGACATACTTGTCTCTTCCAGTGATAGATTTGTTAACCCATTTCGATAAGCATTCAAATTTCTTATGATAAATGAACTAAGCAGAGATTATATAAACGCAGGGCCTTCAACTTGATTTTTACCGAAGTTGATTTAAATTTTATAATAGGAAACAGGATTTCGATGAAGAAGATAAAGATCAGTGAAATGACACCAGGAATGAGACAATTACGACGGAATTTACAGTATATAAGTGCTTAAAGTCAATCAGAAGAACCATGCTGATGTGGTAAACGTTTTTATAGGAAAAAGACTACACGACCTTCAAAAATGCATCAAAATACATAATAACAGTAGGCTGTCAGAATCGAATTCAAATTTAACGACTTTTCATGCCATGGATGCAAGCAGCATTAAAAGGGAATTGTCAATAAGAAATGACGCTGAAGTAAACTAAATGTATAATAATAGTAATGGTAATAGAAATATATATAATTATAAAGAAACGTTCCCCATTGCAGCAAATCTTTGAAAACTAATAAAAATACGGAATAAGAAAAGACTGAATAATAGAATACCTGAGGTAAATGTTCTGCACCCGAAGAAGCTAATGGCGTCAATCTATTGGAAGTGCATTTGCGTATTATGAGCGAAATGGCTCTTCCCAATTCAACTGGATAAAAGACAGCCATGGAGTAAAAACCACCGGAAGTGGCCAAGCGAATTAATGTCGTTTTTCATCGTAACCACTGGGGCTTTTGGTATGTATTTAGAAATGTCTGATGAAAACTAAATAAGAATCTGCAATGTTATTGGTTCTGACCTTGCATCTCGGATTCAGTCACTTTCCCGCCGCTGTCACGCAGCTTACGTGTGCCTTTTCTATAAATATGTTCATTGTAGTTGTTCTGATGAACTTTCTTCTATAATAACTAGACGTTACGAATTTAAGCGAAGTACAAGATTGAGAGCAAGGTCACCTCATTTTACAGATAAAATGGCTAGATGTAACCATAAGTTATATACTAACATTTTCTTCTCTCGCACTTCTCGCTTGTGAAAATCACTCCCGGGTCATTGCTTTTCAGTCAACTTTGATCTTCAAAAAATTTAACTACTATGTCAACCGTCATATGTTGTCTGCTTGGATTATATTCATTTATTTTTATTTTTCCTTAATAAAGTTTTCTTTTTATCATATTTTTCACACTCAGTAACCCTTGTTGTCTTACTTGGGGTGAAATGATTAAAAAAAATATGGCTCTTTGCAGACCCGACAGAAATTGGTACAGTTATTCTGGAATGCCCTACTGCATCTGCCGTACGCACATGACCAGCATCTTTTGGATTACCACTTCAATCCCCACAAAATTCTGTTAAAAATGGGAAGAACATTAATTCTTAGGAAGCGACCACATAGAAAGACGTCAAATTCTTAGAGGACAGAATAATGTAGCTGACTCAAAGCTATCAAAAATTAGTCGGCCAATATGACTCATATATTGTTGAATAGGTCTATATAAAAACACCGATATATTGTCTTGAAATTTGCTTAAAATACGTTTAGAACTTTCGTTCCTACCCAATATTTCCCCAGCTAATTTCAACAATGGAATCTCTGAGAGGGAATCGATGAATGATAGCAGGCGGCTACTCGACCCACACGATCTATGGACAATGGGGGAAGAGAATTATTTCACATCTGAACAATTTGCCAATCAATTACACAACTTTTTAAAATTATTTCCACCTAAAATGTTTTCAGTAATACAGGTAGCATCTTTAAACTAAAGTGTTGTCATACGAGACAACTGTCGTGTATATTTTGCTCACATTTACCAGGAAATAATTCTAAGACACTAAAGTAAAGGAATGGTCCCCAGTTTCAACATATATTCATCGAATAAAATATTTACGGTCCATCATTAAAAACATATAGGAGAAGAGAAAATAATATTCAAGTACAGAAAATCCCTGGGAATCAATTGATGGTAATGTGAAATCTGTAGAAAGTTTAACTAAAGGATTCAAAGATTTATGGAGGTTATAGAATGTCACGAATCCCATATATATATAAGAAATGGTTAAAATGCCAGCCCAGGTTTCGACCTCAAGGTCTCTTCTGACAAGTCGAAGGATGTACAAGCCAGAAAACTACTGCAATATACCAGAACACTGGAAATGAGAGTACCGGAAATGTTGGGGTAAAGTATGAGAATAAGGGCAGGGGGAAAATTTATTGAGTTTTATATCACTCATCCATATTCATAGGTACCTAAAAATATCTTCTTAAATGCCTGCACCCAGACATAATTTCCTTTCTCTCATTTAATAAAACACCTTTATCAGCATATGTGACAATAGTAAACAACAGTACCACGAATTCTGCCTGGTTTTTCCTTCTTTACGATACTCCAGCTCACACAAGGGCTTCTGCCATACCTCGCTTTGTATTTCTAGACACAATCGGACAGCTTGGTGTAATTTCTATGGTTTTTAACCTAAAATACGACGCATGATTATAAAATCTCTTTTTGAATGGGCACTCAGTACATCCCATGTATCTTTTCTTACTGATCTCGGCAATATATATATATATATATATATATATATATATATATATATATATATATATATATATATATATATATATATATATATATATATATATATATATATATATATATATATATAAGCTCTCCCAAAAATGCAGTCACTTTTTTACTTTGTCGTAATTTGAATATTTAGCAATATGCATTTAATTGCATTTAATATTTCATTTAATCCGTTAATTATGGCTGAAAATCACTAAACACTGCACTTATTGTCATTTAAAGAGTGAGCACATTTTTGGGTACACTCTGTATATACATTGTTATGTGTAACAGAATGAAATGAACGTTCATGAGAAATGGGAGAATCAAATCAGCTTTTAGTATTGTGAACATAAACAAATTCTGTCTGTTATGAAACCGACAGAAGTATTTCGACGTGTGACTGTCGGATCAAGAGATTTTAGAAAGAAAAATACGACTCGCTTGGAAAAGGAGAAATGGAAAATCCAAGGGCGAGCGGGCGGAACGGAATGGTAAAGGGAATGAACAAAAACTGTCTTATTCTAATCTTTAGTTTATGAGTTTTCGAAAGAAAATAATGGAGACGATGGCGAAGAGTAAGAAAGAAATAGTTAAATTGCCGACATATAGAAAGCAGGAATGTAAAATTTATTGTGGGAAAGCAGAACCATTTAACGAGGGAAATACTGAAAGGAAAGGAAAAAATCTAACAGAAATATAGACGTTAAAATAAGGGTTTGAAAAGAAAGAATAGTTAAAATAAACAAAATAAAAGACGGAAAAGTGAAGTTATGGGGATAACCTCCCGTTGGTCTGCCAAGACGCCCGCTAGATGGCGCTGTTTCACGATTATAAAAGGACCTGACAATAAACGATTTCGAACTCTTTTGCCCTTAAAATGTTACAGCTGAGAAAATTTTCTTTCCCTCGCCGGCAACCTACTACAGTTTAACTTACCCACACACACACACACACCCACACACACACACACACACACACATTTCCTAATAGCAAACCTTAGTTTCCGTTCCTTTTTAGTTGTCTCTGTACAAACCAAATATATTTCCTATCTTTTTGTCTTTAGTGAATTCAACATTTTCAAAATCAATATCTTTCAACAAATGGTTGAATTTTACATAGATATTTTTTATATAAAAAATAACAATTTTTTATATAAAAAATATCTATGTAAAATTCAACCGTTTGTTGAAAGATATTGCTTTTGAAAATGTTGAATTCACTTTCTTCAAAAGATCTCAACCTCTTTTCGATACATAGTCAAGAGGAAAAATAGAAAAGTAAATACCGAACAAAGGGAAGATGTCGTGAATAAAAGCTATGAATAAGGAAAAGATAACTTGCTGAATTGAAAACATTGACAACAGGATGATGACGGGATATAGCAAAAAGAATATGAGAGGTAAATCGAGAAATAGAGAAACTGAATTCTGAAGGTGAGCGTGAAACCTCTGAAAATCAGGTCACATGGAACAATGACAATAACACTAGAATTGAGATTGAATGAATTGGTAATTTGAAATAGACCACAGTAGTGACGAGCTCTGCGAGTAAACTATGAAATTTATTGTAGCTTTGAGGAGATTCACAATATCAATGTCCAGCGATAATCACCCCCTGACTGAAGTTGCCAGAATTTGAGAATTTCAGCTCACTATTGTCCCACTTATCATTGGTGCGTTGGGGTCTGTACAACCGAACTTAGTTCTACATTATGAAAAGCGAAATAAAGCCTAGTATCCCGTCGCTTCAAAAGTCTGCGTTTCCTGGCTTTGCAAATATTCTGCGAGAGGTACTATCTCTCTGAGGTCGTACGACTTGATGGCGGACACCCACAATGCAACATCTCCGGACAAATACGAAAAAAAATCACAAAAGAGGAAAATAATAATAATAATAATAATACATTTTTGGGGATAACCGATATAACTGGTAGTGTGCAAGTGGCAACGCTGATCGGAACAGCTCATGTGCTAAGGAAATGTTGTGTTTCTAAGCTTTGTCCCTCTTTTCCTCATATGTCCTGTGAGTATAAGCCCTCCTTCTTCATTACGTGCCTCAGAAATTTCAACTGCCTCTTCCAGATGTTAATTATAAGTTTCCTTTTCGTTTCCATTTTCTCTAAAACCTCGTCGTTGCTCACATTTTCGGTTCATGGTATCCTCAGCATCATTCTGTAGAACCACATTTCTGTTGCTTCAAATGTCTTCTTCATCTTTCAGTAGATTGCCCAGCATTCACTGTCATACAGGAAGACAGATATCACATGACAGTTCAATACGCTTTTCTTTGTTTCTAACGAAGTTTTTCTGCCTCTTAATACTCAGCTTAGCTTTTGGAAGGCATCTTTGGCCATCCAAATACGGTTTCGGATCTGTGTCGTACTTTCCGTCCACTGTTAGAAAACTTTCCATGTATTTAAATTTTTGTATTTGTTTGATTTTAATTTCCCCGATTTGTAATTTGTATTTTGGGCTCATCCTTTTGCTGACAACCATGCATTCTGTCTTCTTGTAGTTTATATTTATCCCTTTCTTTTCCATCGCTACATTCTGTAGGAGATTTTATAGTTTCCTTTCCGTGTCTGTTATCAGCACTGTGTCGTCTGCATACCTTATGTTGTTAAGATTGCAGCTGCTAATAATGAATTCTGGTAGGATTTCTAATTCTCTCAGAATTGCCTCGCTGTATAGGTTGAATAAATCTGATGAGAAGACACATCCTTGCCTTACACCCGTTTCTATTTTCGTTTATCTGAAGAACTCATTTTATAACCGTATGCAGACGGTTTGCTGTCAGTATAGATTCTTAATTATTCTGATATCCTTCCTGAATATGTCATGGTTGCTGAGTTGCTATTTGCGGCGTACTTTTTCGAACGTAATGTATAATGCACAGATACACGTCCTTCTGCATTGGTATTGCTCTTTCTGATATGATTCTAAGCATAAATATCGCGTTCCTTGTTCTAGTGTCTTTGACGAACCCGCACTGTTCTTGACCTATCTGCAGTCTGATTCTGCTGCCCGCTCTATTCATCAGAATTCAGATGATGAGTTTTATTATAATGCTCATTAGGCTGATTGTTCTATGGAGTTCACCTTCGTTTGCACCTGGTTTGTTAGTCAGTGCTATGAAAATAGATCTGCTTAGGTCTTCCGGTATATCACCACTGTTGTAGATTTCATGTATTATTTCTGTGTTCTTGTCTATGCCGAAATCATCCAAGGCTGCCACCATTTCTATGACAATTCCGTCTGGCCCTGCCGCCTTGTTTCTGTTCAATTTGACCAGAGTACAGCTTTCACTTCGTTGGTATTTCTGCGTAGTACCGGTTGTTCTCTTTCGTCGTGGAAGAGTTCGCCGATATATTTGTTCCATCTGTAAAGTATATTTTATTTCTCTAATACCATTGTTCCGCCCTTGGATTTTATGCATCCCTCTTGATGAGTAGGTCTTTTGTCCTGCTAGTTCTCTTATTTTTTTATGCATATCTGCTTTATCTGTGATAGTCATTCTTTCTATTTCTGCACATATTGAGTCATTCCTCTTTAGCGTGTCTGCATTTGTTCCTTGTCCGAATCATTTAAGAGTTGAAGAGCATCTCAAATATAATAATAATAATAATAATAGTAGTAGTAGTTGTAGTAGTAGTAGTAAAAGCATATTTGAATGGTTCCTGAAAAGAAGGATTATAAATGAAGAAGTATGAAAAAAAAATCGGTAATAAATTATTAATTGGAAAAATGATAGAAAAAGTGTTCCGATCGTATAACGGGCGAGCAAATTTTAAATAAAAAGAAAGAAAGAAAGAAAGAAAGAGGAGCAGAATAATTCCAAGAGAAAAAAATAGAAAGAAATAACTGACGAAAAGAACAAAAAAAGACCAACCTACACCACAGCTAATTAGAAAAGACCACCTTAGCAATATATCAAATGTGTTTAGTAGAAAAGGCGGATTTCTGACGCATGCGTACTTATCACATGTTTATGTTGATACACCCAATCCAGAAGATGACAAGATCGAAAATGATAAAAGAAAAGTAAAGGAGAAAAAGAGAAAAGTAAATGAGAAAGAAAAAAAAAGGAAGAAAAACAGAGGAAGAGGTTGCAATCGCTATTGTCAATTTTGTGGTATGTGTTTCAATAATTCTATCAGCTGGGAAGTGTTATCTATTTATCGTCTGCAATTTCAATGTGAGAGTGAAATGGGAGGGAATAATCACCGGTTAGTTGTGAACTGTGACGAAATGAAAAAAAAATGGTGTCCAAGAATTCTATTCTCGAGAAAAATCATTTCGGCATGGAGTGGGGGAGATTGAATAAAATGTTATGAATTCGGTATCAACTGAATACGTGTGTAAAATAAATCGACCTATCGCTAATAAAAAAAAACGATAAAGAGGGAAGGAAGACTTTATTGTAGCCATTTTCAAAATTAAGAGTAAAGACAAGACAGTTCTAATAACAAAACTATGAAATTTTTGCAGGAATTTCTAGTTATCATTAAACTGCTTCCCATGTTTCACTAACTTCTTGGTACCGTTTTGTAAAACATCTTTAGCTTTGAAAGGAAAGAATTCGGAGAAGTTAGTTTCAATTTTTTTATATTTTAAGTAATTGTTCATCTTAACAATTCTCTAAACTCAATGATAGGATGTTTCATTCAGGCAGGGGAACCATTTTATAAATGTTATGATACATTTTCTCACTAATTTATCAGTTTTCAAATTATTATGTCTTCCAGATATCTTTCTCCGTGAGAATAAAATCATTTTTAAACTTCACTAAAAATTTCTAACACGTGTTTTTCCCTACTGACTTTTTACAACAAACTTCAGTATTTGATTTGATTGGTTGATTTTTTACATCTTATCAACCGTTTGTGTGTTATTTAAAGCTCAAATCTATTTTGAATTGTAAGTATAATTTCCTTTTTGCATTAGCAATGTTTTAAGAATATTTTCCGATATAAATGTTCCTCTCTCACCCATAGCTGTGAAGGTGAAATGGATACATACATTTCGTAAAGATATTGTGCTTAAGTGAAGGAAACAAACCCGACTGGAATTCGAAATTCGAAATTTCATTATTAAACAGATTAAACATGAATATTAAACAATGTCGAATATGCATTTTATATTCAGCCCTAATTTTTACGGAATAGAATTCTCACATTTTCCCTGGGTATGACGATAAACTACATCCGGCAGCAAGACCTCTGGTCGGGAGATTTTGCGGAGCGGTGGAACCACCTCTTAATTGCTGTTGTTCCCTGACCCGATGTGTTAACACCTATTAGGGTCCCAGCTGTCGGCAAATAGCGAACCCCCAAACGGGGGTCAAAACACAATGAAAGTATAAAAATAGATTTTTATAGTAAAAATACCAGCAATACATTTTTGAAAAAAAATACCAGCAGTATATTCATGAAAAAAAATTACCGGTAATACATTTTTGAAAAAAAAAAACATTACCAGCAATACATTTGACTCTCGACCATGCCGTAAAACAAAATAAACCAAACCCTCTCACTTTTTTGCAAACAATTCTTATAGAGAATGCGTGTCGAAGCAATAGAGAGAGATGAGTAAACTCGTATACAATTTTGTCTACAGCACAGTGAGCATTTGCATCCAACTAATAAAAATAATATTGAATTTGAGATTTATGCTTTGTATTTAACGCTTTATTCCATTTATGCGCCGATAATTGAAGTCCTTAAAACACTGCACGCTAAACCTATGCTTGAATTTCTACCTCGTGATTATTCAACATGGCTCCTATTAACGGAGGCAAAGGTATTCTCAATTGTTTCTCTTCACTGGAAATGACCGATTGTAATCGAAGAAGATGGAGAATCGATTCTGAAGTTGGCGATAATGACAGGAAAAATGGCAAGGCGACTGGTTGACAGTCCGCGTAATCTTTGCTTGGATAAACAAGCGGATTTTCGAATATTGCCATTCTGCTTATCTACAAGAATTAGCGACTAAAATCTCATTCCAATGCGATTAAGTGTTCGCCCGTCATTGGCCCTGGATGGCAGCCAACATCTTCATACAACCATCAATTATTCTTATCTTAATAAATTCCTGACCGGTCAGAACGGAACAGAAGAATTATCAATATTCATTTTATTCTGTACTCTATCCAGAATTTTTACAATACTAAAACTATTAAGGAACAGAATATTTCAATCTTTCAGGCGTTATTCAGTCTAATCCCCTCATTCCTGATGCTTTTATTATTAAGTTTTACTTGATATGTTATCGGGATTTATTAATGCCGGAAATTCTAAGATGAGTCATGACTTCCTTTCCAACGAAAAGTAGTTAGAAAAAAAAATGTTTTTATAATGATTCGATTCCTGCATGATTTTGTGTTTGTTTCCGTAACATAGAAAAACGGAAAGAACTAATGTATTATTAGCAAATAAATGTGGTATGGTAGGAATAAAACAACTTCCAGGTCAACCGAGCCACGAGTTGCCGAGAAATATTTAATTAAGTGTTAATTAACCAAAAAAGTCGGTACGATCGAGGAGGGAACATGTAGCCTGGGTAGTGCACAGCCTCCATATACCATCGCCCAGGCCCACTACCAAAGAATTGAATTATGACCAAACTTAACCTTATCTCGCGAGAGATACCTACAACTATTACTTTTGTGTTTAATACAACTTTCCACCCGTTCGTTTTCGAGTGCATGAATTACTACTGACTCCAAATTCAGAGACTTTGGATAACATGGATTTTAAGTGGGGAATTGTAATTCCGATTTTATTTCGACCTACTTGATAACTTTCGACTATTACTAGAAATTAAGTGTTAAGATACTTCTCGATAACCGCAGTGATGGTAGTGTTCCGTAATACATCATTTTTTTTCTTATTCACCAAAAATTTGAAAAGCCTCTTGCAATAACAACGTGATGTAGTTTTCTTGCATGTCAAATAATTTGATAGAAAACCTTGTGTAATTTCTAAAGAATTAATAGATTTCTTGTCCACGGCTTTTCAAAGGCAAATTTAGATTTAAGAAAGGTCAGAATTAATAGGAAACCAAGTATCTGTGCAATATACAAACCATCCCTTCGATTTAAAAAAACTAAAAAACTAAAAACTAAAATGTTTAGACATTACCAGCAATACTGGCAAAAAGTAAAGTGAGCGAGTAATATTTCAAGAAAAATGGTTAAATCCATCACCTCGTGTCTTCGAAGATGTACGCCACATACGTCCATCTCATACCATAACAATCTAATCACAATCGAGACCATATTCATTTTAAAAATAACATTGAATATTACTCGCTCACTTTACTTTTTGCTAAACTGTGAATTATGACACTTTGTGTCCTCCATATGCTTTGACTGACCTTTCAACCACCTGATAGACATTCATAAACGTTCCTCAATTTTACAAGCCTTGATAAACCAATGACATCCTCACCTCTGTATAAACACTTGCAGCAAAATAAATTCTACGTTGCCTTGATAAGGTCCTCTTGTCTCTTTTTATTCATTTTGTCTCCTTACATAGCACAAATGGCCAGAAAAAATAAACATCGGATGTACTGAGGGTAACTTTAAAAACAAGTGGTACAATCATAAGCCATCTTTTAAGCAAGAAAGCCCTGGAAATTCTATTAAAAAGCCAACCATGTATCGAAATTAAAGGTGAAAAATAAAAAAGATCCGATTGTAAACTGGAAGTTTTTTAAAAAGCAAAAACTTACAATCATAGTAACACCTGCAACTTTTGTCAACAAGAAAAATTAGTTATAATAACAATTCAAGACCAAAAAACTTTTGAATCGGAAAGAAAAAAATTATGACCCCTTTGTATAGATACTAAAAAGTCTTTTTGAGTACACATGAAGTGGGATGAAAAGAAAGTATTATATTTTATTTAATCACCCGCCGATATATTTTCAATAGTCTTGATTTCCCCTCCCCTCCTCCTCACATTCTACCACACCTCATGCCGTGCGCTTAACCATCTATTTATTTATTTTAAAAAGTATAGCGTTCATAAATTTTTAATTTTAAAAAAATAAAGCGTTAGGAAATCAATTGACCGAAATCGACTGAAGATCCGAAAAGGTTGAAACCAAGATGGCGGAATCAGCTGATCTCTTAATTTTCTATACTTAAAAGTACTGCATGTTATATTTTTATCTCTTTATATGTGTATTGAGCACTTTTTTAATACTGCTGTTTCCTCGTCTAATTTAACTCTGACCATATATATATATATATATATATATATATATATATATATATATATATATATATATATATATATATATATATATATATATATATATATATATATATATATATATATATATATATATGTGTGTGTGTGTATGGTGTTTGCTTCACAACCTAACTGTCAGGGTTTCAATTCTGGATTCGCACTGCTGATGAGTCCCAAATATAGGACGAAACGGCCGTCCAGTGCTTTCTGCATTCTGTAGAGGTTTCAGACTCGATGAATCATTAAATATAATTATCAAGTTCTCCTAATAATTTCAATATATATATATATATATATATATATATATATTGTAGATTCTTTCGACGTATGAGAGTCAAGAAGCTCATTCCCTAGGAACCGACAGCCAGACACCAGCACATGTGATTTGATTAGAGTGGTGAAGACTTTGTGAACCAACCACACGTTTTGAAGGGCCAAATACAGAAACCTGGTGCACTACGTGTCAAACGACTCTCAGCAGAACTGTCCTTTTCCTAAACTAGTTGCCATCCAAGGCTATAGAGCCCAGTCTGTCCTGCTATTTACCCATAGCTAGAGGGTGAAGAAGAGGATTAATATCTTTCCAAGGGTATTAGCAAATGAATGTAATGGATCCGACTGGAATTCGAACTCGGCTCTCCACGATTCCTCATTCAGAGCCGCTATCCAATACTCCACTATATATATATATATATATATATATATATATATATATATATATATATATATATATATATATATATATATATATATATATATATATATATATATATATATATATATATATATATAGTGCGTGTGTAAGAGAGTGTGTGATTCACGTTAAATCGTATTCTTTAATCTACAAACCTCTTAATATCTATCACTACGCACATCTGCATTTGATGTCTTCTTTTTTATTTGAATTTTTTTTTCATGATAATCGTGGTATCGTGCCAGCGACGTTTAGATGTTGGGTGCCAACAAATTTAGAAGCGATCTCTTCTTCTCTGGCAACATCTTGACGGGGTACCGGACAAGCGAATTGATTTTGCCGCCCTTTTATTTCCAAGCGAAATGGACATAAAGACCGAAGACTAGCAAATCCCGCATCACAAATCAAACTTCATGAATTAGAATCTGACGGAATACTATACAACCATATTTCAGCTGTATAGACGCTAATATATAACACATCCGGCAACGAGAATCTATATATGTGATTTATATATATATATATATATATATATATATATATATATCAATTTCTTCAATCGTTATTATACTGGACACTTCGTATATGATGTAGACGCCCAGTTTTTATTATTAAATCGTGCCTATTACGCCTATCAGCCTGAGCAATCGAGAAATCTTAGTAAAGAAAATGTGTTCTCTGCGGAGATCGATCCTGCATCCCCCTTTGTAGACGAATCCACCTTTTGATCCGGCGTGCTTTGCTGTTAGGCCACGAAGAACATCACAGTAATCAAGACTCCCCCCCTACTCACACACGCACACACCTGTTTTTAAGAAAAGCCCTTATCCTGGATTATATTTCTCCAAAGTCCATTTTCTCCCGGATATCTCGAAATGTATCTCCAAATGTTAACAAAACAATTTCAAAAGAATTAATGGATTTATTTTTAATACGATATTTATTTTACTTTAAAATGTAAGATTAAAAATACCATCGAGCATTGTCATGAAACAGAAATGGACCTCATCAATAAACCATTGTCGGTTGCATTTTGCTTAACTAAATGTGCATTTCATCTAGTTGGTGTTACTAAACTTCGACAGTGATGCTCTGTGTAGATTCCAGTAATTAGCAATGGTTAAAGCCATTGTCGTACCACCGGGCGATCACTATAATATTTTGTGGGTGCAATTTCGGTTGTGGATAGTATTTGGGTCCTTCGTCAGGATCAAGATCAAACCATTGATCATTTACGATTGTCATAAAAAAATCCATTTCTCATCACAAGTCACTATTAAATCAAGAAATGGACCATTTTGCAGACGCATCGTCGAACCCACTTCAAAACGTCAACATCTTTCACTTTCACTGAGTTCGTGTAGAACCCATTTTATCGAGTTTCTACACCTTGCCAATTTTCTTGAGATGGTCCGATATTATTGAAATATTGACTCACATTATCTGACATTGCTCTGACACTCTGGGCTTTTTCGACTGGTGTTTTCAAATGTTGATTGTCAATTGCAGATGGACGTCCTCTACTGCCTTGATCTTCAAGATTTGTATCCCCACTGTGGACTTCAGCACCGTACTCTCCGATCACAAGTTGATCATTCACCCCATGTTCAGTTAAGGTTGCTAACAGTTTGAGAGGCATTTTGACCAGGCTTGAACTCATGCAAAAAAAGTAAACGCATCTCTTTTTTCATGTTCAAGATGAGGGATATATAATATTTTAAATTAAATTATTAAGGAGATATTTATAAAAAATGAACAGATAAAACACTTTAATCATTAGGAATGAATAATATAATTGGGGGAAACTACTATATGCAAAATATATATGATAAATTGTTCTTGGTTTAATACATATACATTTTTATACATATATACACATACACACAGACATACACGCATATATATATATATATATATATATATATATATATATATATATATATATAATTATTTATTTATTAGAAAATTATTATATATATACAAGTATACGATCGGTATATACGGAATAAATTCCAATAACCAACAATTATTATTCTTAAAAGAGTGCTCAATACAGAGTAGAGCAGATATAATTATTTATTTAAATATTATAACATAAATATGTTATAAAATCACTACAAAAATGGCCATTTTGTTTCAACACTTCTGGTGTCTTATCAAGTGATGGTGTTGAATGTAGAATAGAGGGTTTGATTGATTTGAACCTTTTAAAACCCTTTAATCTACATTCAACGCCATTACTTTATAACACACCAGAAGTGTTGAAACAAAATGGTTATGTTTGTAGTGATTTTATAACATATTTATGTTATAATTTTCGAATAAATTATTGTATTTGCTCTACTCTGTTTTGAGCACTCTTTTAAGAATAGTATTTGTTGGTTATTGGAATTTATTCTGTATACACCAATTCTATACTTGGATATATATATATATATATATATATATATATATATATATATATATATATAAAATTACAAAAATTATGTCTGCTTACTTTTAGCATAAACCTTTCATATTCACGGATATTTTTCCGTGTATTACAATCAAATGACGAAGAAATGTATTGTAACAGTGAAAATCGCTTTTATTTCCCAAGTACTTTCCATCTCTTTCTGAGATCATCACCAGAGGTGGAACTGTTAAGGCCCAAACTATGTGTAGCTACTGAATAGACGGCTTATGCTCAAAATATCGATATTTATTTAATCAAACATGCCTAATATTGTGGATTCCTAGATGAATCCGATATCAATAAATAACAAACCCCAGGAATGAATAAGGAAAATAAATGTATTAACGTAATAATACAAACTGGTAATACGGGTTAGTAGATCCAGGAATGCGGGTTAGTAGCAATAATATATATACAGTCTTGGTAGTGAAGTATCGCGTTAAGACTCCTTACTGACTCTTGTGCAACCCTCCTCTAATACTACTCTGCTACTACTCATCGGGTATTCACTGGTAGTAGTATATGTATACCTCGGGCGAGTCCATCTGTGTGAAAAGGGGAGACCCCGTATCACCTAAAAGAGAATTTGGTGCCTAAATACACAAATATATATATATATATATATATATTTGTGTATTTAGGTAGCAACACATATATATATATATATATATATATATATATATATATATATATATAGATATCTATATATAGATATGTGTGTGTGTGTGTGTGTGTGTGTGTGTGTGTGTGTGTGTGTGTGTGTGTGTGTGTGTGTGTGTGTGTGTATTTGGTTGAGCCTTATGTTTTTTCCTGTTTTTGGGATCAGTTGTAATGAACTGGGCTCCACCTGAAAGTTTATCGACCACATTTGGAGGTGAATCTAGCTAGTGATGGTGTTGAATGTAGAATAAAGTATATAAAATATATTAACACTTGTGAATAATGACTTCTCGATTTCATTGCCTTACCGACATTTATAAAACATTACACAAGATATTAAATTGATATAAGCAAAAATAAACACATCATTGACCTTATCAGATTGTGACATGTTGTGCACATTATGCTTTGTTACCGTACACTCAGTAACACTAATGTTACGTCACCATAAACAAACATATGAAAGCACTGTACACTTTATATGCAAATCCTTCACAATAATACTCTGAACCGCAGAAATATATAAACAATAAATGTTTTTAGTTGTTACAAAATGATTTTATTGCTCATTGTTTTATTTTTAAAAATGTAACAACATTTTCATTCCGATCGATTTGTGCATATCAGTGCATTTTTGACATCCTTTGTCTATATAGAAACAAGTTAGTCTACGAGAGAGAGCGGTACATGTGTGTCCCACAACGTTTCACTGATTTACTAATATCTACACGAAACAAAATATTTAATAATTCTGCTAAACCACCGTCCATATATTTTCGTTAAATTAATGACATTTTCCTACGAGCGAAAAAAGTTGGACGAAATACAAAATAAAAGAAAATGCCTCAAAGAAACCTTTGAGTATAACATCGTCCTATATTTGACTCAATATTAATAATAGAATCCCTTTCCTCGACGTTCTACAACTAAAAAATTCCACAAGCTGAAACACGTACCTTCTCAACTGTAAAAGGGAATGTCCTCACAGATATCAAAATGCTGCTATAAAAAAAATGGGTGAAATTTATATCTTCTTCAGATATATTGTCTTATAAAGAAAAATAATAAACCAAAAACTCATCAAGAAAACAAAAAAAAAGTAGGTTCTAACAAAATTTAGAAAAATTACACATATTTGATATAAAGAAATAGAGACAATTAAATATAACAAATAACTGACATAAACAAATAGAAAAACATTACAATATTCCATCGTAAGTAAATGCATAGATCAGAGTTGGAATCCCGTTTTTTTAAAATGGTGAAACAACCGGCATAGACTTAGTGCGTCTTCTCGATCAAGGCCGGTTGTTATGAATTTCACTGTTTAAGAAGAACATAAATAGGGATAGCAACTCATACACGTGTACCCACTGCCATTAACATTTATAGAAATAATAAATACACACACACACAGTGTCTAGAATGTTCGCTTTCTGACCATGAGACCATGGTTGATTTGTCAGGAAGGAGACTTCCTTATGTTATCGTTCTGGAGGGGGGAATCCCAGCGTACGGCACCTTTGGAAAGTACCTTAAAACCATACCACGGGTTGACCCAAGCTTTGTGAGTGAAATTGGGCAGACGGAATTATAAACCACAGATTCTGCAATAGGGATTGGCTAGCCGCCCTAGTAAACGGGTATCCTCGAATACGAATGGCCAGTTATTATATATATATATATATATATATATATATATATATAGAGAGAGAGAGAGAGAGAGAGATAGATAGATAGATAGATAGATAGATGCAAAAGTAGGTATAGGGTAATATTGTATAAAGAGATAAGTAATGTTAAACAAACACTTGTGAATAATGACTTCTCGATTTCATTGCCTTACCGAAATTTATAAAACATTACACAAGATATCAACTTGATATAAGCAAAAATAAACACATCATTAACTGAATTCATCACAATCAGATGCACTCTAATTATAAAAAAAAACAAAAACATTAAAAATATAGTTCACCTGTACATAACACTTAACGACACTAATAAATACTTTAGATCTATCATTTACTATGAAATTTTAATAATGCGGGACCTCAAAAATCTCTATGTTTATGAATTCTCATGTTCACTGAAGATTGCATCCCCAACATCAACAATCAACACCAGCATTCAACTCTTCCATCGGCCACATGTACACCACACTCACTCGTGGATTAACTTGTAACTAGTCGAGAATTGGTGCAATTCGGGATCATATTGCTCAGCTCATTCAACAAAATACAACATTAACACATGAGGCCAATATGCTGTTATTATACAAAATAAGGAATGCACATTAATGCACCACAGGAGACTGTATTTTAAAGTGTGTATAAAATATTTAATATGCTTTTAACATAACAATAATACTTAAAAATATTTAATACATTCATGTTCGGTGACGTCAACCCGTCAGAAACGGTTTTACACAAGACGTCATTTATACAATTCGCGCATATTTGCATTAATTTTGAATTCTAGCGTTGTAAAAAAATGTCATAATGTAGCCCATTAAATCTTTTCTATCAGTCTGAATAACACTCAGATCTTAATAATGACGGAGATAGTCAAAAATAAGGAAAAAAACTAAACAAAATCAAGGAGTTTGAAGAGTTCCACGGCAATTTTGATTCGAATTTGCAACTTAACATTAATCAGGCATACTTATATATATATATATATATATATATATATATATATATATATATATATATATATAATTATTTATTTAAATATTATAACATAAATATGTTATAAAATCACTACAAAAATAGCCATTTTGTTTCAACACTTCTGGTGTCTTATCAATAATAATTCTACATTCAACATCATCACTTGATAACACACCAGAAGTGTTGAAACAAAATGGCCATTTTTGTAGTGATTTTATAACATATTTATGTTATAATGTTTAAATAAATAATTATATCTGCTATACTCTGTATTGAGCACTCTTTTAAGAATGATAATTGTTGTTTTTTTGGAATTTATTCCGTATATACCAATCCTATACTTGTGTGTATATATATATATATATATATATATATATATATATATATATATATATATATAATTATTTATTTGAATATTACAACATAAATATGTTATAAAATCACTAATATCTAATTATTTCAAGTTTCTCGTTAAGGCATAAGTAACACGGGGCATATAGTGAGTTACATGTCCGGGCCTTTCTAATTAATTTCCATTTAACCTTAGGTGTTTTATTTTTCTCTTTTAGACTCCAAAAGTATTTGGATAATGAAGTCATATATTTATAGTTACTATTATTAAAAGATTGCAGGTGACCCCGCCAGCGTTCCTTGAATGGTCTCATGGTGCAACCTATGTAGAATTTCTTTATATTTGGATTTTCTAGTGTTGATATAGTACTGAGATAAACTACAGAGCTAGTTAAACAGTTATTATTTAGTGGACAATTATTGGGATTCCTGCAGTTACATGATTTATTATTTGTGTCATTTTGCTTAATGTTGCTATGTGCAACCTTGTGGGTTGTCAGGCTCTCCGAATTTATATACTTGCTGAATATACTATTGTTATGTTTTTTAATTATTTTTTCTAGGTTATCAGCACAACTATAGCTTAACTTAAGAGTATTAGAGTTAAATATTTTACTGAGTGTTATGTTGCATATGTATGTATATGTATGTGTGAGTGTGCATATATGTATGTATATGTAGTATGTATGTTTCTATGTGTATGTATAGGTTTATATATGCATATATATGTATATATATGTATGTTTAAATATGTATATGTTTATGTATATGTGTTTGTATATGGGTGTATATTTATATGTATGTGTGGGTGATTATATGGTTGAGCTCGACTGTCTCTGTATTGTTTATCTGGATGTGTCGATATGGGTATTTATATAGGATTAGATATTTATATATATATGTTGGTGTGTCATTGTATGTGTATTTGTATGTAGGCTTTAGTGTCTTGGAGTGTATCATAGATACAAACTAAAATCTACTTTTGTTGATAAAGTACCTTTAATTGCTTACAGACCGTTGTTCTTTTCTTAAATTATGATTAACTTTTAATATATTTTATCATAATGTTGGAATATTATTAGAATATAAGTTGGTCTATGTATGCTTATTTCTTTTTCCTTTTTTATGCATGTGTCTATATGTTTATGTATATATGTATATGTGTTTGTATATGTTTGTGTGTGTGCGTATATGTGTATGTGTGTGTATGTATATGTGTATGTGTGTTTATATATGTATATATATATATATATATATATATATATATATATATATATGTATATATATGTATATGTATATATGCGTATATATATTTGTGAATATGTATGTATGTATGTATATGTATGTCTGTGGATATATATGTGTATATATATATGTGTAGTTGCGTATGTATGTGTGTATATATATGTACTAGCGGATGTGTATATGCATTTTTATACTCATGTCGTTTTAATTTACGTTTGTTTAATTTTTCATGTATACACTTGTATTTGTAAATGTCTATATATATATTTAGTGTATATACATATATGCATGCGTGCTTATGTATGTACATCTGGATGTGTATGTTTGTATGTGTGTGCTTGTATATGGTTGCATCTTTATATGTATTTCTTCACTTGCCTTATTTACTTTTCTGCGTCGACGTATGGGTCAATATATTTATATGTGCTTATCTTTGTGTATGTTTATGTACGTAGGTCTGTGTATGCGTACCTATTATCCTTATATGTGTCTATGCGGGTGCATGTATTAATTTATATGCGGATGTGCGAGTGTTCAATTATATGTGGAGGTGGTTATTTACTTTTGTCTGTAAATGTGTCGAAAACTATATGTTTTCAAAAATGTATATATGTATATATATGTGTATGTGTGTGTATATGTATATATATATATATATGTATATATATATATATATATATATATATTTATATATGGTTATTTGTTTAAATTTTTCAAGTTTAAATTCGTTTAATAACATATTAAGCCACGAATAGCTTCGACATTTGACCGTCTGGATCATATTGAATGTAGATGTGTGTGCCTGTGTGTATCGATGTGTGTGTGTAGGTGTAGTGCATTTGCCTATGTGTGGTTTGCTTTTTTGTATGTGTGTGTATATATCTAGATGCGTCCGAGCGTTTGGCATGCCGTTGTTCGAGTGATTTCACGTGAGAGGTGACTAACATGCTGAAATGTAACGAAAAATGTATACATCTATGTCTGGGACTCTAAATACAACTTTCAACTTAATTTCAATGAAAATATAAATTAAATAGCATATATATCTTTTATTTTTAGATTTTTTTTTTTTTTTTTTTTTTTTTTTCTCCTTAGTAATTCTACAATTTAAAACTTAATAGAGATCTGATTTAGATTTCTAAATAGGTAATTTTAATTTTTTACTTTTAATTTTAATTTCAAATTTTATAAATCTTTTAATATCTAGATAGCCTTGCTTAGTTGTCAAATTTTTCGAATCATCCTATACTTGTTTTTTGATTGGCCACTCTGGCTTACGTAACAGCGTTTACTCTTAGCTAAGGATCGTTGATTAATTTGAAACTTTTAAAACCATTTATTCTATATTCTATATTATCACTTGACAAGACACAAGAAGTGTTGAAACAAAATGGCTACTTTTGTCGTGATTTTATAACATATTTATGTTGTAATATTCAAATAAATAATTATATCTGCTCTACTCTGTATTGAGCACTCTTTAAAGAATATTGATTGTTGGTTATTGGATTTCATTCCGTATATACCAATCCTAAACTTGTATATATATATATATATATATATATATATATATATATATATATATATATATATATATATATATATATATATATATATATTTCATTAAAAACGACTGACAAGGTGCTTTTATTTAGTTTTTTTATATAATTTCTCGTGCGATCTAATAAAGTTTTTCTTTTCAGAGGATAAATTATATAAAAATTGTCCGAATGTTCTTTTCCGAGCGCTTTCGGCTATACTTTTAGCCATTATCAAGGATTGTATTTCAACTGTTAGAATTAGAAATAGTTTGTGTGTGTTTTATAAAGTGATTCATTTTTTTGTTTCAAAACACGATCAAGATATTATGTCCATGTTCAAAGTTAATATTATTAAGGGTTGGTTTGTTTAATTTTATAAGTAAGGCTTCCATTATTTTTAGCCTTTTTTTGCAAGTGGATGATGCTATTATATTAGTGTTGTCGACAAGTATATTCCGAATAGTGTCCGGTAGGTCTCCATGAATATTTAAATGAGATCTAATTGAGCTATTGTCAGAAAGAACACTACTGAAACCCTGAAGAAATATATTAATAAGCTTATAACAGCCAACAATGCAGCAGCAGGATCCTTGAAAATAAATAAAATTATTGGCGATTACCAACCCGGCTACTTATATCGTAATGTCAAAATACACAAAACAGGTAACCCATTACGACCTATCATTTCTCAAATTCCAACATGCATATACCAATTATCAAAATTTCTCAACGACATTATTACCCCATATCTCCCTACTAACTATAGCATTAAATCTACCCACGAATTCCTCCAAATTCTTAAAAACACAAAATTACAAACAAACCAAGGCATTCTTGCGTCACTTGACGTAGAAAATTTATTTACAAATGTTCCCGTCTCTGAAACTATTGATATTATCATTAATTCTGTGTATAAAAATAATTCAATTCCACCTCCATCAATCCAATCCAATATTTTAAGGAAACTACTGCTTGCATGCACTACTAAAGTACCTTTTTATAGCCATAATGGTACTATCTACACACAAACTGACGGAGTAAGTATGGGAAGCCCTCTCGGGCCGTGCTTCTCTAATTATTATATGGCCTATATCGAAAACAAGATTTTTACTAAAGTTGTTAAACCTAAAATATACGTTCGTTATGTTGACGATATTTTTATTTTGGCTGATAATAAGAAAGAAATAGAAAATCTGAAAACTACATTTCAACAAAACTCTGTCCTAAATTTTACTTATGAAATTAGTGAAAAAAATAAACTTCCTTTCTTAGATGTTCTCGTCGATTTTAGTAATAATACTTTTAAAACTTCTGTTTATAAAAAACCAACTAGCAAAGACTCTTGTCATCTTAATTTCTCTAGCGAATGCCCTCTTAGGTATAAAATAGGTGTTATTAAGAATTTCCTCACGCGAGCGCACGAGAACTCATCTTCACGCACGCTTTTCTTTAATGAATTAAAAAATATAAAGCAAACGCTGATCAATAACGGATTTCCTAATCAATTGTTGGATTTCCACATTAGGCGTTTCTTGTCCAAAGTAACTAATAGCAACGGCGAGAATCGAAACATAAACAATAATATTAATATTTTCTATAAAAATCAGATGAACGATAACTACAAACAGGATGAATGCCGAATGAATAACATTATTAAAAAAATACATAGCACCAGTTGATAATAGCAAAAAAATTAGATTAATTATTTATTATAAAAAATTTTAAACTTGTAACCTTATAGTTAAAAATAATAATTCACCTCCTACAACAAAATTAAATAGAGCAAATATTATTTACGAATTCAAATGTCCATTAAGGAATTGTATTCCTCAAGAATCAACTTTCGTAAATAATTATATAGGCCACACTACAAATCGTTTAACACGCAGATTAACCCTACACATTTCTGACAATAGCTCAATTAGATCTCATTTAAATATTCATGGAGACCTACCGGACACTATTCGGAATATACTTGTCGACAACACTAATATAATAGCATCATCCACTTGCAAAAAAAGGCTAAAAATAATGGAAGCCTTACTTATAAAATTAAACAAACCAACCCTTAATAATATTAACTTTGAACATGGACATAATATCTTGACCGTGTTTTGAAACAAAAAAATGAATCACTTTATGTTGAGTCTTGACTCAATGTTGAATCTCGCCTATTGCATGGAATAATAATGCAACACAAAATGTACTTAGAACAAGAATGTATTATAACAAGAAAGTGTACACAATAAGTACATATAGTATTTCTGTATATTTCTGGGAAGACGTTCCTGGAGAATGTGTTGACTAGTCGCAGTCGATCAGAGTCTCTAGTTGGATCTCGTGATTCCACTTCCTCTTTCTTCGTCTTCCGGTATCAACCATTATTTATATAGTTGGTAGTCACCTATGCAGATTAGGTGGATCCTACACAACACTTTATAAAACACACACAAACTATTTCTAATTCTAACAGTTGAAATACAATCCTTGATAATGGCTAAAAGTATAGCCGAAAGCGCTCGGAAAAGAACATTCGGACAATTTTTATATAATTTATCCTCTGAAAAGAAAAACTTTATTAGATCGCACGAGAAATTATATAAAAAACTAAATAAAAGCACCTTGTCAGTCGTTTTTAATGAAATGTGCTTGAAAGAAGGATTGCTGCCTAAATACACAAATATATATATATATATATATATATATATATATATATATATATATATATATATATATATATATATATATGAGACAATAAGTATTTATACAAAATAAACAACCCACATTACATAAAATATCATTAATCTCTTTCAAGTGGGCATAAAATATTAATATGCTTAAAAATGCATAAAATTGATGCATACTTCTTGATACGTCACGCGTTTATTGAGAAGTATCAACACTCTATGAAATACCAGGATGTAGCCAACGAAATCTATCCTACCAAATTAACAGCACATGATTCTTGATAATAATTGAGACGTTCGAAAGTACTTGAAAAAAAATTATGGAACAATAATGAAGTTCACGCAGATTATCTACACTTTCGATCCAGATATACATCTTATTTGAAAATTAGAAGAATACAATAAAAATTTAAACAGACTTTGTCGGTTTAATTTAATTAAGTTTTCTGTCTGAATGGCCTAGTGGCTTAAAGTGTTGGTTCGTGACTTTAGTGAGATAGTGGTTTTGAGTTCAATCCTCGGTTTGGCAGTGTCTATTTGGAATTAGTGAAAATGGGCGAGTAATAACTGAGCAGTACTAAAAATCAGAACTAGACGAGATTTCCCTATACATGTGGAGTGGAACGAGAACAGTCTACTCCCGTCAATTGATAAAGGGTTCAGTTCAGAATTCCCTGTAGGTTTCCCAGATCAATACACACCTGAAGAAGACCGAAGGTCACGATACCGAAACGTTCTGATAACAACAACAAAGATGAGGTCAATCGTATAAATATAAATAATGTTAATCAAACTTGCCTGGATAAATACTTACTGCCTAAATATATCTCATATACACACATATATATATATATATATATATATATATATATATATATATATATATATATATATATATATATATATATATACAGAGAGAGGGAGAGAGAGAGAGGCAGATAGATAAAGAAAAAGTAACAGAGAGAGATTGAGGAGGTGAAGTAGATAGATAGATGGATAGATTATTGAGAGGCAGGTGTAACAGATAGACAATTAGGGAATATCAAGACGAAACTGAATTGCTTTGTTGAGACGTTATCCTCAAAGAGGACATCTATTTTCAAGAAATGAAAATTTCTTCTCTTCGGAAATGTCAATGCATATACGGATTTATGATCAACACACACGGTTGATACGTCAACATTCTTGAATTAATTGTGCTTCATCTTTGCATCATCTGTCCAGCCAGCCACGAACAAAGACGTTTTATCATCCAGGTAAGTATATCCAGAGAAATTGTCAAGTTTTTCGCTCAAATGATATATACTCAACATTTTTGTCATCCTAGAATTATAAAACACTCAACACTCTCGTCGATTTTTCATTTGCATTTCATAAGATTGAGACCAAAAGATATACGTTACCCAAACAAGATTGATCAACTTTTTTTTGTTGACATTTTTGTCTCTCCTTATAGCACTTTTTTAGTAGATGTATGTTTACAAGTTGGAAATTGTCGCAAGTTCTTACTTTTTGTTCTAATTTCGTTTTATACTGTATTAAGCCGAGTAAGTCAAGTGTACCCAGTTTAGTTTTAAATCTATTAATATCATAATATCAGGTATTAATTAAAAAAAAACTAAGAATAAGGATCAGTTATCATTTATAGGTTTCTAAAGAGGAATCCAACATAATTTACGGATTACGGCCACATCACGTTGTAACATCAGTTCCCGTAGTTAAGTGATGTCGATCCTGGTCATTACCTAGATGGGTGACCGCTTCGGAATATTAGGTGCTGTGAGCTTGGACGTGTGGGTGGTGTAATGGATAATGGCTCGGAATTGTTAATCGGTGACTCGAGTTCCAATTCCAGTTGGGTTCGTTTTATCCACTTACGCGCAAAATACTCTTGGAAAAAAAGTATGAATACATATCTTCTCACGTTTCTACCTATAATGTATAACCTATTACTACCTATAACCTATTAATATTCAGAGTCTTACTAAGTATGAAACGCTTAAAAGGTGAATTAAAATGACTCAGCAGAATCTTCCATTTCCTTCTTTTTTTAATTCGGATTTGGGATGATCTGCATCAAACTTAGTAAAAAGTTATATCAATTTTGACTTGAATTTTAGACTTGATAAGAATGTTCTTTTAGAGACTCTTGACTTTTAATGTCTATGATATGAAGTCTTCGTAAATGTTGTAGAGGTGCCCTTATGTAACAGATCAATACCAGTTTTGGAAGTCGTGCAAAAATGATATGAATTATGTGCATCATTGTTTCCGAATATAAGAAGTTCTTTGGTAAAGTGTCAGCTACTGAGCAGGGATTTGTGGCACAACCTTTACTTATCCTGGAAATATCTTAGTATTTGTTGATTCAAGAAATATGTTTCAGCCAGTGGATTCCCAATCATTTTCCCTGATCACAATGCAAGGCTAAACATAATAATGGTAAGGATAATCAACTGAATAATCACTGGAATAAAGATGACGTATTAGTGAAGAGAATTTTCTTAGATTGTTCATGTCTTATTTCAGTTCTTTTATCATCGGATTGTAATTCCGCAATCATTAGTAAAAGGTGTAGTGAAACAGGAAACCCCCGTCGAGATTCGGACAGTTTCTTAAGAACCTTCCTCTTTTTGGGAAACATGCTTTGGAAGCCAGTTGGTTACAACTAATCATGACTAAATAGGTAGTTTTGTATCCTCTTATACACCACCAACTTGGTTTACATTTTTACTAGTATTAATAGTATTAGTGTAAATATTTACACTGATATTTATACTATTTTACAATAACAGTATCAGTGTAAATAATTACACTGTCATTTACACTAATATTTTACACTAATAGTATTAGTGCAAATAATTACACTAATATTTACACTAATATTTAAAGCACTTTCTAGACATTTTTGTCACATTTTCTCTTTTAATTAGAGTAGCATTTTATGTCAGTTTCATCGCTAAATCATCTATAGTAAATTTACGTCCATGTTCTTACAATGTTTCAGCATTTTTGGTAGAATTTCTGTTATCACAATGTGGGATGCTTAATAACAGAGATGATGGAAACAAAAAGAAAAAGAATCTAGATGAATTTGGCTAGATTGAAAAAAAAATGATTTCTAAGTTTTGAAACTTCCACCATCTCTCGTTTGTGCGCATGTGTAGTCACAATAAACACAGTCCAGTGAAGTCTTTAGGGATAAAATGTGTCACACGAAAACTTTTTCTACTTTTCTTTCAAAACTGTTCTTGATATATAAAAGTTAATAACAAATTTATATATCGTTATCCCATTTAAATATTTGTAATAGATGTGTGCAAAATATGCAGTTTTAATAATTAAAAACTCATATCTTCATGTCTCGCACATCTCGCCTATGGAACTCCCTTCCCAATTACTGTTTCCCTGACAAATACAATCTCCAACGGTTTAAGTGTAGCGTCAATCGACATCTCCAGTTGCCTTGATCTATCCACTTCCCTTCTCCACATCCTTTCATCTTTCATTCCTATCTGCTCTCGCTCCAAATCTTCTGTAACCCCCTTGCCTTGATCGACCCTCTGCCTTTCTCTTTCTCCACATCCTCTCCTTTACCACTCCTATCTGCTCTTCCTCCAACCCTTCTTTAACCCCTTGCGTGATAGTGGCCTCCAGCCTTGCTTGGAGTGATACGCTTAAAAAAAAATATATCTACTTTTAAAGAAAAAGGCTTTGAGAATGTTGGATTCACCTAATACAGCAAAATAACTGAATGGATAACGATAAAGAATGCTACATTATATACAATTCCATGGCTATTATTAATTTTTCATTAGTTCAATTTTGTTGCGGCTCGAATTGAGGAATCGGAAAGCCGAGTTCGAATTCCAATCAAATACATTACATTCACTTACGTGCTAATACCCTTCGGAAAGATATGAATCCTCTTCTTCTCACCCCAGCTATGGGTAAATAGCAGGACAGACCTGGTTCTATAGCCTCAGATGGCAACTGGCCTACCGCAGAAAGAAATGGCAAGCTACTGCGGTAAAAATCTGCTTCGTCAGTCATGGCACATAACTGACTGACTGACGTTTTCTTTATATCGCAACACTCGCATCGATTTTGCATTCTACAAAATTTAAGCCACATGGATCAAAAAGAAATAATCATCTCCCACAACTTTTGAAATCGAATACCGGAGACCATCCCGACGACGCCTTACTGATTTGGTCACGAAAAAAGAAGTTAGTCGTGCAGCTACAATGGTGTGGACGCAACGGCGCCGGTTGAAAATTTGAACTAGACAAGCCAAACCGACTTGAATAACCGCCACTCTACGCAAACATCTGCTTGTAGACATGTCATTAATTAACGAGTTCAATAGTCAAGAATAAATCATGATAAATCTTCGACTATAAAATTCGGTAATTATGATTCTATTACGTCTAAAACTATTAGATTTCAAAGCCATTTTAATACTATTAATATAGCCACTTAATGCTGTTAATATAGCACTAGGAATATAGCATTTAATATTTATATAGTGTTATTTAAATAGACAGTTAATTCTATTAATATAGCACTATTAATATAGCCATTTAATGCTATTAATATAGCCATTTAATGCTATTAATATAGCCATTTAATGCTATTAATATAGCCATTTAATGCTATTAATATAGTGCTATTGAAATAAACAATATGGACACGTACCCGCCGAGTGGTTAGAACGTTCGCTTTCTGACCTTGTCAGGAAGGTGACTTCTTGAGGTTATCGGTAGGAAGAGGCGATCCTAGCGTACAGCATCTTTGAAAAGTGCCTGAAAACCATACTCCGGATGACCCAAGGTAGCCGTCAATGGCTGTGCCAGCACGAACTCACAAGTCATCGTGACCGAGGGTTTGAGCGTGCTGTCCTTGTTCAAATTGTTGATCACGCTAGATAACACGCTTCTTTCCCAGAAACTGTAACTAAGGTCCGCTCAGCATAGTTGCAGTATAAACCACAGGTGGACTCTGGGGGTGTTGAACAAATACAAAACATACCTGAGCAAGCGCCTGCAATAGAGATTAGCTAGCCGCTTACGAGTGGCCAGCCATTACCGCAAGTATTAAAATAGACACTTAATATAACAATATCAATATACCAATTTAAAACTATTAATATGGCACTGTTAATAGGGTTACTTAATGCTATTAATACACCACTATGAATATAGCCACTTTAATGCTATTAATATAGGAATATTAATACGGCCATTTAATGTTATTAATATAGCGCTATTAATTTCGCCACTTATTTCTATTAATATAGCACTGTTAAAATCGCCACTTTAAATCTATTAAAACGCGTATGTAAAAAATTCGTCAAGAGGAGTACTAAGAGAATTTATTGCCGCCATATAATTTCATTCTTTCTCATTCAGTTTCTCCATGGCATTTGGTTTGATTATACTGTAGCTGTCATAATCTTGGGTTAGCGAGTTCTAATCACGTTGAGGCTTCCATTTTCCAAAATCCCCTGCTTATCTGACGGTCGTCGATTCATAAACAACTGAAGTGTTTCGATAAAGACCAAGAAAATTAAAACGATATAAATAATCAGTTGTACGATGACAACCAAATCCAAACATAAACAAATATGGACAAGTAAGTCAGTTGAAAGATGATAAACTGCTATATAAATATACATAGAGAGAGAGAGGCGTCACACTTTGGGGTAATGTATAATAAACACTTCAAGCAGACTATTACTACTTAATATTAACCTAATTCCACACGGTGTGTCCTATACTTGGGTCTTTGTGGCAGATTGAACTAAACTGTGATTATATACGATAACAGTACTGCAATTATTTAACTAAGCATACAGATAAAATAAATAAGAAAAAAGAGTGGCAAGGGGATGTCAACGGAACTATTCACGTCACTCTTTCCTTAACAAATTATTTGTTTAATGACTTCCAGACTTACGACAAGCTATAAAGTCTCAGAAAATAAAAAAAAATTTAAAAAATCTAACCAAGCGATGTTGTACGTTGGACAAAATCTTTGGTCATGATTGTCTTCTCTTTCTTCAAAATAAATTAAAAGATGAGAAAAAAATGAATAAATATATTGAATAAGAAATACAATTTTTGAGATGAGGTATTGTAATTATTTACACTATTTACATTGTTCGGGCAGTTGTCCTCATTTTTGTTGACATATTCACGACGTTTCGGTAAGCTCCGGCCTTCTTCAGTTGATTGGAATTTCGAATTGAACCCATTATTTCGTCCACCGGGGTAGATTGTCCTGGTTTCACGTGACATACCTCTTCCAGGGTATCTCAGTTATCTCCCTTTAACTCAACTCTACCATTTTTTTGTTCGCCAATGCAGTAGCCACGTATTGAACTCACAACACTTCGAGTTAAATCACTAGATCAAAACAACACTTTTATTCACTGGACTATGTGTCCTTGAATACAACGAAAGGTCGTGAATCTGTCTATACAAATCTACTAAAAGCTTCTAATTGCTTGCGAGCTTGTGTGGCGCGTCCGTCCGGCGCATAATGATTTACGAATTGTTTATACAATATTTTTATTTTAACTTTCTTCAAACAGACAATTTTTAATTAAAATATTTTAAGTTAAATCAGACACAAAAAAGAGCCGCTATGCCGTTTCGTTCAGTTATTTGTTTCGTTCAGTTATTTATAGTTCAGCTTTCTTTAAACAAACAATATTTTAAATATTTAAAAAAAATTATTTTGGCATATTTAAAAAAATATTTACAAGTGAATATGATTTTAAAATATTTTTTTTGCATATTAAAATTTTTTTTTAAGTACATCTGATTTAAATTTCAAGTTTATCACGGAAGTTTTATTCCTTTAAATGTTATAAACAAACAGTAAGACACTAAATATGAACTCAATTTCAATTCGTTCGTGTCGTCTGGTTTACAAACCAGACGACACGAACAAATTGAAATATTTAACTGAATCATAATAAAATTAACTTTCATTTCAATGGAATGTTGAAATCATCTTCAATGTTTTATAACTTGAATCATCAGTGACCCAACGGGTCACAGGTAGTCTAGCATGACAATAAAGATAATAACAGTCCGAACAATGTAAATAATGTAAATGTTTACAACTTTGCACTTATTTTTTTTTTATCAAACGGACTTACTCCCTATTAGCGTTTACAAACAATCAACCTCGTCTTTTATCACATACTCGAGGATTATTAGACAATTTTCATGCCTTAATTAGATCAGTTATTTCCATTCTCACCTAATACAACTTAATTAAATAGAGTAGGAATTGTATTGAAATTGGTTGAAGATAAGAACAATTTCTGCGAAGTCTGAAAGTGAGTTTTGATTGCATAGAAATTGAAAGCCAACGTTTATAGATTTAAGTTCAATACTTCAAGCTTGCAGCGACACTTTTTTTTAAAATCGTTTCACCCCGCACCAGCCAGGAATGCCACTAGTACGCATGCGGATTACGAGGAGTTAAAGTCAGAGAAAAGACTGAGTATAGGGAGGATTGAGGAAAGGATAGAAGACGAACGGGATTCAAGAAGATAGAAGATGGCAATTGACGTTGCATTTAATTTTTTGAAGATTATAGTTATCAAAGAAGCGAGTTCCGCGCGGGGGGGGGGGGTGCGAGAAAAGAAACTGTTGGAGTAGATGTGGCGGTTGCATTTAGCAATTGCAACAGCAAAAGGGTTGAACATAGGCGCCAATCCCATGGCACGCTTAAATTCATGCAATCGTGGCACCAGTGAATAAAGCTCGCCAGAGCAGTTGCCATGGGAATATGTTTAAAGGGAGAAAGTGGCTGAAGTCGAGATGACAAGTCACGATGGATTCCATTGCAGATCATTCTTTGGATTTTGTCCAGAATCTCGAGGCGAATAGCAGGAGCACTAGACCAGATATGGCAGCAGTATTCAATGCACGGACGAATGGTAGATTTGTAAATGTGCAAGATGGACTCTGACGAGAAATAATTAAAGATCTCAACTCGCAGATAACCTGTTTAGAGGAGGAGGTTGACGCGTGGGAAATGCTGTTCAACGATTGGCTATGGTAGATGAACGCCTGCTGATTTAAATGATAACAATTCAAAAATAAAACGTTATCAAAATTAAGTGAAATAATAACAAACGCCGAAGGATTTAAACACAAAAAGCGTAGAGAACATTTGTACATATACTCCACATTCACTTGTTTTATTTATTTCGCAATATTACACATATATATTATATATATATATATAGGTATATATGTATGTGACTGAGTGTTTGCAAATTGGATCGGTAGGTGTAAAATAATTGTGATAAGTAATTGTAAACAGAGGTAAGTATATAACAAAAGAAGAAATCCGAAACAGTTTTTCCTTCGACGATTTAAAAGTGTTTTACGTATTTAAAGGATTTTTTCTTTTTCTTTTTTTAGCGACGACTGGTAATTTGAAAATCAGGTATAAAAAAAATGAAAAAAACGCTGTATTAAAAAAAAAGATTTATTGACTTTATGTGCTGGTTCTATGCATTAAAGGTGGTTCTATTGTCAATAATGAGTGATTTTAATCACCTTTCATATATAATGGTAATGATCATATTTTAATCCCCAACCCCACGCCATCATTTGTTTTTGGCTTCGAGCCAAGTGTGGTTATTATCATTTGATGCCGTTCATGTTTCCTTTTTTTCGCATTTCTTATAAGTTTTGCGATTATTTTTTTATATATTGGATATATATTCACGTCTGTTCATTATTTATCCGTTTTATCTCTCTTTGTATATAATTGAAATGTGATTACAAATGGCCTAAGAAGAGAGATTTCACACCGAGGTAATCATTTCACAATCGGAGGCGTCATCACTGCTCACTTCAATCTGTGATCGTTGTCTATGTTTTAGGGATTCCAAGACTTTAGGGTCCTTACCAAGGGGCATTGTGTCTCCGTTACTCTGAAAAAAAGAAAAAAAAAGACAGCAGTTAGATTATTTCAATCAGTATCATTTTAAAATATTTCTCTTTAGGAATATTTTATGTTTTAGTTTTTTGGAGCGGGGAGTGTATTACACAAAAGTATCTCACATGTTTTCCAAAACCATTTTCATTTATTTATTTATTACATATCTCTGTCATGATTCAGGCATAAGAACGGTGGTTTTTTTGGGTTTTTTTTTAATGAAATTACATGAACCTGGCAAAAGGCAATAGAATTAGTTTACAAACCAAGGAACAAATACAAAATGCACATGCATGTTTTAGGATATACATCTACAAAATGTATTTTTGTGTCTATGCATACGCTGGTACAAGTCTCGTTTGATATGCATTAAAAAGAAAATGTGTTGTATAAGATGATAGTAACAGCAAAGAATCCAGGAGAGAGGAATGTCATCGGGACAACTAAGAACTAATTTAAAGAAAAATCTGTAAGCCATTTGCTATCATTCAAATATGAAAGATATAGAAATAACAGCATCAAAACACATATGGGGGAAAGATGAAAGAAGCGGTTATAATAATGAAAAAAAAAGAACAGGGAGAAAAAAATTACAATCTATGAATGGGGGAGAAACGGAAAATTCAAGAACGTGAATGGATTAAAAGAAAATTATTTCGAGTTATTCTTTTGAAAAACGTGAACTAGAACTATCAAATTTGGGAATGCCAACGAGGAACAGATGTCTGGAAAATTGCACGGAAATGCGCGTAGCAGCCTGTTAATGGTTAAATAATAACCAACTCGTATTTTTATGTATATTATAAAGGTCTCTTAAAAGTATTTAAAATTGAGTACAAATAATATACACAAACACGCATATAAATACATACATACACACACACACACACACACACACACATATATATATATATATATATATATATATATATATAATATTATATATATATATTATATATATATATATTAAATAGTATATATATATATACATATGTATATATTAAATATTACATATATATATATTGCACACACACACATATATATATAATGTATATATGTAATATTTAATATATATATATATATATATATATATATATATATATATAAACTAATGAGTTTGTGAACAAAAAAGGGTTGAAAGTTTTGTGGCCCACCAGGAACCTCTTCTCAGCACTGTCAGACGGAAAAACATGGTGTGGTTTGGACACATTACAAGACACGACAGACTGCAAGACCATCATGCAAGACACTGTTGAAGTTATGGCTTCTGCTTTCGGATCACCACTATGATTACAAAAGTCAATGATGATATATATATATATATATTTATATATTGGCAGCATGTTTTCATTGAGACATATTTCATTGAATAATTTAGATATGTTCTGTCTACTTATTTTCAATTGGATCCTTTTATATTCATGGATAAGTATTTTGTTTTCGTTATTGAAGGACGAAAGAAAATCGCCGGTTGATACATATTTCTTTTATTCCGATTACTTTCGACATAGCACAATGTCATCATCAGGGTATTGTTTATTGCAAGACAAATATTGTTGAGTTCATCTGATAATTAAATTTCTTATTTGTGGAGTGAAGAACGCTAAGTCTGTACAATCTCCCAGAGAATATTTAAATTTATAAACCATGTTTTTTTGGGGGTTTTTTTGCAACACGTTAGTTGGTAGGGAAGGGTCATTACAAATGATTATATTAGATATACTAGATTTAGTGTAGTATATAATTAATTTTATTTATTTTTACTAGGATCTGTCGTGGATATATTAGGATACGTGAATATGAAAGGTTGGAATTGAAAATAAGTACACAGAACATGTCTAAATTATTTAATGAAACATGTCACAATATATATATATATATATATATATATATATATATATATATATATATATATATATATGCATGAATAAGGTATATTTAGGGATCAAGTATTAATACAAACAAATTTGTTAAAAAACAACTGACAATGTCTGTGTGTTTAATATTTTTATTGTTTTCTCAGTTTCGCACCATACTCAACACTTTATTCAGAAAAACGAAAAATTTAATAAAAAATAACGAATCTTTTTAATCATATTTTTTACATGCATACATATATATATATATATATATATATATATATATATACTATGCTAGAGATATATATATATATATATATATATATATATATATATATATATATATATATATATATATATATATACTATGCTAGAGATATAAAGAGAGAGAAACAGAGAAATGGTGAGATATGACAAATGTTTATGTACAATCGTGTGAAGTTAAGGTACTTAAGGCCCATAATCTGACAGGCATTGGTGAATAATTCGAGATAGATAAATAGATAGATAGATAGATAGATAGATAGATAGATAGATACGTGAGTGCATTCCTAAGCCCTACCAAGAACATTTAATCTGATGTTTACTCATTTGTTAAGATTTTGGAACGTGGGTCGAGCCTTAGCTTTTCAGCAGCCCATATATCATATATTAATCGTATATAATAAAAAGCTAAAAAGAAAAATAGGAAGCAATTGATGTCGATGCATGGAAAATGAACCTAAAACTATAGAATTTTAAAAATTAAATAAAAGAAATTGAAATATTTCAAACTGTAAGCAAACTGATGTATTCGTTTTAAAAATTTATGAAGAACCTAAAAAATCCAAGGAATGCGATTAAAAAAGAACCACACATTTTGAAGGATAGGTAAAATAAATATACTATTTTAAAAGAATTTAAAATAGAACACTCTTATATACGCAAGGAAAAGTACAAACAAATAATATAGTATTAGTTTTCGTGGATAAATTATATAAGCTGTGTTAAAAATGTACTTTAAAATTTATTTTAGATCAATAGCTACCCAAATCGATACGACACAAATCTTAAAACGCAGGTTGTTTTCAGAATCAGTTTTATTCTCTAACTAGATTGGTTTTATGGACATTAAGCAACGGAATATTAATAGAATCTAAAATATAACCTTAGTCTTTATTCCATGTTAATCTAGTTCATTGAAGATTTTATCTATGGCAAAAGGGACAGCAGTAAGCAATGAGCCACTTGACAATGTTCTGTGAATGGTTGACGGAACGGACGGTAGGGTGATAGTAAAAACAAAAATGACTAAGTGCTACATAGGATAGGAAATTATGGAGATTCATGACTGTCCACGTTATGAAGTAATACGGCATATTGAAGTAGAATATATATTGATAATATGTATTAGGTCCAACAGTTTGTCAATATATATCTAATAATATATATTATACAGTGTAACCCGGATATAAGAGACCCGGATATAAGAGGAACCCGGACATAAGAGAGATTTTCTCTGGTCCCAAATTAGAGCCCGTGTTAATGTATATATAATAGACCAAACCCGGATATAAGAGAAACCCGGATATAAGATACTTCTTCTCCGGTCCCGACAACTCTCTTATATCCGGGTTACACTGTATATACATTAATTGATTTGTTATTTTTTACGACTTATCAACTTTTGGCAAGTTATTTATAATCAGAAAATATTTTTAGATTGTAAGAAATATTTTTGGAGATAATAATGATTTACAGATACAAGAACTACTAATTAACCCATAGATAGGGAGAAGAGGTTGATTTATACCTTTCCCGGTGTTATTTGCACTCGCCGAGTTCAAATTCAGAGCCGTTATCCATTACACTATTCGCACATTCAAGCCGACAGCACCTGCTATGCTAAAGCGGTCACCCATCAAGATACTGCATCAAGGTACTGACCAGACTTTGCTTAACTTCGGTAGTTGTATGAGAACCGGTGTTTTAACGTGATAAAGCCGTAAGCTTGCTATTATAAGAAAATGAACATTGAATCTTTTATCATCGATAATTTCATGAATCGATCGGTGAGAGACGTCTACAGCTATATATCTTCTTTCACTTCTAAAATTTCGCTAATATTGTTCAAATTATGATTCTGAAAACAGCTTTTATGGTTCTTACCAAAAGTCTTCAGAATACCACAGATACAGCTCTACTTTGCACGCACTTTCGTATCAGACGATATTTTACAAGATTTCTACTCAGATGCTATCTGTAACAAAGCAAAATTCTAGTACGTAATTTGGGGAACGTTTAAAACTACACTTTTTTCATCATTTCGCCCCAAGTAAGGCGATAAAGCCACTAAAACGCAAGGGTTTACTGAGAGTGAAAGAATCTGAGAAAAGTTTTGAGGATAGATAGATCAATAAAAGACCAGAATACAAGAAGACAAAATATAACTAACTTGATCGTATTTTACATGAAAGCAAGAAGTCTGAAGAGAATTCCATAAGCGAAAGAAGAAGCTGTTAGTATAGAAACTACAGTTCCATCTAGACATTCCAACTGTAAAATGATGAGACCTCTCTGTCAATCTAGTACTGCACTTCAATTCGTAAAGTCGATAAATCATCTGAACAATTATCATGAAGATATTTATAGAAATGCTTCATTATGGCGGTGGGAAAGTGACTGAAACTGAGATTCCCATATCAGGACTTTGTAGATATCTAAATACAAAGCTGAAGCACCAAACCAGATGTGGCAACAATAATTAACGCACAGTCGATTGGTAGACATATAAATGTGTAAAACAGATTCCGTCGAGAAAAAAATTGTCTATAACAACATTAGGAACCAACTTTCCTCGCAGCAGATCTAGCAATTGATTCAATATAATCTTTCCATTTTCTATCGGTAGAAAACGTTAGACCGAGGAAGCACAATGAGTCACTCTCCTGGAGTTGAGCATCAGCTAGCATCCGCCTCTGACATCCTGGGCCGACGTAATAAATTTGGATCCAATATATTCAGAGATACCTCCGTGTGTATGTGTCTGAGTGTGAGAAAGAGAGAGAGAGAGAGAGAGAGAGAGAGAGAGAGAGAGACAAAAAATGAAGGCGAGAAAACACACTTCGAACACAAAATTGCTTAAATATCGACATGTTACACTCGATTTCAAATTAATTGGTGCAGTGACTTCAGTCTTCATTGAAAGAGTCTCCACTTTGCCCTGTGCTACAATAAGGTTTTATAAAAATATTTGTAAAAAGTTCAAGAGACAGTAACACTTTTGCCCGGTAGTTATTTCAATTTAGCATAGATAACTATCCTAAATGTCCCAAATTTAGTTCTTTTCTACTGAAATCTATTGGCAATATCTATCTCAGCATCTCATTTCAATAATAAAAATATATTTATCCTGTATTGTTTTTTGCATTCTTCTTGTGGACTTCCATATTTTTCGTGCTTACGCACATGGGGTTAATCAATATTTTCCTCCAAATAATATCCATTTAAATGACTCAATCAGGATACCGTGTTGTTAACAGGATTTCATCTGGCAAATCGAGACGACCTTCTAAATTAACTGCAACCACCAACAAACTTTAAAATCAGTCACCTACGATGATTCTTACTTTTTTTCTCGACGTCTCTCCTAGAATATCTACTTAATTTATGAAATATATATTTTACTACTATAGTAATGCAATACTTATCGGCATTTTCATTCCATCTATTTCTATTCTCAGCAATAATATCGGCCGCCATTTTGTATCTGTGCGTGTTACTTTTGTTTTTAGAAAAGATTCGCAATCAGTGAAGACGTTTTTGACTTGAGAGCAGAATGTCGTATACTGATTCAATTAGAAAAACTTATTCTTCATCTTTTTGCTGTCTCTCCATGCCAGTGGTCTACTTTAACCTCCCCTCAGATGTGCATGACTGCATAAGAGGTGTGTCTGAAAAGTAACCGAACTGGATGTGCTGTGCGAGTTATGGGCGAAAGACGGATAAACGGCTCGTGTTATCATCTAACATGATATCTTGGGAGTATATAACTGTAGTCTTAGCTTTCTATAACCATTGCCTTTTTTTTTCGCATACGAGAGTGGTGACATTCCAAATGGTGGCTGCTTCACCACGACAGTTCACCTGCTCACAGCGTCCTGAGTATCCGACAGATCCTGGCCGAGAACATCACCGTATTGGAACAACCACCCTATTCACCTGATCTTGCTCTGATTTTTCTTTTCTCCAAGCTCATGGAAACCCATTTTGAAGGCGTGGAGACCATCAAGAGAGCTGAGACGACGGAGTTGAAGGGCATCCATGAAGACACCTTCCAACAATGCATAGAAGTGTGTCAGAGAAGGATGGAAAAATGCATTAGACTCGAGAAGGGTTACTTCGAAGGGGAACCATGTAATTTGTTGTTTCCAATTGAAATAAATTGTTAGTGACACTCAGAAAGATCTTCTATATGAAGTCTTTTCATGTCGCTACATATACATATACATGCATCAGTTATGCTAGTTTCAACGATGGATTCATACTTCACAACATATAACTGTGTTTAGAGTTCGAACTCAGGTGAAAGCCAAGGTTTCAAATGCTAGATTTCAAAAGAGACATGCATTTTACAACTTTCAGGAATGGCAAAACATGATCATACAAAGGTACCTTTCTCCCTACATGATATGGTGACAAACTGAGCCGACTATAGTAAATATATATATATATATATATATATATATATATATATATATATATATATATATATATATATATATATATATATATATATATATATATATATAATATATATATGTATATAATATATATATATATATGTGAGTGTGTGTATGTATGTATATATATATATATATATATGTGTGTGTGTGTGTGTGTGTGTGTTTCAGTGACTGAGATTTATTTAAAAGCGTTGTTTGTTCGTTACTGCTTTCATTGGCTGAGAAGGCGCCAAGTACGGACTTTACTGTCTGTCTTTCTCACACACAATATAGTGCGCCGATTGTTTAAGCCAGGGAGGTCGGCTCCAGGACCATTAATTTATTGCTAGCATTTATATTCCATCTGTTGGCGAACTGTTTCAATGATTATTCCAAGTGAAAGCCGTACTCAACTTACTTTGGACGATACTGAATAACTCACTACTATCCGATTCAGTAATGCGGACATTGGCAATCAATGTAACATATAAAATATATGAATATATTAATCTGTGTATATACAAACTAGAAGATGGACATGCTAGACCCTGGGGGTTATATTTAAACAAATATATTTTTGAAACTGATTAATATAGTACAAGTATAACTGGGATCTTCAAACTGTAAGCAAATTATTCTCTGATCAAATTTTTTTTTTTTTTTAGTGTAGAGCAGTGTTTCCCAATGTGGGTGCTAGCGCCACTTTGTGGGTTCTGTTATGTTGAAAGTGGCCATTGGAAGTTTTTATTTCATTTGGGGGCGGTGAGCATTTAACAATTCTTTTTAAAAAATTTTCAAACATTATTCAATATTGGCTACAAATGGAAATTTCCGAAAGGTATCTAAAGCTGTGGGAAGCTATCAATCTTTTCTTCATTGCTTTTCAAACTTCCTACATGGCTGAATGTGGTTTCAATGCAGTTACACAAGTTCTTACTAAACAAAGAAACTGTCTGCAAATTATAAAACCAGGATATCTAAGATTACTTCTCAGCAGCATGGAACCTTATGAGCACCAATGACAAGTCACTTAGGTAAATTGGTGCTCTACTTCTTTGACCATCGATACGTCGTGTGAGTATTTAGCTTTTCAGATTTTTTCCCATATACGCCAGAAATTTCAATGGAATCCTTCGGTTGCTGAACCATTCTTCCTCGCATTGAATACTGCTGCCATGTTTGGTCCTGATATTCACCTCGAAGTTCTTGACAAGATCCAAAAGAGGATCTGTAACGTAATCGATCCTGACTTGGCATCACGACTTCACTCACTTTCTCACCGACGTGACGTGGTTTCTTTCTGTTTTTTTCTACAAATATTTTCATGGCAACTGCTTTGACGAGTTTTTTTTCCCTGGCGTCTCGATTGCATAAAGTTAAGCGTGCTACTAGATTGACATCTCACCCATTTACTGTTGAAATAATTAAATGCAACTGCCACTTCTACTCCAACAGTTTCTTTACTCGCACTTCCCACCTGTGGACTTTCCGTTTAATTGCTTCCCTGATAATTACAATCTTCAAAAACTGAAATGCACCTTCAGTCGCCATCTTCTATCTTCTTTAATCCCGTTCATCTTTTATCCTTTCCTCAATCATCCCTATATTAAATCTTCTCTCTCACTTTCACTCCCAATAACCCCCCTGCCTAATAGTGACATTTCTGTCTTGCCTGGGGTGAAATTCTAATTCCAATTTTCATTAGAATTTCATCTCTTTTTGTCGATGGCGTTCTCAGCATCCTTCTGTAGACGTACAATATTTTCACTTCGAGCCAATTCTTCATTTTTAATTAAGACGCCCAGCATTCACTGTGATACAGGAGGATAGATATAACATAGCACATTGACACTCGATTCTTTGTTTCTAACGAAGTATTCCCATGACTTAATGTGCTTAGCTTCTGGAAGGCATCATCGCTAACAGGTTGCGCCTTCGATTCTGTGTGTTGCACTTTTCGTTGTGTCTGTTATTGACATTATCTTTTGTATTCATTATATGTTTCAAATCATTTCGGAAATTTTTGTCACATTTCGTCTTTCCCAAACAAAAGCTATCAAAGAGCTGTCAGATAAATTGCTACGAGTTATTGTAAATAATCTGGACTGCATAACTGAATAAAATCTTATTTTAATTTAATAGAGAATTTTATCAAGAATAAATTGATGAACAAAAACAGAAAATATTTATGACTCAGCCAAATATATATATATATATATATATATATATATATATATATATATATATATATATATATATATATATATATACCGGTCACAAATTGGTATTTTATATATATATATATATATATATATATATATATATATATATATATATATATATATATATATATATATAATCATTTATTTGAATATTACAACATAAATATGTTATAAAATCACTACAAAAATAGCCATTTTGTTTCAACACTTCTGGTGTCTTATCAAGTGATGATGTAGAATATAGAATAAATGGTTTTAAAAGTTTCAAATTAATTAACGATCCCTAGCTAGGAGTAAACGCTGTTACATAAGCTAGAATGATCAATCAAAATACAAGTATAGGATAATTCGAAAAATTTGACAACTAAGCAAGGTTATCATAGATATTAAAAGATTTATAAAATTTGAAATTAAAATTAAAAGTAAAAAATTAAAGATTACCTATTTAGAAATCTAAATCAAATCTCTATTAAGTTTTAAAATGTAGAATTACCGAGGAGAAAATATATAAAAATATAAAAATAAAAATAAAAGATATATATGCTATTTAATTTATATTTTCATTGAAATTATGTTAAAAAGGATGTTTAGAGCCCCAGACAAACATGTATACATTTTTAGTTTCATTTCAACATGTTAGTCGTCTCTCACGCGAAATCATTCGAACATACTCAGGTTATAATACATAAGAGCTCAGACGTATTTAGATATATACACACACATAAAATACGGTGACGAGACACGACCCTTGATAGAAAAAAAAAAACCATCTACACCGCACACAACCAGACGTACGCAAACATACGACTAAACGTGCATGCACTTTCCTTACACATAGACATCAATAAACACAGGCACATACATCCACATTCACATTGACCTAGACGGTCAGATGTCATAGCTAAAGTGAACATATTCGTGGCTTAATATGTTATTAAACGAATTTTAACTTGAAATATAAGTAATCTGGTCAAATATATATAGATAAAATTTAAACAAATAAATATATATAAATATATACATATATATTTTCAAATCATATAGTTTTCGACACATTACATGCAAAAGTAAATAACTACCTCCATACATAATTGTACATTCACACATACGCATACAAATCAGCACATGTACCTGCATATCCATATATACGCATAATAGGTACGCATATACAGACATACGCACATAGACATACATATACATAAGCACGTATAAATATATCTACCCATACAGCAACGCAGAAAAGTAAATAAAGCAAGTAAAGAAATATATACATAAAGATGCAACTATATACAAATACATACATACATACACATACACATACATATTTAGATATACATACATACGCATGCATACATATATGCATATAAACTAAACATATACACAGACATTTACAAATACACGCATATACATGAAAAATCAAACAAACGTAAATTAAAACTATATAAATATAAATACGTATATACACATCAGCGTGTACATATATATACACATACATATGCAACTACACATATATATACATACACACATACACACATATATATACACGTATACCTACACACATACATACACATATACATACACATACATATTTATATACATATACACATACATATATATATACATATACACATACATACATACATACATACATACATACATGAAGGTATATAGTTGTGTATATTGACATCTATCATATGTTAACCTGTTTATGTGTATGAGTAGGGTTGTAAATTCTGGTAAGTGTCTACCACTAAATGTGTAAGTATATGTTTAGGTATATAGAGATATATATGTGCACTTGTGTATGTGTAAATATGTGTATATATATGCATATGTATGTATATGTATGTATGACTGTGCATATGTGTGTGTATATGTATATATGTATGTATATATGTATATGTGTATGTTTATATATGCATATATATGTATATGTGTGTATGTTTAAATGTGTATATATGTATGTATGTGTGTATGTATATAGGTGTATATATATATATCTGTGTAGGTATTTATATGTATACGCTCGGATGTGGTTGTACTGTATATCTGGATGTGTTGATATGGGTATTTATATATGATTAGATATTTATGTATATATGGATGTATGTTTGTATGTCGTTGTATGTGTATTTATATGTATGCCTCAGTGTCTTGGAGTGTATCATAGATACAAACTAAAATCTACTTTTGTTGATAAGGAGCCTTTAATTGCTTATAGACTGTTGTTATTTTCTTAAATTATTATAAACTTTTAATATATTTTATCATAATATTGTTGGAATATTATTAGAATATAAGTTGGTCTCTGTATACTTATTCCTTTCCCTTTTATTGTGTATGTGTCTACATGTTTATGTATATATGTATATGTGTTTGTATATATATATGTATATATATATGTATATATATGTATGTATGTATGTATATATATGTATGTATGTGTATATGTATATATATATATATGTATGTGTATGTATATGTGTATGTATGTTTGTAGGTATACGTGTATATATATGTGTGTATGTGTGTATGTATATATATGTGTAGTTGCGTATGTATGTGTATACATATGTACACGCTGATGTGTATATACGTATTTATATTTATATAGTTTTAATTTACGTTTGTTTGATTTTTCATGTATATGCGTGTATTTGTAAATGTCTGTGTATATGTTTAGTTTATATGCATATATGTATGCATGCGTATGTATGTATATCTAAATATGTATGTGTATGTGTATGTATGTATGTATTTGTATATAGTTGCATCTTTATGTATATATTTCTTTACTTGCTTTATTTACTTTTCTGCGTTGCTGTATGGGTAGATATATTTATACGTGCTTATGTATATGTATGTCTATGTGCGTATGTCTGTATATGCGTACGTATTATGCGTATATATGGATATGCAGGTACATGTGCTGATTTGTATGCGTATGTGTGAATGTACAATTATATATGGAGGTAGTTATTTACTTTTGCATGTAATGTGTCGAAAACTATATGATTTGAAAATATATATGTATATATTTATATAATATCTGGATAAAATAAATGAAACAAAATTTATATATAATTATTTGTTTAAATTTTATCTATATATATTTGACCAGATTACTTATATTTCAAGTTAAAATTCGTTTAATAACATATTAAGCCACGAATATGTTCACTTTAGCTATGACATCTGACCGTCTAGGTCAATGTGAATGTGGATGTATGTGCCTGTGTTTATTGATGTCTATGTGTAAGGAAAGTGCATGCACGTTTAGTCGTATGTTTGCGTACGTCTGGTTGTGTGCGGTGTAGATGTTTTTTTTTCTATCAAGGGTCGTGTCTCGTCACCGTATTTTATGTGTGTGTATATATCTAAATACGTCTGAGCGCTTATGTATTATAACCTGAGTATGTTCGAATGATTTCGCGTGAGAGGCGACTAACATGTTGAAATGAAACTAAAAATCTATACATTTTTGTCTGGGGCTCTAAACATCCTTTTTAACATAATTTCAATGAAAATATAAATTAAATAGCATATATATCTTTTATTTTTATTTTTATATTTTTATATTTTTTCTCCTCGGTAATTCTACAATTTAAAACTTAATAGAGATTTGATTTAGATTTCTAAATAGGTAATTTTTAATTTTTTACTTTTAATTTTAATTTCAAATTTTATAAATCTTTTAATATCTATGATAACCTTGCTTAGTTGTCAAATTTTTCGAATTACCCTATACTTGTATTTTGATTGGTCATTCTAGCTTATGTAACAGCGTTTACTCCTAGCTAAGGATCGTTAATTAATTTGAAACTTTTAAAACCATTTATTCTATATTCTACATCATCACTTGATAAGACACCAGAAGTGTTGAAACCAAATGGCTATTTTTGTAGTGATTTTATAACATATTTATGTTGTAATATTCAAATAAATGATTATATCTGCTCTACTCAGTATTAAGCACTCTTTAAAGAATAATAATTGTTGGTTATTGGAATTTACTCCGTATATACCAATCCCAAACTTGGGTATATATATATATATATATATATATATATATAAAATACCAATTGGTGACCAGTAGGAATAATTCGAAGGTGGATATTAATCCAACGAGAGCTCAATGTAAATCACAGAGCATTATAATATGAATAAATCAAGCAAAAACAATTAACGATTCATTTCGGTTATAATTTATTTAGTGAATATTGCTATATTTATCTTTTCAGACAGAAAGTTCTTCATAAAATGCCAAATGCTTAATAAAAGGCATTTTATTAAGAACTTTCGGTCTGAAGAGATGAATATAACAATATTCACGAAATAAATTATAACCGAAATGGATATTTAGATTTTTTTCTTAATTTCTCATATATATATATATATATTTATATATATATATATATATATATATATATATATATATATATATATATATATATGTATATGTATATATATTGTGAAATGGACAAAGTCCGACAATTATTTTAAGACATTTTTATGTTTATACATTCTTTTTATAGATACAAACATTTAAGTAAATTCTCTGTTTATAATAAATAGTATTAAATAACATTTACCGGCCTGAATGTCCGAGAAACTTTCATAGAAAACATTCGTCCTCCGACAGGAATCAAACCTGTATCCTATACGGAACCGTCATATAGCCTGACGTGTCTTTTACCGATTTGGCCACAGAGGAGCGTTTAAAGACAGTAAAATCGGCCTTGCCGACCGAACGCTCCTCTTAAGATACTAATTATTTTCCGTCACGTATGAGCGTATAGTGCCTTTCAAATTTTAGAATACATTGCTCATCATGGAGTTGGTATGTCATTTAATACAGCATCTTGGAGCAGTCGCAACCCATCCTTCTTTTAGGTGCCAAAATTCTTACCATTTGACAAACGAAACTAAATAAATAAAAGTTTATTTTTATTAAAAAGAAAATAAACGTCGACATCCACAGATTTAACGTCTGCAAACTTTGTTGAAATGTTATCATTAATGTATTCAGTCTTTTCTTTGATATAATCGTATATTGCACCATAATAATTCAAATAAACACACATATGTATAAATATGGTAGCACGTGTGTAACAATATTATTATTAAATATTTCCTTATGTCTTGAGATATTTATTGTTGCTTCCAGTGCCAAGGAAATGATGAGAAACTGAATTAATTATACTCTTTTGTGCTTCAGATATTAACGCCATTTTCCTGAAATTCTGGCGCGTCCAAGTGGAACATCGAATCCGCTGCCAACGTCCCAACAATATGTCGGTGAACGCAATTAGTTGGTTAGCGACACCGTGTCTTAGGGAAACACGAAACTCACTTGATATTATAACAATTGTCGTGATCAGTATTAACAAATATCTGCACTTCATTTCCCAAAGAATCAATTCTCAGATGATAAATAATGATTTCTTTCGCTCCCCGAAAGATAAATCTTCCACCTTGGCCGGATTATGTCCCGAAATTCTCATTTATCATTTACATGTATTCGAATGTTTCTTTGCTGATGGATTTCTCTTCGGTTGAAAAATATACATAACAATCAAGGAATAATCTAATCTCGAAGCATTAATTTCTTGTTCAATCGTGTCAAGTGTTTCATCGGATACTTGACATAAATATTAAAGAACATAGATTGAGTATATTCAAATACGAAACTGATCAATTACTTTCTATTTGTCAGCTATCTTCATTTACAAAGAAATGTCATATATATATGTGTGTGTGTGTGTGTGTGTGTAATTTTTAAGCGGTTAATGGGTTTTATAATTCGATATTATTTTTATTATTATAACGGTTGTATTTAGTGTTTAAACGTGCTTGAGGAGGAGTTGAAATAATACTTTTCTCAAGGATATCTGAGCGTAAGTGAATGTAACGAAACCGGCTAGAATGCGAACTCGGCTCTCCGATTTCTCATTCCAATGTTTTAAAGGGAAAAAGCATTTGGCACACGCCGAATATCAGTTAATTGTTAGATAGATAGATAGATAGATAGATAGATAGATAGATAGATAGATATTAACGGAATTAGATGTTGACAGAATTAGATAGATAGATAGATAGATAGATAGATAGATAGATAGATAGATAGATAGATAGATAGATAGATATTAACGGAATTAGATGTTGACAGAATTAGATAGATAGATAGATAGATAGATAGATAGATAGATAGATATTAACGGAATTAGATGTTGACAGAATTATATAGATAGATAGAGAGAGAGAGAGAGAGAGAGAGAGAGAGAGATATTAACGGAATTAGATGTTGACAGAATTAGATAGATAGATAGATAGATAGATAGATAGATAGATAGATAGATACATAGATAGATAGATAGATAGATAGATAGATATTAACGGAATTAGATGTTGACAGAATTAGATAGATAGATAGATAGATAGATATTAACGGAATTAGATGTTGACAGAATTATATAGATAGATAGATAGATATTAACGGAATTAGATGTTGACAGAATTAGATAGATAGATAGATAGATATGAACAGACTGAGATAGATAGATAGATAGATAGATAGATAGATAGATAGATAGATAGATAGATAGATAGATAGACAGAAAAACTGTATGTGGTAGACACGCAAAGGTATGCAAATATGTACTGAATTAACACTAAATTGTTTACTTTTGTGTATGAGCGTAAAGCCCCTTGCGAGCCTGACTATAGCTTAATCGTCATGAATTAAGACTTTTAATTACTATGAGAATAAGTTCAGTTCTCCATATGTTTTCCAATTTTTTGGATTAACATCACGTGTCCCCCAACCATTATTATCATAGAATCACCACATATGCTGCAGCTATAACAGCAGTGAGCCAAATCGTCTGACGCCAACCACTCTTCTTCAAGCTACCGAAATATTTACCTTGTAATAAACTAAACAAAATATATACAAATTTCTCCAGAATGAAGACATAAGAAGAATGCAAATTATTAATTAATGACTTCAGTTTTTACTCGGTGTCCCTTTAACATAGTTTTATACCACACCATATTTTCGACAAATATGAGTTATGTGTGATCGCACACATTATTAAATATTTTTCTTATGTCTTCATAAATTTATTGATGCTTCCAGTGCCAAGGAAATGATGAGATACTGAATTATATTCTTATGTTCCTCAGATATATGCCATTTCCCTGAAATTCTGACGCATCCAAGGGAAACTTTGAATCTGTTGCCAACGTCACTGCAATATGTCGGCGAACGCAATTAGTTGGTCAGCGACACTGTGTCTTAGGGAAACACGAAACTCACTTGATATTATAACAATTGTCGTGATCAGTATTAACAAATATCTGTCACTTCATTTCTCAAAGATTCAATTCTCAGATGATAAATAATCATTTCTTTCGCTCCTCGAAATATAAATCTTCTACGTTGGTCGGATTATGTCCCGAAATTCCCAGTTACCGCTTCTTTTCTTTATTCAAATATTTATTGCTCGATATACACTTACATTCACATACTCAAACATTACTATACTTATCACACGAAAAATACTTAGTTTTATTAGTATTTATTATTAATTATTGTAGCCCCAACTGTATAAGCATATGATAACACCAAGAGTATCTACCTACATCCCCGGAGTAAATGCATAGATGCGTTAATTAACGTAAAGATGTGTGTAGTGCACACCCAAATTTTCGCGTCATCATGTGCCTGTGGGTATTATTATTAGTTTTTTTCGCGGGGATTTTACGTATGTTATATCTGATCAGTGAAATAAGGAATTAATGCGACGTTACACGTACATTTACTGGACATCAAATTCTCAGTTTTGAGAAAAGTATTTGCCTGCTTTGGGACCCGCAAAGTGGTCTTGTAGCGTCTTGCAAAATTTCTCTTGGAGGCCCTGTGCATCCTATTCGAAACCTCAGTACAGGCATGAAGATAGAACCCATTACTAAACGAGTAGATTAAGCCGAGATTAATCAGATCTCCTGCACGCATATAAATTCACACGAGTGTATGCACGTGTGAGTGTTTACAGAACAAAATGTATATTTATTATTAGTATGAATAATCATTATATATATATATATATATATATATATATATATATATATATATATATACATATATATAT
>OZ038498.1:81007517-81067517 GCA_964036315.1 Acanthosepion esculentum
GAGAATGCTTTTTCATTTTTTTAAATTATTTTAAAACTTAGGTATCGAAAATTCAGTGGAGGTGCGTAATATATATATATATATGTATATATATATATATATATATAGATAGATAGATAGATAGATGGATGGATGGATGTTTGTGTGTATGCGTGTGTGTAAAATATTTAGATATACTCTATCTGTAAAAGGACAATTTGAATAAATGCAAAAAGAAATGAGGGTAGGGGATGCACATGCACCCCGAGCAACCTTCGTCACCCCCCTTCTCCCAATGTGTCTTTTAGTACTTATGTATATGAGCGATATGTATGGTGAGTGTGTGTGTGTGTGTGTGTGTGCGCGCGCGTGCGTGTGTGTGTAATTGTGTGTGTGTGTGTGTGTGTGTGTGTGTGTGTGTGTGTGTGTGTGTGTGTGTGTGTGTGTGTCGGTGTATCAGTAAGTTCGTTGTTAAATGATGGAAAGGTAACATTCATTTGGAAATGCATTTAACACAATGCTTCAACTAATATCTGTGTCTGTATATTGTACCACTGCATATATGTAAACAATTTGCCTATGTCGACATAGATGTCTTAAATGGTTACGCACTCATACTTGGTTTCTTTCGTCTCTCTAACCCAGAAAAGACATGATGGGCTTTGAGAACACAGTACCTAATATATTAAAGCGAAAGATATTGAATCGACTTTTTTTTTTCATTTTCTTTTTAAATGTTCTGTCAAAATTTAGACTCGTCTGAGATCTTGACAAAGGAAAGAAGCTTTAGTTTCACGAAAATTTTAATCCCTTCTTAAATGTTTTTCCAAAAAGTATTAAATTTCATCCAAAGAATAGAAAAAATCGAAGGAAGGAAAAACTATAAATGCGAAAAGTACAGTTAAACTACAGATTGACAAATAGCCACCGTGGAGCATTTGATAAAAAACAAAAACTCATCTCACGTTACATTATTAGTTTAGTTTGATCTTCTAACTCTGTCAACCTTACAATGGTGGATAACCAAAAGGTTTCTCAGGTTGAGAATGGCGCCCATACTTACATTTGCGATGATACTTCAGATTTGCTTATATTCATTTCAGATACTGAATTTTAATTTAAGATGAATAAATTTTATCTTATTAGCGCAACGTAAGGTTCGGGAGGTAAAGTTTTCAAAACTTCATATTTGTGACTTTTGTCTAAACTCGGTTGATAATTCTTCGATTAGCCCATCTTAAAGAAATGGATACAAAGTAAGTTTAGCTCAATACTCAAGGTGTTGGTTGTACTTGTAACTTTGTCATCTACTAAACAGCTTATTAAATATAAATAGGAAGGTTGAATCGTGGTTAACGAAACTATTATTACTAAATGATTTTGATTTTTTCTTTGGGTGCGCTAGTAGAGTAGCCTTGTGCCAAACTAGCCTTAGTAAATACCTATAATTATACAATTCTGAAAACATGTTTTTATAAATATATATATATATATATATGTACATATATATATATATATATATATATATATATATATATATATATATATATATATATATATATATATATATATATATATATATATATATATATATATATATATATATAGTATTACTCGTTTGGAAAACCTCGGATAGCTCAACTTGCAGATATGTCAGGACAAATCGGTACCCGAGCAAAAAAAATGGAAAATAAAAAAAGAACAAGACGAAACAAATCGCCAAGTGTTTAAAGTCCTTAGTCCAAAGAAAAAAAAACATATATATATGAATGTGCATATACGTATATACGCACTAAGACAAAGATTTCTATAACAACAAAGGTGTCATTTCTTATTCGTTATAATTTTAAAATATTGTAATTTACTTATTATTTTAAAGCTATAGATATGAAAAGAAAATAAATATTTCATTGTTGATTCCCATGTCATTTCTAAAGAATTAATGGGATTAAGTTTAAATCCGATTCGGTGGAGTAATGGATAGCGACTCGGATTGGGGGAATCGTAGTACCGATTTCGAATTCATTTAGGTGCTAATACCTTTGGAAAATGTATGAATCTTCATTTTTATCACCTGCCCCCCCAGCTATGGGTAAATAACAGGACAGTACTGTAGCTTTTGGATGGCAACCGGTCTACTGCAGAAACAAATGGCAACCTACTGCGGTAAAAAATCTACCTCGTCAGTCATGTATCGAGAGATACATGATCGCCTAAGCGTGTATCACGCATAGCACATAACTGATATGCACATAACTGATATGCTTAATACTCAATATTTCAGTAGACGTTCCGTTTTAAGCAAATAGAAAGGTTTCTATTAGCTTAAAAAGCTAATTTTGAAGCTCTTAGTAGCCGAGTGGCACACTACATCAGACGGTGATTTCTCCTGAAAAGGAGAACTTAGGTTTGATTCCTGCCTAAGGGTACATTTTTCTTTAGTAATTTTTTTCGAGTTTGCAGGTCTGCAGACAAATTAAATGTTGTTTAACATAAAACCTGATATGTCACAGAAATCAGCATTTACAACAGCAGTATATTTGAAATTGAGTCAACAAAACACAGTCTCAGTCTACTAAATTTTAAAGCCTGTTACTTCAGTGCTTTGTACTCTGAAATAATACCAGTAAATAATTATAGTGCTGTCTTATGTACGCCTTTTGTATAATGTCTCGTTTATTCCATAATTACTTTGTCTTGTGTTTTTAGTCATGTCGCCTTCTGTATGACGGGGTGTTAAAACCTGTTAGGTCGTAGCTATGGGTAAATAATGAACCTGCAAACTGGTATCAAAACATGAAAGTGTAAAACTTCATTCAAGCAAAAATACCAATACATTTTCATAGTAAATAAATTATCAGCAATACATTTTTGAAAAAAACTTACCAAAGCTTCCAAGAAAATTAAATTTCAGCATTAAATGACCCATAAGGAGTTGCTGTGCCATTAACCAAATCAAACCAAACCAAACCATTTTGATACTTTTATTATAGTGCTTCTGTATATATTCGATTGTTCTGTGTGCGTATTTTATTGTTTATGAAGATATATTTCTTATATCGCCGAGTGTACGTGGGCAGTTTGCTTTCATATTTATTATGGCCTATTACTTATGATGTGTACTTTTTTCTTTTAACCTTGAATTGTTTATCAACTGAAACTGGGTATTTTCCTGATTCTAAAATCTTGATAGCTTGACAGTGCGTTTAATTTTTTCTGAATTTGCATCAAGATATCTATACTCAAGATGTAAAAAAAACAAAATTTGAATCAGATTTTGTCTCTTGGTTATGAAAAAAATCAAAGCTTAAAAGAATTGTCTCGTCCAGCAGAAAATAGCGTTAATTTATTGACATCCTTCTACTTGAAATTCGCGCACTGACTTCATTTTGTCCCCCTTACACTGTTGCGAATAACAGTATCTGCTTTCAAGCGATGGTATTTCATTTCTATGGAATCGTCCTACACATGTCAACAAAAAATCAAACTAACTATGAAAATCTTAACGATCAAATTTTGAAGCAGGAGTATTTTAAAAAATGGAAACTTGGGAACTTTCCACGGTATCAAAGAAATTGTAAAATGAAAAATTAAAGACTAAAAACATTCTATTAAAACTGAGAAGTGCTTAGAAGTGCAGTTGAAAAATTGTTTTGAGGAGATTCATAGCAGTTCTGTGAATGAACAGAAGAGATTGTTACAGAAATGCAACCCCGTGTCGTTTTTATTGCCTCGCAAACACCATTTTCTATAAGCTGTGTAAAGAAACCAATACCACGCTAACTGTAATGACATTTAGGTTGTCCAAAGAAACAAATACAATGTCTTACATTAACGACATGTAGATTTTGTTAAGTCAAAAATACCAATGGTTCCTGTAACATTTCATTTGCTCAGAGTAACGAATAAAAAGTTTTATTGTAACATCTCGATTATGTAAAGAAACAGATTAAATGTATTAATGCAATGGCATTTGGACTGTATGAAGAAAAAAAAATAGAAAACGTTACTTTAACGTCATTTAGATTTTATAAAGAAATAAATACCATGTATTACAGTAACATTATTTTAATTGGTTAAAGTTGCTAATACAAAGGATTTGCTACGATATTTAGATTGCGTAAAGCAACAAACACAAATTGTTACTGTTACATTAACACATTTTATATGCTTCTTTACACAATCTAAATTTTGTTACAATAAAACTTTCTATTTTTTACTCTGAGCAGTTGTATTTTTTTACATTTTAGCTTAAATATCTTGGTCTGTTTAATCTCTACTTTAATTTTTATTATCAGATATTAGAATTTCTTGACTGATTTACCACATGAATCGTATTAATTTGTCTAGGTTACATTTCTACTGACAGATATTCAGACACGGGTGTAGATGTGATTTTCTGCGTGCTTTCCGGGCTTTAATTTGCATTAATTTTGACGTCGGCTTATAAAGTTAAACCATCTTGAATCGCGAGTCAAAAAAGTATTAAGCACCAGAAATCCACCCTCCTCTCTCCTCTGAAAAATAAATAAAATTACTGTTTTTCTCTTGTTCTTCATTTGTCCTCGTGAATGTCAAACCGCTTAATTTCCACGCACTTTCATATAACCAAACTCTGTTTTTACTTTTTAATATCGTGTATAGGCTTAGGGTTTGCATGTATAAGAAAGGGAAATGTTATAGTTGACACGCAAATCGGCCGACCGGAAGAGAGAAAATACAGACATGCGCAGTGACAATAACACGCACGTAAGTGTGAGGAAATTGTCACCTTATTCAGCTGAATGGTGAGAGTTTGGTTCAAGATGTTTGTCTGTCGAAATAACATTTCAACGGACGAAAGGAGTTTTTAGACACTTTAAATCCGTTTTCCTCTACGAGTTGTTAATCGCTTTAAAACAAATCCGATCTGGGAAATTTTCGACATTTTTCTTCTTTTTTTTTTTCATATTTTTCCTTTGCTTTTATTTTAGAAAATGATTTCTTCTTTGCGTCAGTCTAATTCGTTTTAAAGTTTAATTTCTTAATTGAGTTATAGTTTCATTTATAAGTAATTATTTTCCATGCAGAGATTTTCTTAAGAAACATTTTATTCAATGTTATTTTACGTTCGTATCTCTCTGTTACTTTTTGTATTAATTTATTTTTTATATCATCAAGGTTTTTCACGTACTTTTGAAACTATATTATTCTACGAATACTACTAATGTTTAGCGCAATTTAATTTTTAACAATATTTTTCTCGTGTTTTGAGAAATTTTCATTTTTAAACCTGTAGTAATACTTTTGTAAGTTATTGTATATTTTCAAGAAATCTTTAATAATTTCTAATATTGCTCAACATTTCTACTAATATTTTCCGAGCCGAGGAATTTTCTTGCAACTTCTAGTAATATTATTTTAGTAATATATTTCAAACAGTTTTCTATTTTAAGAGTTTCAACTTTTACTTATCTATTTCATGAAATTCTTCAGTATTTCTGGAGATATTCTGATAATGTCTACTAAAATATATATATATATATATATATATATATATATATATATATATATTATAATATTTAAAAAAATGTTGATTCCTTCACTACATAAGAGTTCTCATGTTTCAAAAACGAGAGCCGAAACCCTCAATATAATTATTGAAATTAAGTTGAATTAAGGTATCGAGTCCCGTTTCATCCTCAAGCGAACATTTAGGAATAAGCTATCTTGTGGTCTGCGCGTGTTTATAAGTATGGTCTTTTGTAACATTAATTACTATGGAAACGGCCATTTTGGATAGGTGGTCGAAGAGTTAATTCTTATCTACAGATCAGTCACCTTCGGAAAGTTTATGCCAGGTTATGGTGGGGTATCTATTTCAACGCTGATGGTGCCGGTCACCGTCTAGTTAGTTTAAAGCGAAAGATATTTCATGGCGAGTCGGCAGGTCGTTAAGTGTTGAGAGGATTTTGTTTTATTATTATCTATCTATTAATCTCTTTATTTATTTGTTTATTCAAATGGCTATTTCATATCCAAACGCGTTGCACTGAACTACAATTTGTTTTTTTGACAACTTCACAAAGGGTTTTTCTATTTAATGATTGGGCTAAGCTTTTAAGACTTTTATTAAACTATGGAATTTAGGAGGACTGATATTACATGCAATTCCGCACCCGTTTCTTTGTTTCTAATGAAATTTCCCAGTTTCTTAATACTTTGCTGAGCTTATAGAAGGCATCATCTTGCAATTCCAATGCATTTTTCGATTCCCGAGTTACATTTTTCAATTACTGCTAAAAGAATTCGCACATATTTGAACTTCTGTATTCATTTGAATTTGGCATCTACAATTCGTAGATGGCATCTTGGGCTATTTCTCTAAATATGAGAATGTTCGTAAGTATAAAATTTCACTTAATCTTGCAAATAAACATGTAGACACAATACACGCACGCACACACGCATATATATATATATATATATATATATATATATATATATATATATATATATATATTCATTGAGACATATTTCATTGAATAATTTAGACATGTTCTGTCTACTTATTTTCAAATGGATCCTTTTATATTCACGGATAAGCATTTTGTTTTCGTTATTGAAGGACGAAAGAAAATCGCCGAGTTGATACATATTTCTTTTATTACGAGTACTTTCGACATAGCACAATGTCATCATCAGGGTATTGTTTATTGCAAGACAAATATTGTTGACTTCATATATATATATATATATATATATATATATATATATATATATATATATAGCAAGATATTGAAAGATCAAAAAGAAATACAGCAGAAGTATATACATATAAATATATATATGCATATAATGTTTACCAATTTTAATTCTTAGTTGGACAGACATTGTCGGCGTTGATTAATGAAACTTGTTTAAAATAATTCTTGCTGCCTAAATACACCTCATATGCATATCCATACACACACACACACACATACACATATAATATGTATTTTTGACATTCAATATGAGCTTTGTCATGGTTTTGCTACTGAAACAAAACATCATTTAACAACAAAAATATGCAAATAGCACAACCGTTTCAAAGTATACTTTGATAGGGTTGTGCTATTTGCATATTGGAATGTCAAAAATGCACTTCCAAATTATATCAAAAATAATATGGAAAACCTTTTAAAAATTTCCAAGCTCATAACAACGCCTTAAAACTTTGCGTCGAGGAACACATAGCAATCAACATCTTTCCCGAAAAATATAAACTTATAAATAAAACCGTAGAGTTCGTTTCCAAACAAAGCATTCAAAAACAATTTCTTGCTACGCTCTCTACAACCACGACTGAAATGACTAAGTAAGATCACATCAGTTAAATCTAATAAATTCGATTCAAACGAAGACGGAATATAGAAAAATAATAATAAATACATTCTAAATTAAATTGACTTTAATAAATGAAATAAAAGTGACAATTAAATATGATTAAAAAAAAATTAAAAGGAAATAAAATTAATGTCAGAAAAATAAATATCCTAAATTATTAGCGTTTAACAAAAGAACTAAAAATACTGTCTTACTTTTCCAGCTTCCCACACACTTCCAGTTGGCTATATAAAAAGCCCGCGCAAATAGTAATAATACATTGTCGGAAGATCAGTTGAGGCGTGAAACTGACAGTCACCGCTCAGCGTTGTACATACAGTCTGCACACACGCACGCGCACACACACACACACACACACACACACACATATATATATATATATATATATATATATATATATATGGTTGCTGAGTTACATACCCTCCCAAAAATCTGACGTTAGGTCATTGGGTCAGATTTTGAAAACTGGGTGGGTCCAGAACTTTAAACCACTCACTCACACACACTCAAAATGATGGTCTCCTTTGTATATTCACTCACGAATATGTGTGTTAACTTAATTATGTACACACACACAAACACACAAACACACACACACACACACACACACACACATATATATATATATATATATATATATATATATTTTCAGTGATATTTTCCCGTGTATATATTTTTCGTGCGTGAGATTTATATATAAATATGCACTTTCATAGATATATAGCACTCGTACACGCATATGTATTTCCACCAATCTCTTCATATACAAACATGCATGCGTCTACATACTCTTTATTTTTACCACATCTTTTTTTCATTTCGATTTCTTTTTGACTGTCAAATCTTTATTCCAATTTTTCCCGCCATTTTTTTGCTTTCGCATTTTGTGATATTTTCTACTTTTATTCGTTCATAAAACTATACGATTTTCTTTTAAGCTAATCGCTTCTCTATCTGCATGCTCTACAGAATTGTTCATTTTGTTGTCCTTTCCCGCTTTTGAGCAGCCGACATGGAAGTGGACGGTGATGGAATGGGAGATTGAAGAATTAGCGTGCGTCCAATGCTGGCCGCGTACGTCCAAGTTCCTTCCACCACCCGAATTGATTTCTATTGAGTTAGCATAATTGTCGATTTTAATACGAATGCTTAACGTTTAACATTATCTCCTTATCAAACAAATAGACAAGAGAGAGAGAGAGAGAACAAATCTCGCTACTTATCGGCTTTAATCTAAGAAATCACGAAAGTTGAGGATTGAATATTTCGTTTCTCTTCCTTTCCCTTAAACTTATCAACTGTCACTAAAACGTCGAGTTGCTCCTTTCTTTCTGTCTTTCTTCAAATTATATTCTTCTTTTGACTTCTGTTGCTGCTGCCAATTCTGCCAACTGTGATGCGGCAGAAATTGAGATTAAGCCGTCATCTACTCTTAAACACGTTTTCTTTCTACTGATGCCTTTTATATACGCATTCTTATATATGCCTTTGTCCGATATACATACAGATACACTTTTTCATATTCGGTGTGTCTACATTTAATCCTACCTTAAAAGTTGACACTGGGGTCAAAACAGAGCGGCGACAGTCTGTTTCATGCTTGAATTCAATCTTCAAGCCATGTGTGTTTCGTTTTAGCTCGACTATTTATATATGCCGCTCAGTGGTGCATTATGGGTAGCAATGTCTCTTGTATTATCCTGACGGTTATTGGATGGGCTGTAACGGTTATGTGCTAAATTATTCTAGAGGCCATTGTGTAGGAGCAATTGTGATTATTTGTAGCTATGTTATAGTGTTGTTTGTTAACTCATCGTCTGTTATTTATTACATTGTTATTTGTTGTTGATTATTATTATGATATGACCGCTCTCGGTATAACGATAAACTGCATCCGTAGTTTGTTGATTTGTTTATTATTTACTTTCGATCGATATAATAAAAAATATCATTAAAAGTTCATCATCTGTGTTTTGATATTATTTCCTTCAATGTTTACTTCTGGTAACGTTTCCACGGCCGTTTCGTTAAAAGGCATCTGCATAGTAAGTCTTGCGTTAAGGTAAGTTGATTGGTCTACGACCTTTATTTTTGCTAACGATGTCACGCTATTCCTGTGCTGTCGTGTTCGGAGATCAACTGCTTCAAAGTTTTGTAAATGTCAAGTTCATTCATAAATATATATATATATATATATATATATATATATATATATATATATATATATTAGTTCTGATTGTTCCCCAGTTAATAAATTGGCATGTGCGTTACGCCCTTTAATAATTTGTCTTGCCCTGCCCACAAATTATTTTTATAGTTGCAACGGGCAGAGTAAATCCATTTCGTTTGTGTCCAGCTAGCTTCATTCATTTTGACGCTTTATATATGCGTTGCTAGAAAGAAAAGTATATAAAAAAAGAAGTCCTGGTGAGTAGCTACTTATTTCACGCCTAAGATAAATAATAAACCATTACGTTTTGGCTGCGGGAAAAAACAGAGGAGATACCGTTTGTTTTTAGTGAGTCAGAAAGAAAGAATGAAAGAAGCGGCGTCTAAATAATCACCGGCGAGATAAATAAATATTGTTGAATATATATATATATATACACACACACACACACACACACACACACACACATATATATATATATATATATATATATATATATATATATATATATATATGAAAAAAGAGTATTTTTTATTTAATAAACGAAAATGAATAAACATACTGTTTAATAAATAAACGGAGCGTCTACTCAAATATGAGTATCCATTAAAATAACGTTTAAGTAATAATATATAAATAAATATTATTATCATTATTTTTGTTGTCGTTGTTGTTGTTATTATTGTTATTATTATCATACATAAATTTAGATAAAACTCTAAAAACACAGGCAGACAATAAAACGTTGGGTTTTAAATGTTTGAAAAATAATCAATGTAATTTATTTATTCTTATTATAGCATTTCTGACCATGAGACTTGGGTTCGAATCTCACCATGGTCGATTTGTCAGGAAGGCGACTTTCTGACGTTATTGGAATGGATCGAGGTCGATCCCAGCGTGCGGAACCTTTGGAAAGTGCCAGAAAACCATACCATGGATTGACCCAAGCCTTGTAAGTGAAATTGGGAAGACAGAACTCTTGAGGGCCGTCGATAGCTGTGCTAGCACAAAGCCACAAGTCATCGTGGCCGAGAGCTTGAGCGTGCTGGCCTTGTTCAAATTGTTGATCACGCTAGATAACACGCTCTCTCCCAGAAACTGTAACTAAGTCTGCTCAGCATAGTTGCAGTATAAACCACAGGTGGGCTCTGTGGGTGTTGAGCAAAACACAAATGTGCCTGAGCGAGCTTCTGCAATAGTGATTTACTAGCCTCCCTAGTAGACGGGTATCCTCGAATACGAGTGGCCAGCTATTATTATAACATATTTTAAAAAAGGAATGATTTTGTTAAAAGTGGTGAATGTCTTGATGGATAAAAAGGTAAATGCATTATTAAGATTTTTATTTCATTTCATAAAATATTATTTTTATTATTATTATAAACTTTGGCAAACTAAGTTATATGAACATTTGCCTTTGCAACATGAGATATGGCCATTACGTAGCCAAAATTACAGGTTCACATCATTCCAATACATCATTCCAATGCACCATTCCAATGCATCATTTCAATGCATAATTCCAATGAATCATTCCAATGCATCATTCCGATGAATCAGTCCAATGCACCATTCTAATGCATCATTCCAATGCATCATTCCAATGAATCATTCCAATGCACCATTCCAATTCATCATTCCAATGCACCATTCCAATGCATCATTCCAATGCATCATTCCATCATTCCAATGCACCATTCCAATGCATCATTCCAATGAATCATTCCAATGCATCATTCCAATGCATCATTCCAATGCACCATTCCAATGACTCATTCCAATGTACCATTCCAATGTATCATTCCAATGCATCATTCCAATGCATCATTCCAATACATCATTCTAATGCATCATTCGAACGATTTAACTACTTAACGGTTTCACCATTACTTTTACTTCAAATTCCATTATTTATGTAGAATCTCCCTTCAGATTTTCTCCAGTTCATCCTTTTTTCATTCTGAAATCTTCGAAAATGTACTTTTTCCTGAGTTTCATGACCCTTTTTTTAACATTTCAAAACATTCTCGATATATGCTTCTACCTACTGCACCATTATTGATACCCGTCCTATAATTAATAGGAATATCTTCCAAACTTTTTATATTTGTTAGTGTGTAAAGGTAACAGTTTGATTATATCATTTTTTTCTTCTAGTTACAATGTACTACCTATCTTTCTTGTTGCTGTTGAAAGTGTTCAAGTGATATGTTTTTGTTATTTGGTAAATATCTTTGTGGTTTTGTAGCACGAATTTATTGGGTCTAAACAAGAATTTTTTCTTTAAGATTTAGGGGATTTACTCATCTGAAGCTGTTTTTCATCATTGATCTGAGAAAATCGTTGTTTACAAATTATAGTTTAGAGATTTCTAAACGAGTTGGACGCTATACATGACTTCCATATGAAAGTCTAGAATCTGATGAGACCATTTAAGAACACGACACACAGTAAGGGGCAAATTCACTTCAGTAGTAATGATCTGTTAAAAACCTTGCTAACCCCAATATCTGCAACGAGACTCCTACCATATATGGCTTAATTCTTTTTCTTATTTATAAGGAGAGATAAAGAAATAAATGAATTAAACATAGAATATTTAGAATGTGAGGATGTGCGTTGTGGTGTAATGAGAAATCGGAGAGCCGGGTTCAAATTCTTGTCGAGTTCGTTATATTCATTTATGCATAAATACCCTTGGGAAGCATGAATCCATCTTTTCTCCCCTAGCTGGGTTCTTTAGCCTTGGCAATCTACAGCGGTAAAAAAGCTTCTGTCTCGTCCTTCATGTATCGAAAGATACATGATCAGCCAAGCGTGTATCACGTGTGCACTTAACTAAGGGACTGCCTTAGTTAACGTATTCTATATTTCACATAAAATACTGGAGCTAGGTTTAGTTTCGTCGAACACAGCAAGAAGTTACAAAACCAAAATATTAACGTAAGAACTCGAATCATGTCCTTACATAGCCTTACATAGACTTTCGTGTGGATAACTCGTACAGAAATATCTAAAATGTTAGCCGTATATAACGACTTTCTCAAACCAATGACTAAAGATGGCTTCGAGAGAACGAAACCCGTAGGTTTTAGCGAAGGTCATACTTCGTGGAATGGCGCTACACAATCACAAAGGACTGTGCCCCAAAAAAACTTTCAACAGCAGTAACAACTGAAATAGATCGCACATGTAACTTGAAAAGAAAATAATGGCATAATTATGAAGATGTCGTTGCACGCTATTTTAGTGTACACGAGGAACTTCTTTTCCTAAAAAGCTATTCTTATTAAAATAAAAAGATTTTATGAATTTCAATCGGCACTGACAACTCGGTCAGTAAATGCTGAATGTTACCCTTTCCTGGGTATGATGTCAACAAGGCCTCTGATGGAGAGTTTCAAGGTTTTGAGATGTATGAAACCACCACATAATTGTTGTTGTTCCTAGGTCCACCATGAATCGAAAATGGTAGCACCTGTTAGGGTCCTAGCTATGGGAAAATAGTGATTCCCCAAAACAAAAATCAACCGTATATTTTTATAGCAACAAAAACAACAAAACATTTGTATAGCAAAACGACAATAAATGCAACACTAAAAAAAAATAGAAATACTTTTTTATAGCAAAATTTCCATATTATGATCTACAAACTATATATCTAAAATACCCGAGAGTATAAAAATTATGTACAAAATATTTAGATTTAGGCATTAAATAACCCATATAGGTGTTGACATGTCCCTAAAAAAATCAATCAACCAACCGAATCCTTCCATATAAGGAAACTGCTAATATTACAGTTATCAAGATATACGTGTGTGTGTGCGTGTATGTGTATGCGTGCGTGTGTGTGTGTGTGTGTGTGTGTGTGTGTGTGTGTGTGTGTGCGTGCGCGCGCGCGCCTACTTTATTTGATTTCTTTTGGGGCATTATTTGCATGCGGTGCCGAATCTCCAAAGATATAAAGAAAAGGCTTCCCTCTTAAAAATCTCTTTTATCCGTTCGTGCTAGTGCGCATGCGTACGTGCGAATGATACACGGATGTGAATAAAGGTTGAATCATTATAGATGGCGGATCTGCAGGAATGAAAGTAAGGAAGAAAAAAAGCAACAATTGAAAAATGTTCAGATACTGCTAAATGGAGAGGTGACCACTAGGAAATATGGTAAGGGTCTGTAGAATATGGTAAAGCAAATGAATTGTAGGCGAAAGAAACGCTCGACAAACATGAGACAAGTGACAAAAATGGATTAGAGCTTGAATTAAGGAATATTCAAGTGACTCTACCGAAGAAACGCTTATAATGTTGATTTTTATTATTATTATTATTTTATTTCCGTTGATTTTCTGGTGTGTACTGATTTCTTTCCGGGTCCCGACCAGAGACCTAAGGTCAGAAATGGAATCATGACATTTTCCACTAAACGATTTAATAAAATAAAAAAATAAAATCACACATATTTTTTATATATAAAGCCCTTTGTAAGGCGTGGTCAGTACTCGTGAGAACAATTTTTTTGCATTTCTTTAAGGCATGGGCTGCCAGGATTCCCTTCAGTGAGTCTATTGAAATCTTTTTCCAATCAATCCGAGGGCTCCAACTACAAGTGGAATTGTTGATTTTTCTCTCTGTATGTTTTGTGAAGTGCCATAAAATTGTTATAAGTCCTATCTCCGTAACCGTGTTTCTTTTAGTTTCCTTTCTGTAGAAGTTGCAAATTTTCTAGTGCATATATTATTATTATTATTATTATTATTATTATTATTATTATTATTATTATTATTATTTTACCGAAAGTATTGTATTTATATCGATTGTTACCGTGCAGGTTCTTTTTAAAAAGAGATTCACGTGTTCTGGATATTCTGACATGAATTACTCGCCGTTTTCTCACTATTTTTTAAGAGACACTGAATTTGTTACTTTTTTTTTTCTTGGCGCGGTGATCTGTGAGTGTATATGTGTGTGTACGCATTCTGCGCATGCGTCTGTATCCGCTGTACGTGTGCGTTTGTATGTGTTCGCTGCATGTGTTTTCATTATAATTTCTCTTTTCTTTTTCTTTACTTCTTTCCTATTTTTTGTTTTTCTCGTTTTTTTTTCTTTTCCTCCTTTTTTTTTTATTTCTTCCCTTTTCTCCTCCTTTATTTTCTGATTTTGCTTTCACCTCTTTTTTTCCTTCTTTGTTTATTTAATTCTCTTCAGTTTGTTTGTTATTTTCTTTCTTTTTTCTTTCTGGGGGATTTTTTGCGTCACCAAGTTTCACTTGATTCACCTGTGTGCCAAAGTGTCAATGAGTTCTCTTCGCTTTTAACATCACATCTCCATCTTTATACCATCACCGATGTGTATATCATTATGGTTCTTTTACAAAACATTCAAATTTTAACGACTTTTAAAGAATTAATTCCAAAATTATAACTTTGGCCTGGATATGACGATAAACTACATCCGGAACCAAGACCGGAAGATTGGAGGTTTTGAGGAACGGAAATGGCAACACCTATAGAGTTCCAGCTATCGGCAAATAGTGAACTCCCAATCAAAAATCAGCAATACATTTTTATAATAAAATTTACCAACAATAAATGTTTATAGCAAAATGACAATCAATTCAACACGACAAAAGTATAAAAATACATTTTTATAGTAAAATTACTAGCAATACATTTTTGTAGTGAAATTACCAGCAATACATATTTTAAAAATACAAACAATACTTTTATCGTCTACAAACTATATATCTAAAAAGCATACCATTACTTAATACCATTAAGTATAAAATTATGTACAAAATAATTGTAGTTAAAAGCCTAAAAGTACATACAAAATATTTCGATTTCGACATTAAATAACCCACAGAGGCTGATATAACGCTAAACCAAATCAAACAAGCAGAAGTATAAAATTAAGCACAAAATATTTAGTTTCGATGCAAAATGTGATTTTGATGTAAAATGTGATTTTGTTTAACGGCATATCACCCATATCGTTAAACAAATTCAACAAACCAACCGATATTGTAGCTAGTAAGAAGCTTATTTTTTAAACAAAAAACTCCATAGAGTAACCATCAACCTTGAGTGGCTCTTGAGCCTTGTATTGGTCGAACATTAGTAAAACATAAACACAGACAGACACACACACACACACACGCACACACACACACACACATATATATATATATATATATATATATATATATATATATATATATATATATATATATATATACGAGAGCTAGTCAAAAATTATCTGCACTCTCGCCATAACATATATTTAGGCTTGTCACGTTGCCTTCTGATCATGCGTGCTTATAGTTGATACTGTTATGATCTAGTTTGAGCTTGATCGCGCCAGTTTTCTTGTTGTTGTTACTTTGTAAACATTACCTCTCCGCTCCTTAACCGTAAGTTCTATGCTAAAATTTTCTTCTCTCGTACTTCTTGCTTGTGGAACACCTTTCCGGCTTCTTGCTTTCCAGTCAAGTTTGATCTTTAAAAATTTCAATGCGTTGTCAATCGTTATCATCTGTCTTCTTAATTCCTGTTCTTTTATTCTTTTCCATCCTTAAAGTTTTTCTTTTGATCATATTCTTTCAACCTCTTGCATCTTTGTGGCTTCATTGCCTTGCTTGGAGTGAAATGATTAAAACAAATCGATAAATCTCTTATATTTCATTTTTCCTTCTCTCTCTCTCTCTCTCTCTCTCTCTCTCTCTCTCTCTCTCTCGATTGGATTTTTCCTCTTTCTGTTTTTTTCCCAATTTAATCAAATATTTTTTAATTGCTAAATCAGATTATTATTTTTTAACACATGAGATTGTTCATTGACTTTTTTCTTCTTCGTGCTGTGTCCCTTAAGGACATGTGTGATATTGGTTCTCCACAACTTCCTATTCCTTGTAGCCCTTAGTAATTCGTCATTTTGTCATCAGTACTACTCCCGTTCCGCCATCAGTTACCGGCTGATCAGGTGTGTTGTCCGGTGCCCCGTTTGTGTTTTTTTTACTTTAGTCTGTCATGTGAGTGTCAAATTCTCCAATCTCTCTCTCCTCATTATGTGGCCAAGAAAATTTAAATATTTCTTTTATTCTAGTTATAAAGTCCTTTTGTTTCTATTTTCACAAATACCTTTTCCTAACGTACGTTCTTTGTCCATGGAATTCTCAGTATCCTTCTGTAGAACAACAACTCTCATCTTCTATTCATAGCGATTCAGCAGTTTTTCTTTGTTTCTAGCGAATTATTTAATGTTTCTTAGTACTTTGCTTTGCTTTTAAGGCATCTATTTTAGCCTTCGGATTTGGGTGTGAAATTTTCCATCCTCTGTTTAAACACTTCCCAGATATTTAAAATGCTGATTTTGATGACCAGTTCTGTTTGGCCTAATCATGTTTTATATGTTGCTATGTTAAGTGTGAATGGTATTTTTTCCATCACACCCGCTATTTCCAGCACTTTTTCGTGAGAAATCTGGTCTCCACCAGAGGCCCTTTCTAATCCTCGCACGTACCCAACCACGGTCAGTTCATATCAATTCTCATCTCTATTGAAGATTCCTCGCTCTCACAACACATACACGACACGCCTAAATCCTACGAATGAGTATGAAACAGTAAAAATAGACTTCTGGATTTGATCTCAAAGCCATTGTTACAATCACGGTTCTATTCCCTCCACCTACATGCACTCTCCATCACAGTAACCCCAAGCATCCAACCATTGAACCATTACACAAATGGTCGGTTTGCTCTGAAATCCAAAACTGCCGGGTTGGCCATAAAAAGCTCTGCTCTTGGCCGGCAAAAGCGTCATATGCTTTTCAATGGTGGTAACTAATTTGATTAAATGTGGAAGGTTTTGTCAGTGTTGGAGGCAAAACGACCAGATACCAGCCCGTCACCTCGTCGCAGTCTGTGCCGTTTCATAAAACCAGAGACAAAAGTGTCGATTTGGTGAGGGCTAGGAAAGGGAAAGAAAGCAAAATATGTTCGCTTATTGCGAGGACAGTCATGGGGTGACTGTTATGGCGGACATTGATCAGCAACCGGCTTTTATTCAGAGTTATCTCCCCATTACGCTATGGTGACGTTAACACTTCTGAATTGTTTAAGAAATAAAAGAATGTGACAGAAAGCGAGTGAGACAAGAAGGAATGCAGGAAAGTTTGAAAAGACTAAAAAATAAGAAGCAAAAAGAAAAACAGAGAAAGATGGCGGAGGAGAAGAAATAGAAAACGCCAGAAAATGTAGTAAAACGAAAATAAAAGAAGGAAAGCAATAAGAAAGAAAATGAACTGATAAATTAAAGAAAGAAAATTCGTGAATCAAAGAATAGAATGAGTAAATAAAAGAAAGAAATTCGTATAAATAACAAGAATTAAAAATATTGGAAAGAATACATGAAAGAAACAAGAGGTGAAATAATAAATAAAAAATGAATAAGTGAAAAGAAGATTCAGAAAAATAAATAAAAGAAAAAGTATAAAGAAGGAATAAATGAAATAATGAAGGAAAATGAATATATAAAAGAAGTGCATTACCGAAGGAAGGAAGGAAATAATGAAGGAATAATTTAAAGAAAGATGATTTGAAGGAAAGAAAATATAAATGAATGGAAAGAAAAGGAAGATAAAGGATACAGGAAAAATAAAAAACGAAAGAAAAGAAAGAAAATATTTTGGGGTGGGGTTAGAATAAAAAAGAAACTAATATAAAGAATGAAAGCAAATGCGAAGGAAAAGAAATTCACAATTATGACAGATACAAAATGAAGAATGAAATAAATTAAAAAAAAATGAAGTAAGCAAACGATAAAAAATATGGAAAATGTTTTAGACATTTTTTATTTCATTAATCTTCGGACAATTTCTCTCCACCATATCACAGTTTCCCGCCATTTATGCTTGAGTCGATGTTGATGAATTTAATTATTTACAACCCGGGGTCGGTTATAAATGCCAACAGTGAGCTCTGTCTTATTTCTCGGTTCGATTTTATCCAACTTGTCTGTCTCGTTTTTCGTCAACAGGAGTTGTCTTCCTTGGCTTAATGCTATTTCCCTCATCATCTCCCTGTAATTACTCATGACGTCTGGGCCTCAAAGAATTTTACGTTTACAAGAAGCTTAAACGACAAGGATGAAATATATTCGTGCCAAATCAAGCGAGCATCGGACTTAGACCGAAATATATTTATCCTCAAAATAAAACAATACAAGAAACCTTCAGCAACAATCATTTTCTGAATCTAAGCGATTCGTTACATGATATTTCTCCAAAATCTTAATTCTTATTCAAGAAATAAATGCCTTAAATTGTTTTTTAATCACTGATTTCAAAATGATTGTTTATTTATATTCAGTGTAAAATATCTGTTACAATTTTTGTGTAGTTATATACTAGTGAGCAAACCAAAATGAGCTGACTCAATTTATAGTACACCCATAGAAGGTTAACTAATCAGAAGACTAGAAATATTCGACCCGATGTGAATAAAGGCGGCCATTTTGTTTTCTTTTCTTGTCGGAATATCCACTGCTAACCTGTCAGCTGAGGAGATCTGCAGAACTACGTTTTCCTACTCTCTCCAAATATCCATTGCCAACCTCTGATATGGAAGACCTTAAGAATTCCTGAATAGCTGCTACGAGACATCGGTGCCGTTACATTCAACATTACTTCCTAAGTCGGATTGCTACATTCAAACTACATTAAACATGTATTACAATATTGTGGACAGATAAATTAAGAAATAATGTTATCGTAGAAAGTGAAAATCCATCCTCGACGCATTAATCCCCCCCCCCAAAAAAAAGCAAAAGCTGAAAGAGTCAAAAATGTCAAAAAAGACCTTGTGGCACAATTTTGCATCTTGCAAGTATTTAAAATATTTTTACATGAATCCATTATTTCTCTCTCCCAGCAGATATGAGTGAGCTTAACTAGTTTAGGAGAAGTACAGCTATTTCAAAAGCTGTTGTGCAACGTCATCCCGCACAACTTACTTTCTACAGAAAACCACGGTAGAGCCAACTCGCATAGTGTTCTTACGAATCTCTGATTCACGGACAGTCGACAAGTTCAAGAAGAAAAAGAATAAAGTGGCTAATTATATATATATATATATATATATATATATATATATATATATATATATATATATATATATATATTCGGAAGTAGTTTACCATCGCCTGAGGAGACACATTTGTAGTGTCGAAACATAATTGCCATTGTGTAGCGATTTTTAACATGTTTTTGTTTTAATATCCTAAAATAAATAGTATTTAACTCTGCTCTGCATTGAGCCCGCTTTTAAATTAAATGTTACGGAAAGTAGAATTATACTCTATTTGTTCTCATTTTACCTATATATATATATATATATATATATATATATATATATATATATATATATATATAGGTAACACTGTTTTTTCTTTTCTTTTTCTTTTAAATCGCACTCTTAACTGCTGAAAAATATTGGGAATGTTATGTCAATCATTATGTTTTTAATAATAATAATAATAATAATAATAATAATACTAATAATAATAATAAGGACAGTTCGAGAAAAACACCAAAGATATTAAGAGAAAGATTCGTGGCTGACGACAAACTGAAAGTCTACTAGTAACCGCCCCAAACCAAGCCCTGAATACTAATTCTGTCCGAAGGGTCATCTATCTACAAGTGGATGAGGACAAGTGCAGGCTGTGGAGCATTGCATGGAAAATGTCACCCACATCATTAGCGCTTGCGGAATGCATTTTTAAATCATTTCACACCAAGCAAGGCAATAAAGCCACTAAGACGCAAGGGGTTACCGAGAGTGAGAGAATATGAGAAAAAACATTAGGAAGGCGAGAGGACAATAAAAGAACAGGGATTAAGATTGGCATTGCATTTAAATTTTACAGATCAAATTTGACTGGAAAGCAAGAAGCCAGAAGAGTGTTACACAAGCAAAAAATGCGAAAGAAAAACTGTTAGTGACGATTACATCTAACCTTTTCAACTGTAAAATGATTAGACTTGACTGCCAATCTATTACTGCGCTTAAATTTATAAAGTCTAGGTACCATAGAGGAAAGGGCATGAGAACGATTACGATGAAAGGATTTATAGAAAAGGCACAGAGAAACGTCGGTGGGAAAGTGACTGAAGCCGAGATGCCAGGTCAAGACCAACTACATTGCAGATTCTTCTTTGTATTTCTTTTTTTCATGAATCTCTAAATATATAACAGAACACCAGACTAGATGTGGCAGCAATATTCAAAGCACGTACGAATGGTAGACATATAAATGTGTAAGATAGATACTGGTGAAAAAAATTGTCTAGCACGACACAGTGAACATACTTTCCTAGAAACTGACCTAGAAATTGATTCAATATAATATTTCCACTTCTTTTCAATGGAAAAAATTAACACGAGAAGATGGAATGATTCAGACTCCTGAAGGTTAGCATCAGCCATGCTGATGGAAATCAAAATGGGCCCCCTCAGACGATTAAAAGAGGGCGGTTTCGTTATGGAGGCGTTAAGATTAATAAGCCAGTCCTTGCCCCAATTAACAACATATTGTGGGTCGTTTTTTTTAGATTAGTTAACAATGTGACCTTTCGCAAAAAGAATACAAGCACCGCCATGATAAAGTGGTCTCCCATCATGCATTGGTGCCTATGCAGGAAGTATAAATTTGAATTCGAACAGAAATGGTACCGCCATAAACCAAAATAGATGATTGAAAACGACTAAGTCAAGATCTTATGGGGTTTCAACGCCAAATAAACCGCATCATCGAAGCTACAAATCCAGACATCACTGTCATTGAAGGAGAAAAGGAGCAACTGCCTTTTCATCGCTGTGGCTGTTCCTGGTGACCATAATATGAAAGCCAAAGAAATCGGAAAGCTTAAAATGTACAATGAAAGATTGAAGTTGCCAAAAATATGGCACGTTCAGGACACTCCTATTCCAATTGCCATTAGAGCGTTGGGGTCTATAAGCACCAAATTTAAAGAACTACATTAAGAAAACTGAAATAAAGCCTTGTATCCCATTGCTTCAAAAGACAGCCTCACTTGACTCCGTAAATATTTTGCGAAAGATGCTACCTATATTATGTCGTACGTCTTGATGGTAGCGAGCACCCATAATTCAACGTCTTAAAAAATTAAGAAAAGAAAAAGAAAAGAAAAATCATTTTATTTGACAATGTTCCTTTCAACCGCCCAAAGGCCATAGTTATGCAGAGTTATACAAAATCATTATTCGCCCGACAGCAACACAGAATCGCACGTCATACCACTCCAGTTGTTTTAGTTTTCATGCAAGTGAAGTCCCCACCATTATTTAGAGCCCGTAGAAGATATGGAACGATATAGGTGGATTAGGGAACTCCTGGACGTAGGAATTTATGATTCATACTTGGAAATTATAGTGTTCAGAAAATAAAATGGGAATTAAGTTAAAGTAGAAATTTAAAATCCATACCAGCACCGCGAGGATTACAGCTTAAAAGTATCCAAATTACATGTTAATAGCTTTGCATCTTAATAAAATCTTTTGGGGTATATTTTTAAGACTAGTGGTAAAATATTAAGTTAGATTTATTGAATGTAATTGTAACATTAACTTTATGTGAAAAAATAATTACATTTTTCATCAATTTTACAGAACAAAGAGTTACATAGATTGTCTGTTTACGAAGAACGGTAAAATTAAAATTCAACATAATTTTTTTTTTTTAAAGTTAGAAAGAGCAAAATTATTCATAAAAAATAAATTTGATAATCCTTACGTCCATTATTATAGAGATAAATATTAACTTTATGTAACAAAATTCTTAATAATAACATTTTTTAGTGAGATTCAAAGTTTAAAGCTGTTCTACTAATCAACAAAAATCTAATTGAGAGCAATGTGATATTTTGTGTTCTTTTTTACATCTTTATGCTTTATTTTAAGGAAGACGTTGTAAAATATCAAAGAGAACGCTCGGCATTTTTGCACACCTAGTATATTTTACTAAACTTCAAAGCAAGTGATAAATCCCATTTCGCGCTGAATGGAAAAATGTTGCAGTCACTAACATAAGAATTATTGGATACCACACGCACTTAGAGAAAAGGATGTGATAAAAAGAATTAATTCTGTGACAAATTCTTCTTGATAATTCTGGATGATTTAAAGAAAACGAAATAATGAAAATCCTGAATACTGAAATTGATTCAGTTACGAATAATGGTATTGTTAAATTCATGAATCCAAATTTCTCTAAACACACACACACACACACACACTCTCTCTCTCTCTCTCTCTCTCTCTCTCTCTCTCTCTCTCTCTCTCTCTCTCTCTCTCTCACACACACACACACATGTCAAGATTGTTGACGGACATCGCAGTGGGTAAGAAAGCATTTGGGCAAACTACACTCTGATTATTGGTTGGCTTACCAAGGCAGTAATATCAAAACAATGCGCTGCTCCCGTTGTTAAACTTTAACGGGTTCCTCTCTGTTGCTTTCTCAATACATATACATATATATAATCTTCGCACACACTCATGAAGTACACAGTTTATTCAGAGATTTCATGAAAAACTGAGAAGTATTATTTTTAAATTAGCTATTAGGTTGCATAATATTTCAGAAAACTTGGAAGCGTCTTTTACAGTTGCTCAGCTCTTACTATTGGTTCAGTTATTCAACTATAGTAGGGCATTTAGAATTACGAATCGAAACGTTTAACTCGACATTCCTAAAGGTTACCTAAATCAACTGACATCTGAAGAAGGCTGGAGGTCACAACGGTCGAAACGTTGTGACTGTAGAGCAAAAACGGCGACATTAGTTCGAATATAAGTAATGATAACTCTTTAAAATTTGAAATGAAACGTTCAAAAATACCAGAATTAATGGCTGAGATAGGTAGGTAGGTAAGTAGATAGATAGATAGATAGATAGATAGATAGATAGATTGTGATTAGACATAGATAGATAGATAGATAGATATGAATAGACTTAAATAAGTGTTCTGTGCGGAAACTATCGAGTATCACCAGCACCGGGTGCGCGACATACTTCCATGCAAAAAAATCGAAGGATTAAATGTCCCTAAATGATGAAATATGCACCTCCCAGATCAAAGTTTGGTAATGACACTTCACACTTGACCGGGAAGCCTTTGACAATGTGTCGTTCTTTAACTAGCAGAACATCTGAAAAATATGGCTCTGCGGTCAATGGAAATTGGCTATTGACAAAAAAAAAAAAAAAAAAAAAGACCTGGAGAATCTATGAAGCGAGAAGAAAAGTATCCAGATATTTGTATCTCTCAGCTGCTCATTCTTCACGTTTCGATGCTTTCCGCAAAACATCACAGGTTGCCAACCCCCATACAATACAGATCTGACTCCCTGCAATTTCTGGCTTTACCAAAACTTTAAATTACCGGTGAAAGTGAAATTATTTCAGATCATGGGTGAGATTAAGGAGAACGCGAAGAAACAGCTTATATCAACCCCTAGAATGGACTTTTTTTGGGATAATTGGGTGGAAACCCAAGGAGAGTATTGTAAAGGGATCTAAGGTTCCATTGCACTAGATAAGCTACTTTTTCTTTAATACTAAATCGATCCGTCATTTTCTGTCTTTCCCTCTCTCCACCTCTCTCTCTCCCTCTAACTCTCTCTCTCTTTCTCTCTCTCTCCCTCTCTCTCTCTCTCTCTATATATATATATATATATATTACGTGAATCATTCATACGAAAAGCAGATATCTGCTTTTTGTATGAATGATTCGCGTAATATAAATTGAACCCGCACCACATAATTTATATATATATATATATATATATATATATATATGTGTGTGTGTGTGTGTGTGTGTGTGTGCGCGCGCGCGCGTGTGTGTATATGTATGTATGCATATTTAGGCAACCTATCTTCATTCAAGCGTGTTTCGTTGAATAATATAGACATATTATGTCTATTTTTATATTAATCCTTTGTAGTTCTCTAATTATCTTCTTGATGTTAAGTACAAATTCCCCAAGGAAGGCGCTGTGGTTGTTGTTAACCCAAATGCTTTCGATCTGCTCCGAGATCAACCTCAGGGGTGAATTGCGAACTGCGAACTTATTGAAACTGTAATTGTTGTGATGGTTATTTTTGTAAACACACGAGAACGTGCTCTGTCATAATTATTTTGAAATTAACCATTATAGCTACGAAGTTTTCTAAACAAGCGTCCACGATGCAAGTGAGGTGACCAGAAATGGTAAACTGCAACATGATGTTAAATGTCAGCCAACTCAAATGTTTTTTAAAACATTGCTACTACAATCGTAATAAATTTTATTCAGAGTTGGTTGCTTGATTTTGATACAAAGGGCCTCGAGTATTTGAAGTTTTTGATTATTAATTTCATATTGGTGTTTTACTGTACTGTGAAGGTGGACAGGCATATATATATATATATATATATATATATATATATATATATATATATATATATATATATATATATATAGTATTCAGGTATGCTATATTGTGGGATAAAAATGCTCAATATTCGGGATAGAACATAAGCAATGTGGACACATAGATCAATACAAAATAGCGACAGTCTGTTTCATACTTGAACACAATAAAACATGAAACAGAATACCACCATTTGGTGTTGATCGCCGTATCCATAGTGCGTATATATATATATATATATATGTGTGTGTGTGTGTGTGTGTGTGTGTGTGTGTGTGTGATTCGTAGACCTGTTTCGCAGCTCCTCAGTACGACTAGACATCCGAATGCCTCAAGCCAGAAAGACAACCGATTTGGTGTCTGTCAGAGCTTCTACCACTGAGCTATCTTCACTCGGCAGAGAGAAACAGCTAATTCCAGCGTATTATAGATAGATAGATAGATAGATAGATAGATAGATAGATAGATGTGGGTTGAATTTTTGATGATCGCCTAACTCATGAAACATCTTATTATCATCTTATGGTCATGAAACATCTTAGTATCTTACTGTATCGAATATTGATATAGTCGTATACCCTCTGACACTAATGAATGTTATTACGCGAAAGTCTGAAACAGGTTCAGTGATAATTCGCTTTAATATTTATTAATTCATTTCTAAACAATTTTCGCTATAGTTATCTTTTTTGATAAAGAATTCTACTCATATTAAAATACTTTAAATTCTCGTAATTTTTAGGTTTTTCTATTGGTTTCATTTCGTTATATTATTATTATTATTATTATTATTATTATTATTATTATTATTATTATTATTTATCTATGTATGCGTATAATGTTGTGTTCTTTTCTTTTAATAAATAATATTTGCTTGCTGTATATAGAGACAATATAAGAGAGTGGGAATCGTTGACTATCCTTCCGACATAGTCAAACAATTGATGAATCTCCTCTCTGAATAGCCAAGAATATAACAAGGAAGATTAGTCAAAGGGAGAACAACCTTTGGAGAATATGGATGTGGATGAGCGAAAGATGGTTACATTCGCCTCCCACGCTGCCAAGTGACAACATTAATACGTCGGCTGGGCTTTCTTCTGTTGGTCGATGCTAAATCAACCTCGTCAGATCAATGAGAAGAGCCCAGCTCAGTGCTTGCTGATCTCATATTACGCGCACCACCTGGTGCATCAGTCAAGCCCGAAAATCGAGGATCAACCTCTTATGTTGAGCTAAAAAGGCATATGATATCACGCGGGTGATCCGTCAAAAATATCAAAAAAAAAAAAAAAAGAGACGAGGGAAAATATGGTTCAACATTAAGCCTCGGTGTCAAGATATACCGGATTTTCCCTGTGCCAGCCGATCAGAAGGTAATCAGGCAGAGATCAAATTACGAGCGTTGATCAAAGCAAAGGCGCCCCCTTTCCTTAGTAAGTGACCTGACTCGAAATTGAACGTGCTGGTCAATAGCAACTAATTCGATTTTTTCGTAGCGAATACTGTCTGTCTGTCCGTTTGTTTGTCTCTGACATCCATTCTCTATTCTCCTGCTGATCTGTCCGTTCCACTTGCCTCATAGCCGGTTCTTCCTCCATGTTCCATTATCCCTACGCACCCAACCCCGACCGCTGGAACCGTTTGGTAACTTTCCTACTCCACTCTTGGAGCATTAGTAAAACCATTATTCTTGCAGTTCAAATGGTAACCAAGTTTGCCAAAAGATGAAGAGACGGACACGCTTAATTTTGCATGAAACCAAATGATGTGGGCTGTTTTAGTCTAGCGATGGTGTTATGATAGCGGTCGGGGATATATCGAACAAGCTTGGATAGATAAAAAAAAAGTAAATCTTATGGTAGTTTGGTAAATAGGTAGGGAAGAGTGTAATTTTCAGCTGCCTGTGATGCCAAAAGGTGGCATTCAAAGTGACTCTCTGAATGTTTATCAATTTTGACTTGGCAATTTTTTCTCTTTCTACACCTTCCAACTTTTCCTATTTCCCCAAAATATAACTCGATCTTATAAAATTCCTATATGCCATCGATTTATCATTTCTTCTTTGTACATACCTATCTAATTACCTTTCTATATATCAGTCTGTCTTGCGACTTAACAATGATGATGCGAATAATGTCTCTATGAATTTTACTGGCTGGTAACTGAGAACCAATTAAAATGAAATCTGGATTTGCTAATATTTCTATTTGCCATTAATTACACACAACGCAACCCAAAGAACACTGATACACACTCTTCTCGCTCCGTAGTATCTAGTACATTCCAATACTTATAAAATGTGTTATCTATATCTATAATTCCCAAAATGTGTGCGTGTATATATATATATATATATATATATATATATATATATATATATATATATATATATATGTATGTATATATATGTGTGTGTGTGTGTGTGTGTGTGTGCGTGTGTGTGTGTGTGTGTGTGTGATCGAATGTTGTTTATGCGTTCCCACAGTTTTCATCCGATTTAGATGAATGTTTTTTGGGGTTTTTTTATAGATAATTCTTCAGTTCCGGTTTTGAGTCGAAATTGGCTGGAAAAAATTACAACTTTCAAGGTGAAAACTCGAAAAAACTGATTTTTTACACTTTGCGCAAAAATCAAATGTAAATTTAATGTCTGTAAAAAACCAGCGTACAATCATTTTAGAGAGTTGAAATCTAACGCAAAAGATTATTAGAATGATGAAAAATATATATTATAAATAAATATTATCGTATATTATTATTATGACGGTCCATAAAAACATTATATATAACATAAAAAAAAAATATATTATAAATAAATATGATCGTATATTATTATTATGACGGTCCTTCCTTGCAAGATTGAGAACGCAAAAACAACCCTTTTCAGGGCCATCCCCCATTCAAATTGTTAACCCGCCCTCCCATTTGTGGATGTGCCTCAGGTGTACCCAATTGTTATTACTAATATTGATTTTCGGGTGGGCTGACTCTAATCTTAAATTGTTCCAATTGAACGACAAAAATTACCCAGGAATGAAACACCTGGTCAAAGACGCGTTATACTGCTAGTACCATAAATATATACAATTATTTTTCACTTCTGTTAAACAAAGATCATAGCTCTCCACAACTTCTTATTTTTTGTTGCCTTGAGTAACTTTAATCGTCTTTCTTTCTCTACTGCCTTCAAATTTACTTTTTTTTTGCACATTTACCATTAGTCTTTATCCCTGTTCTGCTCTCTATCCACATAAAGGCTCAGTTTTCCGTCTCCTCTTGACTTCAATATGGTATGGTGAGTGCCAAATTCTCCAGGCCGTCTTTCCTCATATCATTTTCTTTTAGTTTCAATTTTCAGTTTTCCTCGTTGCTCACGTGCTCTCTGCGTGATACTTTCAGCATTTGTCACTCTAGCCGCACCACCGCCACTTCAAGTCGCTTCTTCATGTGTAAAGAGATTCTACATAATTTCTTTCGGCCACATCACGTTGAAACACAACGTCGATCCTGATCAATGGGTGACCGCTTTGGAATACTAGCTGCAGTAAGTGTAATGGATAATGGCTCGGAATTGTTAATAGGAGATCCGATATTCGAGAACATAATCTGAGTGAAGAGGATGTGTTTCTCTAAAAGGGAAACAGAGAACTAGTGTTGCTGTGATGTTTTCGTAGCCGAACAGTAAAACCCACTGGATCTAACGGGGATTTCCCCTACAAAGGAAGATGCAAGTTCTATTTCACCGGGGAACGCTTTTCTTTACTGAAAGTTCTCGAATGAACAGGCTCATACATAGGCGTAATATACACTGTTTGATGAATAAAAAACCGGGGCGTTTATTTCTAATACGATGTATCCACTATAATAACTTTTGAAGTAATAAAGATGTCGGATTAAAAATAAATCCATTAGTTCTTCAAAAATTGCGTTTACGTTTCGGATGCGAAACTGGGCAGATATAAGCTAAAATAAAAGCAGAAAACAATATGGTTGAAGCGGATATGCTTTGCTTAAAAAGGGAAAATAAAACTTCTTAGTTTCTTTATTCACGCCCCGGAAGTTAAAAAAAAGAAATCTTGGCCCTTTTCTTGTTATTTTCATCAACTTTGAAATGTCCTATACGTTTACTGCCTTCAAAAATACTTTCGACTCACGTTGTCTCTTTTTGTTTAGCAAGTTGAATATTGCCGCCATGATAAGCCACGTTTAGTCCAGTGATAGTACATAGTTCTATATTCAACACTAAAAATGATTGTTCAAAAATCAATTTCCAAGTATTTTTTTGGACCAACTTAAACTTTTCTCTCTGCGATTTTTACTCAAAGGCTGTAATTCGTTGCTTTCTTGTATTTCGTGAATGGTCTTAATATTATGACTTTTGTCTGTATTTATAAATTCGAAACTTCGGCTTCAAATATATCCTTAGTTGTCAATCTATATGCCTTGCTTATGCAGCTGTTATTTTTTTCTCAAATGTCTTTTTCTTATCTTGCCAAAATTTTCGATTTCTTCTTTTGTTTTTTATGATCTCTGTTCAACTTTTTCCAGATTTCCAATCAGTCAATAATTTTAAAATATCTTGTTTATCTTTTGAGCTAATTTTTTTCCACAATGACCAATGCTGATATATATATATATATATATATATATATATATATATATATATATATATATATATATATATATATATGGTGGACTCTCTCGTTCCGGGCGACAAATGAGGGCCCAGTAAAATAAAAAGGTGCTCAACTTCTATGTACACACATGTGTCTTCCGACATATACAGGGTGTCCATAAAGTTCGTGTGCACTTAAAAAAAATTATAACTTTATTTGTATAGTTTTTACAAGTTTTTCTATTTTAAAATTCATTCAAAAAATAAATATATATTTCTGACACGTTATTTTAGTAAAATTAGAAAATTTAAAGTTAAATTAATCTGATTTGAAATAAATATTACTTATAATAAAAAAATACAACCAATTATTAAGGATTGGTCTTGTTCATCTGATCCAACGTTTGATGGATTGCTGATAGACGAGGCGATGACGGCTACTATGGATGACCCAATTGTCAAAATTCTATGTGAACGCATATTTTTGGTTTTTAACTGCCTAGTAATTTTTACAAATGAATATATTTTCCGCAATTATTTAATATTTTATTGACTTTTATTTACCTTTCGAAGATGCAAAAATAAAAAATTTAAAATACTATAAAATTTTCTTCAATTAATTTTATAATTTAATAACAAATGAAATACCATGATTACTCAATTGAAGTATGTCCCACTCTAACGTAAATAATTAAAATAAAAATATTTAGTGAAATAGTAATTGAAAAAAGTAAAACTTAGTTTAAGCTTTAAACTTTTAAAATTGGATAGGAATTTTGAAAACCTGTTGAAACTTAACTGAAGCGACATAATAAGGGTCAAAACTTTTAGATCATAATAATGGCAATTTCAGTCTACCGTACATGAAAATAATGAACGTATTAAGTAAACAAAATACAAAATAAAAAATTATTTAAAAAATAGCATAGCACAACTAAGTTGATTAATCTTTTCAATTTTGGATTTGTAAATTTTGTTTCCACTTAATTACTATATCACATCCAAGAAATAGCCCAATACAGAGTTTTATACGATTTTAAACTATTATAAATTATTATAATTAAAATTTTTTTTAAAATCAAAGAATTCTTGTAAAACTTCATTATTCATCAGAAAATTTTTATTTCTTCAGACAATAATGTCCTTAATATTACTTATTTACAAAAGCAATTAAAAACTTTTCTAATTAAGTAATATAGTTTTATTGGATTCATTATTTTTCAATTCAGAGCAGATTTTCAGTTAAAATAGCTCAAAATTTGAAAAAAAAAAGTTTTTGATTTACAATCTCCAAAGACTCCTAATTTTAACAAAAAAAAATTTTAGAAAATAGAAAGTTTTTGTGCGAAATTTCATGATTTTAAATAAGTGGGGAGGGGGAATAACATATTAAAAAGAAAAATATTTTTTACCAAAATTTTCTAAAAAAAAATTTAAAAAATAATTTCATTCCTTTGTGAATAAGTCCTGAAAATTTCATTAAAATCGGACAATTACTTGATTTTTACAAGAATTTCCAATTCAATATGTTTTCAACGGAAAAAAGCGCAAAAAAAACTATGTTATTGTATCTGACATCGCGATGACGTAAACAAAAGAAGAGTTTAACCAAAATTTCGAACGTGTTAGAAAGAATTAAAAAATTTCAAAAAATAATTAAAAAATACTTTGGTCTTGCATCTTAATAATAACATAAGCATTTTGACGATAAAACTTTATTTTCGATAGGTTTGTGGCATTTTTCATTACGCTATCTGTTTTCCCGCGAAAAAAACGGAGGTACCTAGCTAAAATTAATACTAATAATAAATTATAAATTATACTAGTATATCTATATTTATTTAAAATGTGATGCAAAGCCTACGAATTGTGTAATAAGTTATTATAAATATATCTAATAAAAAGATCAAGTATGAGCTGAAATTAACATTATGTATTTGAATAATGACATATACTTGAAATGCAGCCGACATTGGAGTAACGAGAACAGATGCGGCAAATTCTCCAAAGTTTTCGTTCGCGAGCACAAGCCATGGCGATAGATAGATTAGCCATTTCAATAGTATACGCTTTTATTTACTGCGACTCCCTGGGAGGTAAGTTGATTATATGTGCGTCATTTTTATTGTTAAGTAACCAGTTCTCTAGTCTCGCCGTTATTAATAATCGTGGTACGCTCTTGGCATTTTGTTAGTAGAGAGAGAGAGACTGACAAAGCGGATTCATAATCTTGAAATAAAGTGCCAACGAAGTTAACATTCGAAATGACTTCGCCTATTTTATGCTGGTAACTACCGCACCACCATATATATATATATATATATATATATATATATATATATATATATATATATATATATATATATATATATATATATATATATATATATATACTGAACTCTCCCGTCGTTTTCGACGTCTGAGTATCAAGTAGCATAGTTCTTAGAACCAACAGTCAGACTACCCACACATATATATTTTTGTGGGTGGCTTGTGCAGAACCAACCACACTTTTTGGGAGAGGTAAATAGAGAAAACTGCATTCTGCCTGCACATACCATTTGTTTAGAGTTTTGCAGAACTAACCACACGTTTTTGGCGAGCAGAATGCAGAGTTGTCCTTCTCCTAAACCGTTTGCCACCCAAAGCTAAAGGAACCAGCCTGTCCTGCTATTGACCAATAGCTGGAGGGAGAAGAGATGAAGAGAGAGAAATAGAGAAAGAGAGAGTGTGGGCATAATGACTACAAGTTTCACTTGATGTTTTGGATCGTGAAAGTGAAAGTTACAATTGATTGTTGATATTTATGTCTACATTGTGCTTTATCTAAAAACGTTCTATCTATAATAAGGGGCACCCCCATAAATATAGTAAATTGTAAGAATAAATTTGTGCGAACGTGTATGTGTACGGATAGATTGCAGTAAATAGTTTTAAATAGTTTCGACCAGTTGAAGAATAACAGTTCTCATTTAAATAAATTGCTATTAACCTATTCTAAACCTTTTACATTTTAAGGTAAGATCTACTCTCTTTTCTCCCGGATTAATATAATAAAAATAATATAATAATATAAAAATGTATTGGACCAAGAGAATCACATCGTATATTTTGGGAACTTATATTATTGTGAAGGTTTAACGTGTATAATACTATATTTTATTATAATATTATATTTTATTATAATATTATATTTTATTATAATATTATATTTTATTATAATATTATATTTTATTATAATATTATATTTTATTATAATATTATATTTTATTATAATATTATATTTTATTATAATATTATATTTTATCCGCCGTTGAAAAGGATTGGAACAAGTCTGTTCTTCATATATACATTTTTTTTACTTATTTGACATCAACTGTTTCCCGCAATGCAGTTTTCCAAATTGCCCGGACTTACATAATCGAAAATCAGTCAGTCTCAAAGCATTGGCATAACCCCTTATCAAATCAATTCTCTGAATTGAATTATCTCCCTTAACCCCTCAGCAGATAAAGTTTATCCAACCAATGTCTTCGCAAATAATGTTTTTATTTCATAATTTAAAAAATATACAATCTAGGAACCATGAAAATATGTTTTCTTCTTTTACTGATTTTTTTGCGATAAACAACTGATTCCAGATTTCATTCCTATATCTATAAATATACAGAACAAGTATTCGTATTCATGGAAGATTTCATTACTAAGTCTACAATATTTTTACACTCACTCGCGCATATATATATATATATATATATATATATATATATATGTGTGTGTGTGTGTGTGTGTGTGTGTGTGTGTATATGTTTTGAACAATAAAAAATTAAAATCTTCAGACACACTGAGCTGTATATTAATATTCTTTCGTTTTTATTATTATTTCAGTTAGATTCATCGACTAGTTTCGGCCAACATGGCCATCATCAGGAGAAAAAAGATTTCTGTTAAATAGTAGCAGTGAACTACAGAAATGAATGTCTTGATAGAGAAAATGAACTTTTGTCTGTAGTTTTCATTTGTTTTTTTATTTTTTATTATTATTTTTTATTCTGATTATTTTTTAACATGAATTTTGGTCAGACCTTGTGTTGGTCAGACAGTCTCTTTTAAGTCGTTATTTAAGATAAGAGCTGGATGGATTCATGCTGCTCTGAATTCCCTCGGTCATTTTGACAGATTTATTTGTTTCTGGAAAGAGGATCTGTCTCTTAAGTGTGTGTGTTATTTGGTTCTTAGGGAGTGAGTGAGTATGATGTGTTTAAGTGTGTATATTCGTGTGGGTGTGTGTATAAGCGTGAGGCCTCAACACCCATATATATATATATATATATATATATATATATATATATATATATATATACATATATATATATATATATATATATATATATATATATATATATATATATATATATATCGTGCTGGTATTAATAAAACAGTGCTCGATGTAACAATATAACAGAGCTATTAAGTATATATATATATATATATATATATATATATATATATATATATATATATATATACATTATTCCTCACCAGTATCACGACTCGGAGTTTCATGCATACGCAATCTTCAGATATTGAGTAGAGACTGGCCTTTGCATAATTTAAATTGTAAGAAAAATATCTGGCGTATTTCGTATAGAAAAACGTTCAAATTTCCCTTTCTCTCAGCCGTGTGACGATAGCCTAAGTGTAGGATCTCTGACTGGTCGGGCTTTGGTCCCGGCTTGAAACAATTGGACATCTAGCCACACTGAAGAGTTGTGATACAGCGAAGCCGTCTATCAGTGAATGACTATATATATATATATATATATATATATATATATATATATATATATATATATATATGTATGTATGTATGTGTGTGTTTCTTTAAACAAAATTGACAAGGTACTTTTCTTTAGATTTTTTCGTATATTTTTCATGTATGCGTGCAATGTGTTTTTCTTTCTGTGTAAAACTAATTCAAAAGTTTGTTGACTCTGACCGATTTCAGCTAAAAAATTATTTCAAAGGATTTTTCTGATACTACTATGATAGCAGAAAGAAATGGCAACCTACTGCAGTAAAATCTTCTGCTTCGTCAGTGATGAATCGGAAGAGACATACTCGACGAAACGTGTATCACGGACTATAATAAAGATTATGTTAAGTCCTATACTGTCAACAATAGCAATAGCAAGCTATGTATTATAGTATTATAACTAAAATCATTGAACCTGATTGTTAGATTAACTGAAAGGTCTCGAAATCAGCAAACCTTTGAAAACATTTTTTGCACACATTCAAGTCCCCCCCAAAAAACAACACTTGCAGGCATACAATAAAACGTAACAAAAAAATAAGGAAAAGTACCTTGTCAGTTCTATTTAACAAATCATGTATTAAAAACAAATACACAACCTTAATTTAGCAACTTACCGTTTCTGCTTTCATATATATATATATATATATATATATATATATATATATATATATATATATATATATATATATAAAAAGCATTACTTCACATTGAGGATGAGCTTTTGAAAATAGCTTACTTTCTTCCTGAAATCACCAAGTTTCTCTATTTTAGGAATGAAATCTGGAATCAGAAATTTATCCACCAAAAGTGCGGTTTATTACGCACTAATGAATTAAGCACATATCCCTCACCACCCTCACACACATATACAGAGGTATCTAAATTAGATCCGTCCGGATGAAACTTTATATTAATCAGGCTCTCATCGCTTTATGAAACTCAACTCCTCACGGCGCAGTTTGGTTTTCGTTCTGTTAAGGGATGCAGTGATGTTATATACGTCATCAAACCTCAAGAAATTGCTTACGTTTCTAATAGGAAATTGTACACCTGCTTTGTCGACCTAGCAGCAACATATGACCACATCAATATAGACTTCTTTTTTCTCATCCATTAGCAAACCGACTTCCAAGCACCAAATTCACCGAATGCATCAGTCTAAGAAAGAAATTGTATCGATCTACAAATTTTTACATGTTTAACGAGGACCCCAGGTGGTAACAGCTATATTTCAAATTATTTTATAGCCTATGAGTAGGAATAATAACAGCCTCTAGAATAATTTGAAACATAACCGTTACCGCCATCCAATAAACGTCAGGATAATGCAGCAGACTCTTACCCACAATGCACTGTTAACCCAAATATATAAATAGTCGAGATAAAATACGACACACATGGACTGAAGATTGAGTTGAAGCATGAAACAGACTGTCGCCGCTCTGTGTTGACCCCAATGTCCACTTTTAAGTTAGACAAACCGGATAAGAAAGAAAAAGACTTTAAGATGATGGTTTAATTTTAATTTCTGACGCATAACAATTGGTAGGATTGGCAGCCACCACAGAAATCAAAACCAGAACATAATTTAAAGAAAGAAAGAAAGGAACATGAAAGAAATTCCGGATAGACTTTTTCTTGCTCTATAATTTCTCAGGATACGCAAATGTTTTGTGTTCAGTCCCAAATCAAATGTTATTTTATCAATACATCATCTAATGATATTTTAAAAAGAATAAAATATTTTAAAAAAACGTGGGATCATCCATTAAGAAATCTTTTTATCATTTCACCCCAAGTAAGGTGATAATGCCACTAGGATGCATGGGTTTAAAGGAAGTTAAAGCGAATTAGAAGTCAGCAGCAGTGAAGAACGGACAATAAAGGAAATGAGTTCAGGAAGGCAGAAGATGGCGATTGTCGTTGCATTTAAATTTTGGATGATTTTAAGCGGCAGTGTAGCGAGAAATCGGAAAGAAATGCCACAGGTCATCATTCTTGCTTCTTTTCTTTTTTTTTAAACCGGATGAAGTTACTAAAAGATTAATCATTCATCAACCCTTTCTCATTTAAAATCACTTACTCCGTTTTGCTTTGGCCGTTGGAATGTTAATTGAGGAAGTCGAATGCGAAAGAACAAGTTGTATTGATCATAACCGCCAAATTGAAAGGACTGACTTGAAAATCAGTATTCAAACTTCTGGCTTTACCTAGGTTCGAACACATAACATTCGCTTGTTTTGTTTTCGATATTTTTGTTCTTTTTTATTTTTCTTTTCTTTCTTAACTGTGGATGTTATTCATTTGTATTACGAGGCTATGCCGAATGAAAAGTTCACGATCCGACGAAGAATAGCTAAAAAATCGTGTAATGTTTGATCACTTGCTCAGGTTTACGGAACTGGGTCATGTTGTGAACATTTCGAAACACAGGTGGATACATTAAAATATCCTCAATAGTACATTTTCCCTTAATAATATTACCATTCTTCCTCGATTGTTTTCTGAGGGTGGTTTCGAAACCTCAGCCATTTCTCAAGTTCCTAATTCATGTTTCTTTGATTAATCAGCGGCTGAAATATTTTCAGTGGCTGAAATGCATCTATTAAATCAACCAAGGCGAATTCTAGTTTAAATAACTTAGAAAATAATGATAACATATTGCGTAGATCATTGAACAATGTTAAAAAAAAGTCGGTGATATGACAGGTCAATCTCCGAGACAGCGGGAGGCTTTAAATGTATCTAGGAAAGCGTGAAACCAGTCCTGAACTTGTCTTTGATTTTGATGCTAATTAAAATTTATTCACGCATTTTGTTTTTTAATAATGGTGATTGAAGTTTGTTATTGTTATGAATAAAAACTAGAGAAACTTATTATGTGTTATTGACCAATGAAAATTTGCCTTACCTTTTCAAGTATTGCAGTGTAAGATTCTAATGAGTCCAGGGATTGTTCATCAGAATAATCATAGCCATGCATAGCGAGGTTCTTCTTCTTCCTTTCGTTTTTGAATACCGCTCTCACCTAGACGGGGAAATAAAACAAAGAATCGTGATATTTTTGGCTGCAAATTATTAAGACATTGAAATTAAAACAAAATAAAATAATTCTTCAACGTTTTATTTTAAGGAGAAAAGGGTTTTAGAATTTGTTACAATCTCACGTTGATTTTCTTGTAACATTCTATATTGAATATCCTCCGACCATAAATTGCATCAAATTGGAACATTCTCCCATTCTTTCTTTCTTTCTTTCTTTCTTTGCTTATTTAACATTCTATCTTTCCTCTTTTTCTTTTTTACTTTTGTTTCCTCCTTGTTTCTTATTCTTTTTTTATTTCTCTCTTCTTTCCTTTCTCGCTTTCTAATTCTTCCTTTTCCCTTCCTTTTCTATTCTTTTCATTTTCTTTTCTTTTTCACTTTTCTTTTTCTTTTCTTTCTTGTTTTCTTTCTAATCTTTTTTCTCTATTCATAACTTTCATTTTCTTTTTCTTTTTCTTTTTCTTTCTCTTTCTTCCTATCCCTTTCTCTATCGCTTCTGTCTTTTTCTTTTTCTTCTTTCATTCTTTCTTTTTTCTTTTTTATCTTTCTTTATTTCTTTCTTTTTCATTCTTCCTTTTTCTTTTTTCTTACTTTCTTTCTTTCCTTTTTATTTTTTCTTTCTTTCTATCTGTCTTTTTTCTTTCGCTTAATTCTCTTTTTTTTTAAAATATAGTTATTTATTTACATATTTATTACTTTTTACTTCTTTTTTTAGATCGCTTATTTTCCTTAACTTTCATTTCCCTATCTCTTTTTGTTTTTATTCTTTTCTCTTTATTCTCTCTTTTCATTTTCTCTGTCTACCTTTATTTTTTCTTTTTGTTTTTTCTTTTACTTTTCTTTCTTTTAATTGTTTCTTTCTTTTTATTTTTCCTTTTCTTTGTCTTTTTCTTTTTCTTTCTTACTATTCATTTTCTCTTACTTTTTCTTCATTTTTCTTTCTTTCTCCTAGTCACCTTTTTTACTTTTCTCATTTATTCTTCGCATAATTGTATCTTTCTTTTACATCTTCTCACTTTGTCCAGTCCTACTTCTCTCTTCTATTCTTTTTACTTCTTTCTCTCTTTTAGATTCTCTCACTTATTTCAACAACTTATTCGTCTTCGATTTATCTTTCGCTTACTGAACAACAGTCGTCTTTTTTTTTTACCCTTTTCATGGCTCTCTACCTTTTTTTTTATTCACTGATTATTTCTTCTTTATATAAACCACTTTTGCAAAACACAGAGTCTCTAAATTACACCTTTATCATGCCAACACAGATAATTCTCCTTAAACAGTCATAAATTTAAACCTTCCATTACTATTTTCAACCATGTGTCTGCCGGTTTAAACAAACCTTTAAAAAACAATTTAACTTTAAATTTAGACATTTTTTACTTCTGTATATGTCCGCATTATTTACCTATTTATTCAACGTTACGACACAATTTTTTTCATCCAACTCTTTTTCTAGACGACTTTTAAAAGCGACTATACTTTGCCCACAAATGTCGAAAAGAGGCCGCCATGAAGAGAACAAAAACACTGTTACCCCACTATTGAATATCAATTAAGAAGACATTAATCACGAAAAGCTTTTTTGGAAGTGAAACCTATGACAGGTGAGCCAGTTTAGAAAAACGCAACACGCGCGCCTTTCTTGTTGTTTATGACGCGTATACATGATGTGAACACTTTTCTTTTTTTATTAGCAAATTTACATCAGTTTTGTCATTTTCCTCGGGAGTTTACCACAACAGCTTAGTCTTTTATTTTTATTTTCTCAGTCTTCTCTTCGCCCTTGAGTTTTTGATTGTTACTTTTTAAGTGCAGTCCACCGAAACTGGAAGTAGAACAGACTTGTGTTAAATGTGCTGCCGTTATGGCTTTAATGAAGCGAAAATATAATTGAGCTTTTGTTTGCCCAGTCCGTGAAATGTTACGTTTCTCTTTTGTCAATGGAAAAGAAGAACGTTGCTGAATCAAACCAGAGAAAAGAAAGTGTACCAGTCGGAGAAACTTACAAGCTGTTATTAAGAGAGGTCGGTAATGAAAATGCAACCGACTCAATCACCAATAGACGATGTTTGAGACAAAATAAACGAGCAGCTTTTCTAAAATATATTTGAAAAGCCTACAGACCAACTCTATGTTCCATTCAATTTTACTTAATTCGGGTTAAATAGAAAATATATCAATCTGCACTGATCAGTTCCAACACATTTAGTATAGGTGAGAAGGAAACTTAACATAGAATAAGCTGAGCTAGGGGTAGTTTCGCCCGACAACAGAACATGGTACAAAGCCGAAACATTAACCTAAAAACTAGAGTCTTGTTTTTAAAAGGCCTTGTCAGATTGAGACTCTAGTGGATATCATAAATGGCGTGCAATTCGTTCAGAAATGCATAAACTATCAGCTATATGCAACCGTTTTCTCACATCAATAATTAAAAATGGCTTCAAAAAATGAAACGTGGAGGCCATCAGATCTCATGGACTGGCGCTACAGAATCACATAGAATTTTATTAAACAACAGCAACCACATTAACTGGGGACTTTCAATAGCAGCAACAGCCAAAAAAGGATGGCATAATCAAGATGTAGAACTTCCACGCTACTTTAAACAAGTGTGGATCAGTTATAACAAATTTAGTATAGGAGATAAGGAAATTAAACATAGAATAGGCTGCACTTGGGGTAATTTCGCTTAAAACCACAAGTTACTACAAAGCTCAAACCTAAAAAACAGTCAAGTTCTTAAATAGTCTTATCAAGTTCTTAAATAGTCTTATCAAATCGAAACTTGTATATAGATGCCATGCATAGCACCAAACATATTCAGAAATATCTAAACTGTCAGCTGTATGCAACTGAATCTGCATTCTCAGATTAGTGGTTAAAAATATCTTTGAGCGATTGAAGCGTGTAGGTTTTAGCGAGGAACATCCAAACATCCTTACAGAATCGCAAACAAAGAACTGTACCAGATGAAAGAAACATTATATCACATGAGGACTTTCAACAATAGCAACAACTAAAATGAATAGCAAACGTAACTTGAAGAGAGAATAATGACATAATCAACATGTTGATATTCCACACTACTTCAAACAAAAGTTTAGGAAGGAAACCCCCATCGATACTAGAAAGAGCGACTAACAATGGACATGAGAAACATATTTTCCTGAAAGATTGTTTTAATAGAAATATTTTATGAATTAAAACCAACAGCACCACTGAGTGGTCGGTCACTTATTGCTTAATCGAGGCCGCTCTCCCTAGTAATCATAATATCAAAACCAAAGTAGAAAGCTTACAAAATATACTGACCTCCAGATTGAGGTTGCCAGAATGTAGGAATTCCAGGCTACCATTGCCCCAAATATCATTGAAACGTTCGGGTCTATACAACAGAGCCTAAAGACTTACATCGCAACAAAGCCTGGTACCCGTCGCTTCAGAAGTCTGCGTTGCCTGGCTTTGTAAATATTATGCGAAAGGTATTATCTGTTTGAGGTTGTACAAATTAATGAATAACAAACATAATTAAAGATCTACAACTGAAAACGAAAAACCGTGCAGAAGGATAGCTAATAACAATAGTAATAATAATACATAGTTTATATATTTTTTCCTGTTTCATTATGTTGATGTGTTAATGTTCCAGTTCTTCTTCTTCTTCTTCTTCTTCTTCTTCTTCTTCTTCTTCTTCTTCTTCTTCTTCTTCTTCTTCTTCTTCTCCTCCTCCTCCTTCTTCTTCTTCTTCTTCTTCTTCTTCTTCTTCTTCTTCTTCTTCTTCTTCTTCTTCTTCTTCTTCTTCTTCTTCTTCTTCTTCTTGTGCAGTATGTTATGTGATTGCCATACTCTCCAAACATTCTTTCCTCGTTATATGTCCTTGAAATTTCAACTCTCTGTTTCTGACTTTAACCATAGGTGCCTTTTGTTTTCCATTTTCCTTAAAATTTCCTCTTCGCTCACATGTTCTGCCCATGGTATTTGTTATGGGGTCTCCCCTTTTCACACAAATGGACTCACCCAAGATATACATATACTACTACCAGTGAATACCCGGACAGTCTGTAATAGAGGAGGGTAGCACAAGAGTCACAGTTAGAGAGCACGAAGACTCAGCAAGGAGTCATACCGCGATACTTCAATACCAAGACTGTATATATATTATTGCTACTAACCCGCATTACTGGATCTACTAACCCGTATTTCCAGTTTGTATTATTGCGTTAATACATTTATTTTCCTTATCCATTCCTGGCGTTTGTTATTCATTGATATCGGATTCATACTGGAATCCACAACAGTATTCTTCAGTGTTCTGCTGTAGATCCACATCTCTGTTGACTCAAGTCTCCTCTTCCAGCATTCACTGTTGTATATATTACATAGTGGTTCAGCGCTATTTTAGTTGTTTCTAATTAAATTTCCCTGTTCCTTTATATTTTCTTTTATTTTTTAGAAAACATCTTTCACTATTCCAAGGCACTTTCAGATTTCAGTATCACATATTCTATCGTTAACACCCTCCCCAGAAAGTTAAATTTCTGTATTGCTTGATTGTAACATCTCCAATTCGTAGCTCGCATCTTGACATCTCCAGTTAGTAATTCCGACCAGATATGTAACCAAAAACCAAAAAGGTTTCGCCAACTCTACACGTGGCTTCGTTTCAACTAACCCTGATTTAGTGAGTCTAGTATTCGCATTTGCAGAGTCATTTATATCATACTTGGTGAATTTATTGTTCAAGGTATGCTATAAATTGACAACACTTGCTTGCAGCCTCTCAATCACCTCCAAACTTTCCCCAGACTGCAAAAAAATAAAAATTAAAAATACGAGAATGTATTCTGATTTAGCGTATCACTTTCGAGCATGTCAAATTACAATGACCGATTTGTCCCTTCACAAAATCTAACCACAAGGCGCGAACACTTCCCCAAGAGAGTCATTTTGAGGTCTTGATGTCAGAAAAAACACTTATGATCTATATGCCTAAATATCGATTAATTATTAATCACTTAAAAAGGGGAGGAAACTCCGCAACAACTGTCTGAATCATGTTCCGTTAAGAGGATTTTCGTAGCAATATCCTGCTTCTTCGATTGCTAGGGTTTATGTGTTATCTTCATAAATGGTAAGCTTAATGAGATTACTACTACCACGACGGCAATGTCCGTCTCTTCCTGTCTTCATTTAATAAAAATTACTAATTCTTTAAAAAGATACACTTGCCTTATAGCCTCTTTCCCCGCAGACACAACCTCGTCAGCCTTTATACTTATTTTCATAGCAAGTGTTCAGACGACCTCCATTCTTTCGTGTAACCAACTCAGACTTTTTTTCCACAAAGACCCACCACATCCACAGATTTAAATCACCCTCATTTATTTTAAGAAAAAGATTTTTATAAATTTCAACAGACAGTGTCACTGACTGTTCTGTCGATGAATGCCGAATATTTCCTTATAAAGAAATGATTAATATTAACATTATCAATAAAGATGTGGAGGACAGAGACTACACTTTGATCCCAGCCCAATAGCCAGGGAGTGAAGAAAAGCGTAACTCGAGTAGCACTGGCTGCTCGATTAATGAATACGGAATGTTTCCTCATAAAGAAATGGCTATTATTACCATTACCATGTCTGACGCACTTGGAACCTTCCAAGATATTGAAAGAATTAGCAACTCCAGGAATAATTGAAAGTAGGCATAACCACGATAGAGCGCGTGTCAGTGCGGATATTGAGAATGTTGATGGAGATTTCAGAAAACTAGCTCTTTGTCGATAACAGTCTGACGAAAGAAAGGAAATTGCGCATGCAACGCAGTAACTACATCCAGTGGATGACCTGCCAAGGGCTAACACTTGTTACTTCTACCCGGGCAGGTGTTGTAGCAGCGGGATTATAATTTGCCCTATTTTCTTTTTCTTCCCGACCCAACAATTCATAGCTACAAACATTCATATGTACGCAGAAACGCAAGTTAATTCAGTCATAAAAAGTCCGCCTATTTCTTGTCAGAATTTCGGACACTCAATGACGATGTGGTTTGAGGATCACAATAACAACGAGATCCTCTCTTATAAGCATTCGGCATATTTCCTCGATCCACTACATTTAACAGCTCCATTTATATAGACTCGCAATCAATTCAGAGAGAAACAAACACTAAGAAAGAGATAGAGAGACAAAAAATACTTTTGTACAATGCTAAACACGGGTAATTGAAATAAATATAAGGAAGAGTATTAATGCTGAATTGAAGAAAAGACAAAATTGAGCAACAGACAATCTATGCACGTGAAAAATTTATGATATATATATATATATATATATATATATATATATGTATATATATATATATATATATATATAATATAAAAACATAGGAGATCAGGCGATTCCGCTACCTTGGATTCAACCTTTCGGTATCTTCAGGCGATTACAGTCAATTAATTTCCGAAAGCTTTATTTAAAAAATAAATAAATGAATTATGAACGCTATATTATTTAAAAATTCAACTCTGAACATTAACTTTTATTATATATATATATATATATATATTTACCCAAGTACAGATTTCTAATAGAGTGTACTTAGAGTACATTATCACGTTATTTTGAATTATCATATACTTGTATTCTGATTAGGCATCATAGGTTATGTAACAATGTTTCCCCTACTGAGGAGGTTTGGTTGATTTTTAAACTCTTAAAACTCTTAAAACTGATTTTGCAATCAACAACATCACTTGATAATACACCAATAATGGTGAAACAAAATTGCAATTTTTGTTGTGATGTTATAACATGCATATGTTATAATTTTGAATATATATATATATATATATATATGTGTGTGTGTGTGTGTGTGTGTGTGTGTGTGTGTCTGTGTCTGTAAATATATATATATGTGTGTGTGTGATGTGTGTGTGCAAATATATATATATATACACACATCTATATTATACTTTTCTACTTATACATACATATATACATACATATATATATATACACACACACACACATACATATATATATATATATATATATATATGTATATATACATATATATATATATATATGCCTGTATGTATGTACGATAGTGTATTTGGCCAGCAATCCCTCTTTTATACAAGTTTCATTAAAAACAACTGATAATGTACTACGATTAAGTTTTATATTTCATTTCTCTCCCCTATTATAATCTATTGACAAACTGTTGCACCTAATAGATATTATGTATCGTATTCTTTAACGGCCTGTGAAATCATGCCTCTCCACAAATTCCTATCCTCTGTAGCTCTTATTAATGTTTGCGTTTTTTACCATCGTCCTGCCCTCCGTCCCGCTATCAATTTACAGAATTTCGTCTAGTATATGGCCCCTACTGCTTCCACCTGTCCCTTTTTTCATAGACCTCCTATGAGTGTCAAATTTTTCAAGCCCTCCTTCCTCATTATGCATCCATGAAATGTCTGTTTTTAATCCTGAATATTAATGTCCTTTTTGTTTCCATTTTCCTTAACACTACATCGCTGCTTACACGCTCCGTCCATGTTATTCTCAGCGTCCTTCTGTAGAACAACATTTCTGTTGCCTCCAGTCTTCTCTTCGATTGTGAAGAAATTGACAATCATTCACTGTCATATAAAGTGACATTACATAGCAGTTCAGCATTGTTTTCCCTGTTTCTAACGGAATTTTCCTGTTTCTTAATACTTTGCTTAGTTTTTAGAACATATCCTCTGTTATTCCAATGTGCCTTCAGTTTTCGCTGTCACATTTTCCATCGTCTGTTAAAACACTTCCTAGATATTTAATATGCTCTACTTATTTGATTTTGAGATCTTCTCTGTGCCTTTTTCTATAAATATCTTCATGGTAATTGTTCTGATGATTTATAGCTTTATAGCTCCTAGACTTTATGAATGTAAGCGAAGTACTCGATTGGCGGTAAGGCCTCATCATTTTAGATATAACCGTAAGTTCTATGCTAACATTTACATCTCTCGCACCTTTCTTTTGTGGAATTCTTTCCCGGCTTCTTGTTTTCCAATCAAATTTGATCTTCAAAAATTCAAAGGCAATGTCAGTCGTTATATTTTGTTTTTATTAATTCCTTTTCATTTTATTGTTCTCTCTCCTTAATAATGTTTTTTTCTCATATTCTCTCATACTCAATAACCCCTTGTGTCTTGGTGGCTTTACTGCCTCTTTCTTTCTGATTCTGATTCTAAGATTTTTGTTTCCATTTTCCTTGAGATTTCCACTTTTTTTACACATTTCGACCACAGTATACTCAGCATCCTTCTTCATCTGTAAAGAAATTATCCATCATACACTGCCATATAGGACGATTGATATTACGTAGCAGTTCTAACGAAATTTTCTGTTTCTCAGTATTCCAATGCTTCTAATCTGCAGCTTAATATGCCATCTTTTTCAAGGATCACACATGCATATCAGAAAAAGTATATATTAAATTTGGGTGAAATCATATAGCGAATTTTAGTGAAAAAAAAAACAAAAACTTTTTTACTAATCTGTAATCAGACAATAGTTTCCAGTAATAGCGCTGATAACTTTTGCACAGACCTAATACATAAAAGCCGTCAAACAATAAACAATATTTGGTCAACTAGGAAATTCTTAGGGAGAAGACTTATGACGGAAGAAAAATGTCAACCCGTTACTATTAATTAAAAAAAATGGCCTCTTCCTTCCTGGGCTGGAAGACCATCTGCGTGCCTTCCATTCTGGTCAGTGTTTCATTGTCAAACTCAACGTCTCTGGCGGAGGAGAGATAGAAAAAGTCACTTATAGCAAATGGCAATTCTTGTGTTTCTACCCCCACGGGATTAGTGGCATCCGCTGATTGTGACTGGGTGTTTGGTTCCCATATTTTCCTTACTATTTAATCAAATTAACTTCCTCCTACCGAAACAGATATCTTTTGCAACGTTCTATTTTGATTTCTTTTCTTCTTTTTCTTAATATCGTTCCTGGGACGACAGAACACCGTTTTAGGGGTGAGTCGAGAAAGGCTACTTGTAAGTGACATTGAATATTGGGAAATTGACAAGGGACACACGTTTTTATTTTGGCGGGTGGAGGTGCCACATATATTCTCATTAGCAAGAACAGCGACGTCTTAAAACGCTTCTCTTCATTGTAAGTTTAGACAGATTATTTATTGAATTGTAGCACAGAGATTACAGCGCAAATTGTGTTGTACAGAGACATTATGTAAGTAAACAGACACCTTATTTTAGTGAGATGTAACATTTAATTAAGATAGAATCACTGACAATTCCTTAGTTTATTATAATATGGCTATAAAATTATCGGTTTATCCACTTCATAATGATTCGTACTTAGCACGCAGCTATTGCGAAATATCGAAATAAAATATTATTATGTAGCCACCGTTAAATACTATTGACATAAAGAATTCTGTTTTCAACTATGGCTCACATATCGGTATCATATTAACGAAGGAATCAAAATCCTGCAGGTTATTGTTGGTCGCCGGTAAGGTGTTGCAACGTGTAGATACGAGAAAATTAAAAGAAAATCTGATGCAATACAGTTTTTTTAAAGTAAGTTCAGAATGGCAGCACACTATCTCTATCTGGTGAAATATTCTAGTTTAGCAAACTCTTCTTAACATCTTCATCGCCATTTTTTTTTTGTGTGTGTGTGTGTTTGTGTCAAGAATTGAACAATGTTCATTCCACAAACATTATATAACATTGCTGAAAAGCTGGTGTTAATCGCAGTAATGTGCGGAGAACAAAATGAGTACAAAGTGCATATTTCAAAAAGGGGGACATTAAGCAATTAAAATCGTTTGGCATTTAACGTGGTAAAGCATTTAACATTCAGAAAAGAATTCAGAATAAATATCCATTTTAAGGGTGGGACTTATATTCTATTTACTGAGAATTATGAATATCAAAACAAACCTGATTAAAAAAAGCAAAAGATGGAATTATCCGCCAGACAACAAAATGAATTAAGAATATTCGATCCAAAAAGAGAGACTTTCATTGTCTCTTGACGGGAAGCTATAAAACATGCCTTACCAAATTCGGAATATATATCCTCACGCACATAAGCACAAAATAGGACTTAATCTATGTTTACCTACGTCCTTTACGGATATTCCATAAAAGAAGGCAGGAGGGGACAAATGAATGAGACATTTAAAGATGGAATTGAAAGAAAAGGAAATGGGGAATGCTAAGAAAGAAAGCTGAAAAATGGAAATAAAAAGAGAGAAAGAAAATAGAAAAAGAAGGAAAATTAAGAAAGAAGGAAAAGAGGAAAAGAGCGAAAATTAAAAATGATCGGTGAAAGAATGAAAAATGTTGTCTTTATAATTAAAGACAACATAAAGAATCAATGAAAAAAAATGAAAGGAAATCAAAGAAGAAAATGAAAAAGAAAGAAAGAAAGAAAGAATGAAGACAACAAAGGATCTGTTGAAAACAAGAAGACCGAAACGTGTGCCGAGACAAAAACATCGATCTCATCAATAAATATAAAACGGAAGAGCCGAGATAAACAAATAAAAATGCAATTAAAAATTAACATTAAATTAGAATAAAATAGAAAATAAATGAAAATTTATAACCTAATTATAAATTAATTATCAATAAAGAGATAAACTGAAATAAAAATGAAAAATAAACAAATGAAAATAAAATGAAAAGCCAATTTTATCAAAGTTGAGAACAATTCAAAGGAGGAAAACCGGAAAAAGGTAAAAAAAAACAAAAAAACAGAAAAAGAGACAAAGAAAAGGAATAAAGATGAAAAAAGGAGAAAAAGAAAGAGACAAAACAAATGAATGCGTAAAGGAAAAAAAAAGGAAAGCAAATATGTGCGTGGAGGAGGAAGAGGAGGTATAGGGATTGGTTTTGAAGATGAGATTAAGTTTGTTCAACAGATTCAATGACCAAGCCGAAACCATCTGTGCGGAAGATTCAAGTCCTCGAAATGGCATATCACGGCCAAGCATCACAACAAACAACAGACGTCTCAGCTACAATGCACAACACTCGTCCGCTTCACTCTCTCCGCCCTCGCATCTCCACCGCCAGTCAAATGACCAGCCCGGAGTCACGTGCCTAATACAAGCGTTTAATCCTTCTTTCAATTAAGAAGGATATCATTTTTTACAAGTTGATTCAGAATGTCCGATGTTATTTTTTTGGTAACAAATATTTTGTTAAGGGGCTATGGAATATTTATTTTTTAAATATATATATACAAGTTTATGACAAACTGGTTTATCTATTCACACAGTGCTCCATTAGTGTGACGTGCCAATGATGAGAATTCGACTATATTGCAAAGGGATGTTAGAAAGATATTCATCTTCTTTTTTTCTATATAATAGTAGGTGCGGAGAAGTTCTCAACCCGACCAACTTACAAATCAGTATGCCAATGACGAGATATCAGAATCATTCAAGTGGAGAACAGCTAAAGAAACTTCAAATATCGATGTGACAAGTGGGTTGAACTGGTAAGTGAATTTGTTTAACAGATTATACGTTTAATGGTGACAGGTCATTATTCTTGGTCGTTCCTCATCAGTGTATATATATATATATATATATATATATATATATATATGTGTGATAAAATATAGTTTGAAGGTATGCTATATTTAGAGATAGAGCGTGTGTAAATATAAAAGTGAAGATTGAAGTCAATACCCAAAGGAGACAGTCTACTTCATGCTTGAAAGCAATCATCAGGCAATTACGACTACGTTCCAGCATGAAACACACAGTCGGCGCTGGGTGCTGGCTTCAATGTTCATATATATATATATATATATATATATATATATATATATATATATATATATATATATATATATATATATATATATATATGTGCATTTCGGCAGCAAATTCTCTTTTAGGCATGTCGTATTGAATAAATTACAGATATGATGTCTGCTAATTTTTAACAAAATCCGTCCATACTCACGAATAACCTTCTTTGTATTGATGTTAAAGGATGAGAGAAATGTGCTATAGCTGTTTAAGTTTCTTTTATTTTCATTTCCCAAGTATTTTTGATCTTCTTTCAAGATCATCTTCAGGGGTGCAAGTATTACAAAACTACATGTTGTTCATTAGTACAAGAATTTATTTAACTTTTGCGTTGTTATCCATTACCGTAATTTTTTTATTATGCTTTTAAATGCAAAACGGTTGAAAATGTGCTAAGCGTTCATTAGAACGTGAAAAAGTTTATCCATTATGGAATCTTTTTTTTCATGTTATGTCATGGTCATGCGCGCATTAAAGCGTAAATAAAACTGTTCCTTTACAGGCATTTCAGAACATTACTGCACTATTCATAGTTGATTCTTTTCAGTGCCTCCTTTAATTTTTTAATATAAATTGCTTCTAGTATCTGAATTTGTTATTTTCATGGTGTAGGATTGTTGTGTTGTCGATTAGTAATTTTTTATATTGTGAATGTGGACAGGAATGTTGGTGTAGATGTCTTACAATGGACAAATGATCAGATATGTGTAGTGTAAGACGTCTTGTGAGTGTATTTGTCGTATAGCCAACATATATATCTGTTTGATTTTTGCTTTCTTTTGTCGGAGATACATTCTCACAGGGGACATTTAAATTGATATGTAATGTTGGTTCTACGTAATACATTAGTTAGTGGGGGGTGTTATTACGAATATTTAAATTGTTTGTATTGTATTTTTCATAATATATGATTAATTTTATTTTTTTATTAGAATCTATGGAAGATATCTTAGTATGAATGAGATTCTTCGTGATTTTTTCATGCTGTTTGTAGTTATCATGCATCTGGATATAATATAGTAGCTTGATATATTTAGTGTCCTTTGGGGAAGTATTCTATTCTATTTGACGTGTGTTGAGATTTTTATATATCGTCTTATTTGTTCATCTACAATGTGGTTTGGGACGTCATTATCAATGAAAGTTTGCTTAATATTTTTTAGTTCATTGTAGAAAATCTTTTTTGTGGAGGAATTAATTTATGTTCGGTTAATTAAGTTCTGTATTAGTACTCTCCTGTAGTAATCTGGACATTCACTCTTATAGTTGAGAGTGCAAGCGTTTTTGCTGGTTAGGTTTTTATACGGAGAGGTAGTAAATGTGTTGTTATTTGTGTCTATTAAAATATTAAGGAAAGGGATTTTGTTACCTTTGTTAAGTTCATATGTGAACTTGAGGACGGAGATTTTTGAAAGTTTTTTTTTTTGAGTTCCATTATTTCTTCTATGTTTTAACTAAAATAAGGGTACCATCTACATATCTTAGTTAGATGGAGAGTTTCTTGGTGGTAGTAAATATATTATTTTCTATGTTGGCCATGTATAAGTTACAGAATGTTGGACCCAAAACTGAACCCATTGAAACGCCATCACGTTGCACATGCACGTTATTTCTGTGATCATAAAATGGGACTTCAGTGATACAGGTTAAAAGTAATTTTCTTAATATTTTAGGTTTAATTTTTAATGGTGTAGAGATGAATTATTACATATATTTTTAATAATAATGTCAATGGTTTCTCCAACTGGAACGTTAGTGAACAGATTTTCAACGTCAAGTGATGCTATGGTTTCATTATTAGGTTTTTCATTTTTTTAATATTTGTATAAGTTCAAGGGTTGATTTAATGATCTATTTGTTAGGTATGTATAGTGTAATTAATTGGTTAAGCATTTTAGTTAGTTCGTAGATAGGAGTGGGAATTTGGGATATAATAGGGTGGAGTGGAAAGTTAGGTTTGTGCATTTTGATAGAACCATAAATGTATCCTGGTTTATAGTGTCCGATTATTTTGCTAAGTTTTAGATTGTCTTATTCCGCATTGTTAGCTGTGATTATTTTATTCATTTTCGCTTTTATTTGAGTAGTAATAGTATTAGTAAGTTTTCTAAATTTGGTGTGATCATCAACTAACTGTCCAATTTTTGCGTTGTAGTCAGACTTCTTTAAAACAACGAAGATGGTTGCTTTATCAACTTTTTTAATTACTATTTCTGGGTGGTTGTGTAATACTTTTGCAGCAATTTTTAGTGATTTATTTAAGAGTTTAGATGAATTTTTGTTTTTATCATGTCTATCTTTTATAGATTCTACTTTAAGTAGATACGGATTTCCGATTCTGCGGTAATTAGCTTCTATTCCTGGAGTTTAATTATATTTTGGTATAATATTTCAATCTCAATTTGTTTATGTAGTGCATTATATTTTTTGTATATATGTCAGTTAGGTCTGAGTTTGAGTAGTTCATTTTGGTTGTCAGTTAAATCATAGTATAGCCAGTAATGTTTATAAATCTTTCAAAGTTATTTGATTCGGGAGATATATAGTTACTTTATATAATGTATTGATTTTTCTTTGAATTTTTAACCTATGTTTACATTCCGATTTGTTAGTAAATTCTTTTAGTCTATTTTGTATTTGTTTAAGTTGTTCAGAGGTGGTAATCCTTTGTAGTGTGATATGTATCTCTTGCTTCCGTTTGTTGAGTGTTATCAAGTTAACATTATTTACTTCAATCTGCCTTCTCACAAGACCACGTTTATATTGCCAGGTGATACTGTTCCGGTGGGCTGCTGGATTATATAATTTAAAATTTGTGTATTTATTTCTCTTTGAGGCATGTCTGATTGAATAAATCGCTACACAATTACAATTATATTTCAACACCATAAATGTGTCTCTTCAGGTGATGTTAAACTACATTCTTTAAAGTATTCTGCTTTTTGAAATCAAATTAATCTTTCACTCGCCAATAGTTTAACATCGCCTGAAGAGACACATGGTGTTGAAACAATTGTATAACATGTTTAAATACCCTAAAATAAAAATAAAAATATATATATAGGTATGGATATGATAAAAAATATACATATACACACATATACTTACACGTACGTATAAATATATTTCTTCCTCAAGTGGTATAAATACAGTGCCCAATGTTATGTAGCAAAGCTATGAGTATATATAAGTGAATATACATAAAATCCAACGTCGGTAGCACAACTCAGAGTTTCATGCAGTCTTGCAATCTTCAGGTGCTGAGTATATTCTGACCTTTATAGAGTTCGTAGTGTTGATTTAAAAGTGTATGTTAAGACTTGCTTATTTAATTATTGTTGCCTAAAATATTTTAATTAATTATTTATAATTTATATCGTTCAAATTCATAAGCCATAAAGACGAAGAAGTAAACAAAAAACAAAAAAAAAACAATTATTTAATTTTGAAATAAGTAAACAAGATAGGAATCAAGGGGGATAACTCTCTTTTTTCGCATAAAATATCATAGTTATAACAATTAAATTAAACTAGCGGTGTAAATATAATAATAGGCCGAGCCTTTATATCTAATGTGTTTGGAACCAAGTCACATAGGTGAAATTATATATCTTCACATGTTGTAAATTAATCGAGTACAGTAATATGGGATTATATGCGTGTATAGATATATAAGAAATATTAAGATGGGTTCTAAGAATATTAATAGTTGATACCTATTATATTAATATTTGTAAAATCTATTTTATAATCCCTCTTAATTAAATAAACAAGAGTTAACACAATTTTAAACTAACACCACGAGAACGCGATCTTTATAACGGTCAGAATAAACACAGCACCTGAAGATTGCAAGACAGCTTGAAACTCAGAGTCGTGCTACCGACATATATATATATATATATATATATATATATATATATATATATATATATATAGAAATGGACATGGAAGTCAGAACTTAGAGGCGACAGTCTGTTTCATGCTAGTGCAATCGTCAGGCAACCTGACGATTGCACTAGCATGAAACAGACTGTCGCCTCTAAGTGCTGACTTCCATGTCCACTTTTATATTTACACACACTCTATCTCTGATATTGAGCACTTTATCCCATAAATATAGCACACTTTAAGACTATATTTCTTCATATATATATATATATATATATATATATATATATATATATATATATATATATTTAATGCAATTAATGTAAGGTGATATGTATATTTCTTAATATATATATATATTAAATAGCTCTGTTATTTAACATTGAACACTGTTTTTCTTACACTATAGAGTATTTCTATGTATTTGTATATGATGTCTAACTCGTATACTTACCTATATTTATCCATTCCATTATATATATATATATATATATATATATATATATATATATATATATATATATATATATATATATGTATGTATAAGTGAACATTGAAGTCAACACTTAGAGGCGACAGGCTGTTTGATGCTCGATGCAGTCGTCAGGCCACACGCTCTATCTCTGATATTGAGTACTTTATCCCATAAATATAGCACACCTTAAGAGTATATTTCTTCATATATACATATATATATATATATATATATATATATATATATATATATATATATATATTACACGCCACACACACACACACACACACACACACATATATATACATATATATATATATATATATATATATATATATATATATATATATATATGTATGTATGTATGTATAACGATATATACATTTTTATATATGAATAACAATTTTGGAAGAAAAAGGTATAACAGTGTGAAATGTTCTTTAGGATTTAACAGGACAAGTTTTATTTACTTTGATACGACAAGACATGCGAACGAACGTGAAACGATAGGAATTCTAAATTTTAAACAATGATTTTTTTAGAATTTAATGCGTTTTGTGTATATAATCTAGCCAATTTCATTTATATTCTTTGTGTTTTCGTTTCCATCATCTTTGTTATTAAATATACTACATTTTGATATTAGAATATCTACCAAGAATGGTGAAACGTTGCAAGAACCTGAACACAAATTTTCTGTGGATGAACTAGCAATTAATAACTTACTTCAAATTGCGACCCCTAATTACTACGTCCTATTTATAGTTGTTTATGAGTGATTCTTGATGTTGGACAGTCAAATTGAACATGATCAACCAGAGAAAAGTACTTCTATTTATACCCCATCCATGGTATCTGATTGCAGTGACTGAATTCCTATTAATTAGTCCGATATTATCGGAAATCTTTGATCGCGCGCGAAATAGAAATATAAAGTAATCATGGGTAATTATTACCAATACAATTGGATTAGGTGTGAAATGGCCGAGGTGTTCAAATTTCGCAAAATTTGGGCTGTTTGATCATCAAAATCAAGGTAAAACGAGTGAAAAATGGGTGTAATTATTAAAACAAATTAGGACCCATCTGATTATCTCTGTTTGTTCTGTCTATCGTGAAGAAGACGGCCCAGAAATTAGCAAAATAGGGTGGAATTTCTAAAAAAGTGAACGATATTGTGGGTAGGAGAGCAAAATCTTGGTGTCCACCACCCATCCGCGGTACACCTGGTAGCGCGGTAAACTGGTTCGCCTAATAGCGGTGGACTACTGTAATAGATATGAGTTGATGATTTTCTAAGCATAGCTTAGATGTGGCACAAGGATGAAAGTGTGAAGCACCCAGTGAAGATCGAACTCACTACTCTGTCGGAATTGTTTTGGCGAGACAATCTTGCTAACAACTACACGACGTGGAGGTTCCCAAATGATTTTCTAAGCATAGCTTAGATCTAGCACAAAACCGAAAGCGTTGAGCATCGAGCGAGAATTGTACTCACTACTCAGTGGTAATTGATCTAGGGAGACAAGCTTGCTAACCATTACAACATGTCGAAGTACTCGAATAGATAAGGTTTGGGATCCACACCAATCACCGTATCTTACTGTGCTTTCCAAATAACTCCATCGGTAAAAACTGTCGGGTCTTTCTTGTTAAGTGCACTGAAATATTTTTTTTAAATTAATTTTCACGGCATTACTTCTGAAAATAAGATGACACGAGTTTTGAATTATTCACTCAATAACACTTACATGAATGGTAATTGAAAGGAAAATTTGGGCCTTTCCGAGCAGGAAACATTCGATATTCATTAACCCAACAGTTAGGTTCCCTCCTGGTTGAAATTTATAAAATCTTTTTATCAAGATATTTGTTCTATAAGTTAGTTTTCAAGCCCAGTAAATGTTATAGAACTTTCTTATAGTGACGGAAATTTCATTCCAATCATCTTGTTTTTAGTAGTGTGGAAATATATATAATTATTTTCTCTTCTACTTACATCTGCTAGTTATTTTTGTTTTTGTTGCAGTTGGAAGTTTTCAAGTGATGTGGGTTTTGTTATTTAATATTGCCCTTTAAGACTGTGTAACCTGAGTCTATAAAATTCAATGATTTTTTTTAAGGTTTAAAGGATTTATTTATTTGGAGCAAATTTTAATCATTGAGAAAACGTTTTGGTAGCGAGGATAGTTTCGACAACTCTAAATAAGTTGGACGTATTTCCTAATGATAATATTATTACAGAGGATGAACCTCGCATTTGTGAGCCTAATTCTCAACCATTGAGCCTATCCCACATGTGCTATGCGCACATTTAAGTGCACACAGCAAAAATCGGTAATGTTCAACTGGCTCCAGTTATATGTGACCCCAAACAGAGAAGGCCTTTAAATTTCAAGACGAATGCGTAAGAATCATGTTCAATAACTTTTCTCTGCCTTTTTAAGACCTCTTATCTAGTTTCAATTTTCGCTTTATGATTGCCAACTTATCTCGCTGGCGTCTCAACAGCTGTCAAGGCTTGCAGAGTTGTAGATCACGGAACGGGGAATAATTATGACTCTTTCCCAGCTCCTCTTCCATCTGCCGTGTGCATCAACTCCCTCAAGCCATCCGGTATCTACGCACCAGAATCCTGGATCGAGTACTAGTCTGGTCCCGCTCACACACCCCAAGGGAACGGTCATAAAAGCAATGTCATTTCACAGATTATTCTTGTTCATCGCCTCTGAAAAACCAATCAAATATGTTAGTCGGTATTATTATTAATGTTAAGTGAAAGGAGGAAAAGACAGACACCGTACTGCTGTAGTAATGGTGATGGTATCAGTATTATTATTGTGGTTGCTGTTGTTGTTAGTAGTAGTAGTATTAGTAGTATTAGTAGTAGAGGTAATATTTGCAATAACTTTGTTTAAAAAGTATTCGCTTTGTCCGCAATTACGAACCTCTTTTATGAGAGACCATCAAGCTATGTGTGCGTTGTTGGTTTTCGTTGTCGATATTGTATACTGACTTAGTAGGCAATTACGGCCGAGAAATGAGACCGTTCACTTTCCGACTATGAGGACTCGCGTTCGAATCTCACCATGGCTGATTTGTCAGTAAGATGACTTCTTGGCGTTATCGGCCTGAGCGACATCATTGGATAGTGCCTAAAAGCTGTGCCACGGGTTGACACAAGTCGTGTGTATGGAATTTAGTAGACACGCCCGTTTGGGGATCGCCAGTGGTTGTGCTAGCACATAGTCACAAGTCATCGTGGCCGAGGGTTTGCGCGTAACGTTCTTGTTCACACTGTTGATCACGCTAGATGAAGCAAAAAGGTCCGATCAACATATAAGCCACAAGTGGGCTCTGTGGGTGCTGAACAATGTATATAAGTAGGCACCTACAGTAGGGAGTGGCAAGCAGCCCTATCATGAGGATGCAGTCGGAAACGAGTAGCCGGCCATATTGCATGATTGCATACTTAAAATTCTTGTTTTTGAAAGGGTGTGTATCTGTAAACACGAATCTGCAATAATTGTGTGCAGACAAGTGGGGCGGGGAATTTGGTCTTTTTTTTTTTTTTCAAGAAGCAAAATCACTGATCATCTGACGTTTCAATAAATGTAAGGGTTTCGAGAACATTAAACAATTTTTTTAACTATCCCTGTTGCCTGGGTCCCAATTTGCTCTTTTCAGTCCTCCTATATTCCCCTGCTCTTCTTAATAGAAGTAGACAGGTATATATCGCCCGGTTCACACTTCTCCCCGTCTTTTGAACAGGCGTAGTGGTTTATCTCTTGTTTCCTTTTTAGAATTTGGTTTCCGGTTCCTTATACAGCCTTTTCTTTATCTCGAGTGGCTCTTAGATCTTGTACAGAGTGAATATAATTGTATTCATTTTATTTCTGTCTCTTTTTACCAATCTCTCTCTCTCTCTCTCCCTCCCTCCCTCTATCGCGCGCGCGCTTTCAGAAAATTTTTAACCATGGCTCTCTGCCTTTTCCTCCCGTGTGATACTCGCAGCAATATGTCTCAATTACAACCCTCTTTGCGAGTTTTCTCCTTTATCCATTTCCTCTAACTTGTCCAGTAAATTATCTGCAATTTTCCCCTGCTTTTCTTGCCCCCAGTGTTTACTGCAAGTGTTAAATTCTCCAAGCATTCTTCCCTCATAAGTTGACCCCAATTTGTAAGCTGTCGTATTGGTATCGAACAGTTTCTTTGTACTTTCAACTCTTGAAAACTTTGTTTATTTGTCACAATTCTGCTCAAATCTTTTTTTCTTTCAAATCTGAAATATATGAGATGCATTTTCAACAAAATATACGATTTTGTTAAGATGAAAGAGTTTTTGTCATTATTTGACCATTTTTGATTAACTTTTGTCTGCTTCGCTACAATTGATCTAAATTTCGACGTCGTTAGCTTCTTTTCAAACAATTACTTGCTCACCATTTTCGGATATATATATATATATATCACTCTCACGTCGAATTCGACGTATGAGGGTCAAGCAGATCAGTTCCTAGGAAACCGACAGCCCGACAACAGCACATGAGATTTGATTACAGTGGTGAAGGTTTCGTGCAGGATCAACAAGGGCCGAATACAGAGACCTGCGCAAACGACCCTACGCAGGTTTTGAATTCAGAGTTGTCCTTCTCCTAGACCAGTTATCATCCAAGGCTATTTACTCATAGCTGGAGGGAGAAGAAGAGGATTCATTACCACGTAAGTGAATGTAATGGATTCGACTGGAATTCGAACTCGACTCTCCGATTCCTCAAACCAAGCCGATATCCATTATTCCACCGTGCCTCCTATATATATTTGTGCGTGTTGTTATTGTTGCTGTTGTTGTTGTTGAAAGTGCTTAGACAAAGGAAGTTTTATCTATAAATACTAACCGGAAACCAAAAAGATTATTAGAAATATTGAAAGAGTAAATAGAAAAAAGAATGAACTTTTCAAATCTAGTTTGCTCTCTGGTATTTATTCTTCTTTCTACTCTTTTTTTTTTTTCTTATCTCCATTCTGAAATATTCTTCTGAAGCCATTTTCACCGTTTATCACGACTTTTGATTATGATTTATGATTTCGTTATAATTCCCTTCTTTGATTTGTTCTTTCCCTTGTTCTTCATTTCTTTCTTTCATTCTTTCTTTCATTAGTTCTTTCTTTGTTCAGTTCGTTCGTTCTATCTTTCCGTCTTCCTTTCGCTCTTTTCTTCGTTCGTTCTTTTCTTTATGTTCTCTTATTTTCTTCTTCTTTTTGAATAGATCAATTCTCTTTCTCACTTAGTTTCTTTTTCCCTTTCTTTTTTTTCTTGGAAATCCTACATATCTCTGTTACTTTCATTCAAGCGTTCATTTTTCATTCGTTTACTTTTTATTCATTTTTCGTCTTTCTTTCTTTGTCGTCTGATTGATTCATCTTTTTATTTTTCTGGCTTTTCACGTTCAAACCGATTAAATTCCATAATATTCTTGAAGATTTCAACTTTTTCTTTCTGTTTGTCTTTCTTATTGCCATTAGTACTTTCTTATTTCTTCTTTTAATTTTCATTTATTTCACACTCGTTCATTCTCGGCTTCTTTCATGTTATACTCACTTTTTTCTCTTCTTTTCTACTACACCTTTCTTTCTTTCTATTTCTTCTATTTGCACACTTTCCTTCTTTCTTTCTCACATTCGGTTTATTTACAACGTTTCTCTCTTTCGCCTTTCTTCACTCCGTATGCGATATGTTTTAATAACCCCAGTTACATATATTTAGCACAACTGTTATCCTTGACACAAGGACATTAACATCGCTAACACCATTCCTTATCTCCGGGACAAGGAATAAAGTGCTGTCAAATTTGCTGATGTAGGAGCTGACATCGACAGCAAGATAACAACAAACAACTCGAGTCCATTCCGACTTTTACAACCAACCGGCCAAATGGGAATGACGTCAGTGATGGCCGGGGATCGGCGAAAAAGGCTGAGGCTGCAGTACAAGTGGGACTCTCTCATCAGGTAAATGGATTTGTCGATTGGCAAATACTCTTTCGCTCACTCCCACAAACGGATAATAAGGTGACTCCATATATATATATATATATATATATATATATATATATATATATATATATACTAAACTAGCTATCTATGTGTGGAAATTAAAGGAGAAAAATAAAAAGGATCCGATTGTGAACTGGAATTTTTTTTTAAAAAGCAAAGCTTTATAAGAATCATACCAACTGCTGCAACCGTAGTCCCCAAGAAAAATTAGCTATAATAA
>OZ038498.1:81072517-81077517 GCA_964036315.1 Acanthosepion esculentum
ACACGTGTTCGTAATCTTTGGAATGACCCCGCACTCCCGCCGAAAATCAGTAAGTATTCTTCTGCATTTCAAATGAAGAGAGGCTTTTATTTCAAGCATCCAACTCTGGGTAAAAGCTAAATTGGATAAAAAGAACACGATTGAAAAGTGAAAACCAATCTAACGCGCGTTCAACACCTCGTTTCTCTCAGGGGATCGAATTGTAAGGGTAAAAAGCGAAGTGAATAATTAACGAAAAAAGAAATGAAACAAACATTAATCGGAAAAGGTTGACACAAGAAGACATCGAAAAAGAATTTGAAAAAAAAGTATTTATAAAAATCAACAATCATATTTGATGAAAAGAGATACTGTCCAACTATATAATGAAATTAACACAGATGATAAAACATAGGTTGAGGTGGCGCCATTATTTTTTTTTATTGTTGGCAAGTTAAACAAACCAATACCACTGTAGGAATTATGATCTCTCACAGAAACCATATAGTTGGGACCTTGCGCTAGACAGATTTTTTACTAATTGATCACTCAATAGAAGTTCCAAGAGCCACTCATTCTAGAGAGTTACTGAATAAGATTTTATGAATGTCAGAGGAGGAGGTAATATGTGCAGGTTATGAGGATATGTAGGATAGATAAAGTGCGACCATAGATTTTAACAAGTTATGATTTTAGCAATCGGGTAAGCAAACACTCAGGTTCTGTTCCACAAACTAACAGTTCCTAAGAAGCTGCCCGAATGGAACTTCCTCCTTACTGATGGAATACAAAAGGAACGAAGGATAATTTATTATGTATACGTGACATGGCGTGTCCTATCTGAGAAGGTCTGAACTGGTGGAAATAGCGAATGAAGCTCGACAGAATCTTTGCCATGTAATTAGCAATATGATAGCTAGGGGCTGGCAACGTCTCGCCTGTGGGAAAGAGCTTGTAGAGTAGAAAATAATTCATAACGCATGAAGAGCATGAAGTTAGTAATGGGCAGCTCCAGCCCAGATATGGAAGTATTACTCCGTTTTTGGTCTGAGCTGTCTCTTATAACGAGACAGATCACACCAAAAACAATATGAGGGGGGTCCAGGTACTGTCTGGATCGGTATAATCAGGACTGGTGCGTACTACCGCGAACCCCCGTCCGGTGGAGACAAGCCTGATTGCGTGTCCTGGTCAGTGCTTTGTGACCCTTGCTATCTTATGTTATTATTTTTCTAACTACATTTTATATACATTACAAACTAAGCACAACTGATTATTACAGAATGAAAAATTTTCACAGATTTTGATGTCAATCTGGGGTCTTTCTTTTCCGTCCAAATCTGTGAATTTATTTTGTTCATGCTAAGTTTTAAAAAAAAAACACTATATAAAATTTACTATTTTTATCCATAATGTTAAATGTGTTAAATTATTTAACTTTTTAGCAAGAAAATTTTCAAGCTGATGTTAAAAATTGCCACAAAACATTGATTTATTTAAAATGGAATGATCTACTATGATATGTTTCTAAATTGTATTTAGATACATTGTATATATTTTCAATTTTCCTAGATGAATTGTTCACCTATATTGCATATGATCCATTATTGTACATAATTAGGTTACAATAAAATTTATAATTTATATGAATACTACCTTATGAAAATTGAAATTTAGTATCGTATCATAGATTGCGGAGACACGAGACTCTTGCAATATTCCTGGGCAAAATGTACCGACTATTTTACCAGCATCTTTAACGATAGGTCGTATATATGTCCAACTTGAAGTCTAGGGTGAAATTGTGTCCGAGTAAACGTTCAAATCAAGAAGGCTTTTTGAGAGTACAAAATATAACGGATCAAGCTAACAGACATTAATACGTGTGTAAGCTCAATCCTCGCATTCGGATCACTCTTGTGAATTTGTTCCTTAGCTGATCGTAATAAAGAGGTCGTCTCGCAGTAGAACATATACAGTAAACAGTAGAGTAGACATAGTAAATATCTAGCACATCCATTTGCCCACATCCAAAAACTATTGTAAGTTTTTCGATCCTCATTGGTTACTCAATACAGGTGGCCATTTGCAAAATGCAGCAAAACATTGAATCGCCAGCCGCGTGTTTTATCACAGATGAATATTGAGAAAGTAACGGTTTGGAATGAGAGATCGAAGATACGAGTTCAAATTCCTGTCGAGTTTGTTACATGCACTTCCGCGCAAATACCCTTGGGAATGTTATAAATCCCTGTCTTCTCCTCCCAGCAGGACAGACCGGGTTCTATATCCTTGACTGGCAACCCGTCTACCGTGAAAAGAATCAGCAGCTTAATATGGAAAAAGATATGATCGCCGTGGCGTATATGACGTATGACACTTGACTAAAGTCTCACAATCCGTGACTACATAGTGAAGTCGCAAAAATCTAAATTAAAAACCCTGAGAAAGAAATAAATCAGTTCTGTGCCATTCTTTATTTTATAAATCCATATACAGACTTTACTAAGTAAGTCTTGGTGGTATTCTGAACACTCGGCTGTTTCCTCTCAAGAACAGGTCTTTTCTCTCTTTTGACTTACTATTAATAACCTCCCTTTGTTGTCACTCTCCGAAATAAAATGTCGTCATCTTGTTAGTTCATTAAAGCCTTTCAAAGCTTTCACGTCTTCTTGTCATCGCTTCACTCTTCTTATTCAAATTAATGTTTTCAGTATTAAATTTATTTGCCTTTGGATTACTTTAAATTTAGAAGTAGGTTTTAACTATGTTAAGTATTCTGCGACTCAAAATCATATGTGCGAGACATCCACTGGAAATCGAATTCGATATTGTCGGTCTTACGGCCACATCATATTGAAACACCGGTTCCCCTACGATCACCGAAGTTAAGCAACGTCGAGCCTGGTTAGTACCTTGATGGGTGACCGCTTAGGAATACCAGGTGCTGTAAGTCTGAATGAGCAGGTGGTGTAATGAATAGTGTCTCGGAATTTTTAATCAGAGAGCTGAGTTCCAATTCTAGTTTGCTTCGTTATATCTATTTACGCACAAATACCTTTGGAAAAGGTATAAATCAACATCCCCCAGCTATGGGTTAATTAGTAAGACCTGTATCACTAAATCGTTATTATCTCAAAAAATTCTTACATTCTAAAAATATTTTCTGGCTTTAAATAACTTGCACAGGGTTGAAAGCCGTAGAAAACGAATCAATCAATTGATATTGTAGCAATGGCAGGTGAGACAAGATTATTAATCAGTGAAATATTAGTGAAACGTTTAAGAAATCTCATGATAATTTCTATTTGTTTTTTCGTTTTTGTATTGCAACAAAAACGGTGCATTGTGGCGGGATCTTTGATTGGTAATAACATTAAAAATGATCTACTGAAAGAATAGGAAATCCATTTCCTGTCCAATTTGCAACTTTGTGGGTCTACGTTCGTGTTCATTCCAATAATAATGATCTTGTCTTTGTATGCGTTTGCGTGTACTTGAAAACCTGAGCAGAGAATAATATTAATATTTAAAAAAGAATGAAAAATAACAAAATGTTGTCCAAAATAATCATCTCTATGAAATCATATTTTTATTTTGTACAAATAAGGCATACTTTTAGATCGACATAAAATTTAACTGCTAATTACTGAGTAGCTCCCCTTATTTTTATTTGAAAATAATTGCAATATATAATCTATATATAAGAAGATATTTGCTATCGATCTCAACGGCTGAATTCGGTGATTATTAATAAAAATATTTTTATTTACTCTAGATGCTTCAGTTATTTGTACAATAACAACTATTTTCATTACTAACTTTATTACATCAACAAATAAATCTGATATTAATATCTTTATATATTAATACTCAATTTATTTACTGTTGCTATAATTTTATTATATTAAATTATTATTCGGTGTATCTGGCCTTATTAAAATTGTTTTGGGTCAGAAAAATTTTAATAACTTCGTCGTTTCACAAGCGGATAAACTTTATACAATCCTAACTGAAGTTGTCTCAAGGGAACGTCATGTTAAATTTAACTTCAAAACAGGAAGGAAGAGGCGGAGGGAGACAAACGGAAAGACAGAAAGAGTGAGAGGCACATTCCCATAGCAAATATCAAGAGAGATAATTCCTTTATTCAAGAATGATACTGAATTCCTTTTAGAACGAATTGTGCTCTGAATCTTTTAATCGTTTTTAAATTGATTCGTCCGTTTCTAATTGGCTTGTGATAAATATTCTTGCTGCATCCATGTTTCCATCAAACATATCAATTTCCGGGACCCGCGGATAATTTCGTTGATTCGCACTCGATCACTTTAATGCATTCTGATTGGTGTGTCGAGGGAAACAACGACCAAGAAAGTAATCTGGTCGCGTTTTTCCATAATCTGGTCCTGTTTATTGACACGAAGTCTTATTTTCATCCGCCAGTCTATCTATCTCGTGATTGGGATGGATGCTTCCGTAATCACTACCAGTACCAAATGTCGGGGATCGAGCTGAGATAAAACAAAAAAATAAAGCTATAATTTTGAATGCAGATTCTCAAGATTTGTAAACAAGTAGATCCCCGCCAACAGGAGGGCAAGTGCATTAGAGTCTTTCTAATAAAAAGTAACAGTTTAAAAATTTTAATTGACTTCATTAGTGTATATCTATTGTCTGTTCAGATCTATTTTAGTGATATTTGTATCACCAGTACAAATCTATCTATCTATTTATCATAATTTCTTCCTATCTATTCATCTATCTATCGCAATCTGTTCATTATTTATCTATCTATCTATTTATCTATCTATCTATCTATCTATCTATCTATCTATCATTATTCCTATCCATGTATATATATCTTATTATCTCTCAACCTATCCTAGTTTCTTTTTATCTATCTATCTATCTATCTATCTATCTATCTATCTATCTATATCTATCTATATCTATCTATCTATCTATATATATATATATATATATATATATATATATATATATATATATCCCAGTCTGTT
>OZ038498.1:81080017-81115017 GCA_964036315.1 Acanthosepion esculentum
AAACAGTCTGTCCGTGAAGGGTAATATATATATATATATATATATATATATATATATATATATATATATGTATGTATATATATATATATATATATATATATATATATATATATATATATATATATAATGAATGCTTCCGCTCTCTTCTCTCTCTAATGCGTTCTAAATCTGCAAGTATTAGTATTCAGGAAATATACGCATAAAATATATTCCTTCCTCAACGACAGTGACTGAAGTAACATTTATTGTACTTAAGTCTTTGTCTATATTTCTGAGATGAGGTATTGTAACTATTTACACTATTCGGACTGTTGTCCCCCCATATTTATCGTCACATTCACAATATTTGCATCCGGTGGAGTAAATGGAACAGATTCTCATTGCCGTTACTGTGCGACCCAGGTATGTGAATATTATATTTCAGCCCATGTCAGAAAATAAACATGGGAAGAACATCTACACAAACGTCATCGAACCAATCTTCAGAAACGCCAACATACAGATTGACTACAATTGTGCGTGTGATAATAAAGAATGGAACAAGAGTCCAATGTAAATAATTAAATCTCTGTATTTTAAATTTGACATTTAGCACTGTTTCATTTAGTTTTACTGTGGTATGTATTCTTTTGTTGATATTAAATTTAAATATTTGCATACATATATATCTATATTTGCATACATATATATCTATATTCTTGGGCATTGATTGATTTGTTTTTACGGCTTATCAACCTTTTTGCAGGTTATTTAAAGCCAGAAAATATTTTTAAATTGTAAGAATTTTTGGAGATAATACGGATTTTCCTGATACAAATCCTACTAATTAACCCATATCTAGGGGAAAGAGGTGTATATATATGATTTCCGGGTATATTTGTGCGTAGGTGAATGTAACGAACACGACTGGAATTGGGGTTAGGCTCTACGAGCTCCAGTTCCGAGCCTTTAAGCCACAAATACATTCCAGCTCTACAACACATGGTATTCCCAAGCGGTCACCCTTCGACAAGTCTCGACATTGCTTAACTTTGGTGATCGTACGGGTGTGCTGTTTCAGCATGATGTGGCCGTATGATGTGGATGTATCGCCATAATAACGAAATAAGCATCATTTTCAATGCTCAGTCTCTTATTGATTTTCTTGTTTCTATACTTACACCGTCTTTAATAAAAGAAAGGTTTCTATTTGAAATAGATCAAATTATTAGCGATACATACACATATGTAAATATAAGTTTCATTAAAGATGACTGACAAGATACTGCGATCAAGCTTTTTATTCAATTTTTCTTCTGTTCTCTTTTCTGGACATAAAGTGTTTAAAATTATCGGAGCGCACTCAGCTATTCTATTATCCTTCACAAAGGATCTTTTTAACTAAATATGTAGATTTTCATATATGCGTTTCTATAATGATGGTTTTTTTCTCCCCAAACACGGTCAGCACGTTGTGGCCGTGTTCATAGTTGATATTACTGAATAGTGAACAAAAGTGAAATATTTTCGAAACAACGAATCGAATAAAAAGCCAGTGACCTATTTTTAGAAGCAAACTGATGGCCATGATAAAACTAGTTTTAGCCTTTGCTAGTAAAGGCGCTACTACTACTATTACTGTTGCTGCTGTTAACAATAATAATAATAATAATAATAATAATAATAATAATAAAAGAAAGTCATGTTTAGTAACATCACCATTGTTGTTTCTACTGTGCAATAACTACTTTTCATCATATCACATAACAATAATAAAAGACTAAAACAGTTGAAACGTGAAGAAAAAGAAGGATCTTCATATATATATATATATATATATATATATATATATATATATATATATATATGTCAGGGCTTAATGCGCTGTAACTCCAAAGATACAAAAGCGACAAGCGGAAAATCTGGGATCAAGCCCTACTCTGTCCATGTGTTGATCAGTTCTGTTCAGCCAACAAAATATTGGCCTGTGAAGTCAAATCAGAGATCGGCGTATGATTCAGATGCGTCGTCCATAACTCGTCGATTCCTGACTCAAACGGCAAAAGAGAGAAAATCAGTTCCTCTACCAGCAACGGTGCTTTGTTCCGAGTTCAAGAGGTCCTTTCTTTCCTCTCTTTTTGTGCCATTTCGGTGGTCGGTGATCTGCTCCTCTATTGAATACGGCAACAGAAGCAGAAAAAGAACTGTAAATTTTCTCTCCACTCCCAGACACTGGCTCCAGAAAAACGGCTTGGTGAATATTAACCGTAGATATACGACCCCCGTGAGGATTATCAGAATTATGAAGGGAGATCAACTATATAGTATCAGATAACTGGTGAATGGTGGTCTTTTAGATTAGCAAAACACTGAATTAGTTCGTCATATCCGAAGAGGCAAGTACTAATTGATTCTGGTAATAAGATTCTACATGGCGTGCGTGTGAAAGAGAACGAAACAACCAGAATAAAATAGACAGGCAGACATGGGGTGGGGCAGACATTCAGATAGATAGATAGATAGATAGATAGATATGATTGTGTGTGAGAGAGAGAGAGAGAGAGAGAGAGAGAGAGAGAGAGAGAGAGAGAGAGAGATGACCAGAATATGGTAGTTAGAAGAAATTTCATAGGCTGATTATGAAGGAGTGATGGTAGATCTGTAAAATCTTGCATGCATTAATTTCAACTCTTTATTTCAACTCTTTTTATTGATAATCGCATTGTTTCTTTCCTGGTAAACAGCATCAAACTGTTCAAAGAAGACTGTTCATCCTGTTGATCAAAAAGTCACTAACATCACTGTGATATTGGTTCCCAGTCAAGGGATTTTCATGTTGTGGAACTGAAGATAGTCACATCAGGAAAATGGGGAGGGTAATCAACCAAGTTAAAGCAATAGTCACCCACAACAGCCATTGAAATAAAGAACTTGTGTGCTGGAGTATTGTCCAGATGAAACAAGACCCCTTTCGTCAATTTTCCTGAGCGTTTGGTCTTGATAGCCTTTCTCAACAACTTGGCATTGTAGAGCGGCTCGGATTGAGGAATCGGAGAGCCGAGTTTGAATTCCAATCGAATACATTACATTCACTTATGTAATAATACGCTTGGGAAAGGTATGGATCCTCTTCTTCTCCCCCCGCCCCATGGGTAAATAGCAGGACAGACCGGGTTCTATAGCCCTGGATAACAACTGGTCTACCTCGTCAGTCATTTAACGAAAGATACATGATCGCCTAAGCGTGCACATAACTGACTGCCTTTCCATTGATGACACGGCTCTTTTGAAAATAGTAAACACAATGCTTTTTGTGTTAAAATAAAACTGAGGCTATCACATTCCCTGCAGCAGGCCTTCTTTTGAACAGGCAAGGAGAAGTGTTTCCACTGCATACATTGTTTCTTTTGTCTCTGGCTTCAACACTGGGTGAGGAAACATTTAAGGAAACCAGATGTATGTCAGATTTCCCCGTCATGTGATCCGTGATGTGCGCTTTTGGTCAGATATCAGAAGACGTCGCACCCACCAAACAGAAACTTTCTTCACGCCAAGTTCATTAGGCAGAATATTGTCAACTCTCTCACGAGTTATGTGAATAGTATTGGCTATTTGATTTACAGTCAATCGCCTGTCATCGATCACCATGTGGCGAAAGCCATCAATATTTCCTTCGGCCGTGGCAGTTGCAGGACGTCCAGATGAAGAATGTCTTGAAGATGACCTCGGGTCATCTTCAAGACATTCTCTTCACTTCTAAATTTAACTGCCCACTTTTGTACTGATGATAAAGCTGGAGCCTCACTCTCCAATGTAGCAACCTTGTCAACATGAATGTCCTTGCGGGCCAAACCCTTTTTTTGCAGGTACTTGATAACACCACGATGTCAAATTTTGTCCATTTTCAAGAGAAGTCGCTACTAGTTACATCTGAAGTCTACTTTGAACAGTCAAATGTCAGTTTACCTGGAAATAAATAATGCAGTTATTAATAAGAAGAGTTTGAATTAACGCACACAAGATTTCACAGCCCTAACATTACTCCTTCATAGTTAGCCTATGAACTTTTCAGCCCACCCTCGTAATTTTGACATTGGTAAGATTTCAGAAAACAATACTATTACTACTACTTCTGCCACTACTTAACTACCATACAGATGATATGAATATAAAATTTATTATCATTATTATTATTATTGTTGTTGTTGTTGTTATTATTATTATTATTGAAGAAGAAGAAGAAGACGAAGAAGATGGGTTACAGTAAACATCCTCTTCAGTGCGCCAGATTAACCTGTCAATTGCCTGACTATAACAACTCAGACATGTCCTCTAAGAGAGGCTAAGGCAGCCAAAGCGCCTTAGGAGCCACATCTAGACACTTGGTAAACGCTCCATCTGATGGGACTGAAGTTATTTCTAAACTGTAAGGTTATGTTTTGCTTTTATGAAAACATGTCACCATATCGTTCACATTTCGCCGTGGTGCATGTATTTGGTATGCCCTTATAAGACTGCGTGGTATGATGTGTATATTGGGCAACATATATTTTCACCCAAGGGCCACTTTCCTGGCGCGTTCTTCTCTCTGCCTTTATAATAATAATAATAATAAGTGAAATAAGTGTAATAAATGAGTTTGCTCTAAAAGAATGCAAAAGCAAGAACGACAGAGTAGGAACAGCAATACACTGGGAACTATGCAAATGATGTCACCACAAAACAGATTATATGTCATATAAATTTAAAAGAATACGATACTCTGGGACATTGACATTTAGGCGGATCACACTATCCTAAAAAAGAAGGACTCGAGAGTTTGAAAACATGTCTGGAGATCACAGGGTGAAGAAAAACGGTCTAAGAGTTTGAACACTTGTCTCTAAACAACAGGATGAAGCCAGAAAAAAGTAACAAAATTGTAAAACAACATATCCGATCGATTGATTAATTGATTTGTTTTCAACTCATTATGAGTCGTTTAATACTGAAATATAATATTTTGGGGAGCTTTGAAATAATAAAAATATTATATATGTTATTCTGCTATCACAATTGTGCACATGTATGTTTGTGTGGATATGATTGCTAGAGGCGGTGATATGTGTGTTTCATGTTGTAATTTTGTTGATTATATATTTTGGAATACAGTTTGATTTATTTAAAAAAAATGTATATTATATGGATTAATGTCGTGGAAAAGTTCTTTCATGTTGGTGGGTTGGTTTTGTTTAGCGGCGTATCAACACCTCTATGGGTTTTTAATGCCACAATCTAAATTTTTTGAACACAGTTTTATGGCTTCAACTAAATATATTCTGAACACAATTGTATGCCCTCAACTACAGATAAAATGAATTGTTCGTAATTTTACTATAAATATGATTCTTTGGTAAATTTTTATATAAAAATGTAATGCTTGTATTTTTACTATAAAAATGTATTTTTTTACTTTCATAGAGTTTTGTTTGGGGGTTCACTATTTGCCTATAGGTGAGACGATAACAGGTGCTACCAATCCGCGTCAGTGTGGACCTTGGCAGAACATCAATTAAGAGGTGAAAACCTCCGATCTCCCGATTAGAGGCCATACTGCCGGATGTAGTTTATCGTCATATCCAGGACTACATTTTATACAAGGGATGAAAAAAGCTGTCAAAAATGAAAAAAAAAAAAAATCGAGATTGTATGAAATGGGGATTCGTGAAAGAACTGAAAGTATTGTCATCACAATAAAAGTAGAGTCTAAAACGATCTCGGGGGTAGTGCTGGAGGTTTGAGGAGTTTTGCTTTCACTTGGTCTCCAACAATAACTATCAAATAACTGGTGCAAATATAAAAATGCATGAATTATAAATGTTACTACTACTACTACTACTACTACTACTAATAATAATAATAATAATAACAACAATAATAATGTTATTATTATGATTATTATTATTATTATTCCAGTATTGACGATGGTGGTGTTGGGATACTGAATTCTGCTCCGGCCTTTTCCCTAATTGTAAAGTTTCCCACTTTAGAAAAACCATTTCAATCATTTGCGTTTCAAATTACAGGAGGCAATTTCCTGTGGTTTTTCATTTTGCAAACAGATCTTTGCTTCAGGGTAAAATATCGAAATTATCTGTGATAAAAGACAAAGCGGGCGAAGTCGGTGTGTGCATGGTGGAGGAGGGCTCATCAGTAACAAAAGGCCCCCCGTGAAACTGACCTGTGGAGGGTGCGGATTGTACGAAATCATTCTGAGAGATTCAGTCTAAAACCTCAGGCATCTTCAGGCGAAATCTGATTGGCGGAGAAGAAGGAAACAGTAGAGGTTTTTCTTCCTTTTTTGTCTTTTCTGCACTGGACTATTTAGCAGAGGAAGATTGTGGTTTCCTCCTGAACTTTTTGGCGCGATTCAGATGACGGCTTTTGATTAGCTACGTGAAATTGTTTCTTTAGCCTTTTAAAGGCGAGGCTCGAGAACAATAAGGAAGGTTGAAGTCGTTTGAAATCTTTACCACTTGTGAAAACTATTTGCCTTTAATTCGCAGATTTGCCCGGTTCTCTTACAAGAACTGCTATCATAAACAACACAAATAACGAGATAATGACAAGAGGCTTCATTCATATTTGACGGCGCTTGGGTGGGTGGGGGGTCTTCTTATTTAGATATAGTTCTTTATCTTTGTCACACCTTTTTTTTCTTTTCTTAGCGATGTCAAAATGATGTAAAAAGGAAAGACGGATGCTGAAAATGAAAATTGCAGCCACAAAAATATAAGAAAAAAGGTAAATTAAATCTAAAAAGGAAAATACCCAAAGAAATGATGAGGATAGAAAGATAGATATGGAAGGTTGAAATAGATAGATAGATAGATAGATAGATAGATAGATATGAACAAGTTTAGATAGATAGATAGATAGATATGAATATGAAAAGATAGATAGATACATAGCTATGAATAAATATAATAGCTTCCCTGTGCCTTTTCTGATGTGCTGGTAATTGTTATGATGAGCTGGTACGCTGACTTCACGAATTTAAGCACAGTCCTAAATTGGCAGAGAGAGAGGGGGGTGTATTTAGTTACGGCAGGTACTGAAATCATGAGATGGAATGGTAGTGATCGGGGAATAGAGAGATAAATAGACCAGAATGGTAGAGACATGCAGTGGCGACTCTGGAACTCTGAAATGGGGGCCACGTGGGGTGGGGGTGCGTAGATTTTCTGCGGATTTGGTGGGGGTAAATTCAAGCAGAGTCTTTAAGTAACATACTTATACTAAAACTCATTCCTAAGTTGTGTAACTTAGGAATGAGTTTTAGTATAAGTATGTTACTTCACTAAGTTAAACAGAATAACTTTTCATTCATAGTAGTGGAGAAGATGTTATGCATGATGGTTAGTAAAAGGGGCGACCCAAAATATAGTTTGCACGTCGGGGACATCAGAATAAAAAAAATAATGCGAAAATTCAACTATCTGGGCATGGCACATATATTTCAAAACACAGCGGAATAATTCTTTTCATAACCTGTGTAAAGTACTTATGGCCTTAAAAATATCATTAAAATAAATAAAATAATGTTGGCCGATATGATGTCTACCCTTTCTATATGCCAGTAAAAGACGGAGAATGTCATGACGAATAAAAACAGTTTTTGAAACAACAGAGATGGGGTTTTACCGATGAATGTTAAGAATATCATAAACCGAGCATACGACAAATGAGGAAGTTCTAAGAACAATAAAAACTACAAAGAAACTGGCGCTAACAATCAGAAAGAGACAAATGAAAATGTTAGTACGCATATATTTTATAGAAAGCATTTTATAGAAATAGACGCCGAGAGAATCGCTAAATACCCGATTTGACAACAAATGCGAACAAATAGCAAAGAATGAAAAAAAAAAGGTGTCATAGAATAAAAAGGTATTGATTTCGGCCTTGTGCCATAATTGTATTTATTTACAATAAATATAGAATAAAAAGGATTGATGGGAGCGACAAAAGCCAAGGAGAGAGAGGAGAGCATTCCTATAACTCTGGATACATACAGAAAACAATCGTTAAATTCAGTTAAAATAAAATCATTAAAAGTATAGCGGAACATATAGCTCGGACATACAAAACATTTGGACAGTTTCTACATAATTTATGCCCAGAAAAGAAACTTGTTGGTCTTTTAATGAAACTTGTTGGTCATTTAATGAAATGAAAATTATATATATATATAATTGTGTATTTGGGCAGGTATCTCTCCTTTATATAAGTTTCATATATATATATATATATATATATATATATATATATATATATATATATATATATATATATATATGAGCATTTCATTCCAAGCAAGGGGAAGTGCAGAGAGTGAAAGTGAGAGAAAATATTGGATATAGGACGGATTAAGGAAATGATAAAAGATATACGGGTTCAAGTCAATAGAAGATGGCGGTTGATGTTGCATTTAAATTTTTGAAGATTTTAATTATTAGGGAAGCAAGTAAGAGGAATAGATTTCCACAGTCAGGAAGTGCGAGAAAAGAGACTGTTGGAGAAGAAGTTGTGGTTATATTTAACTAGTTCAACAGTAAAACAGCCTGTTTTTTTTTTCAATTTGAACATCCACTTGCGTATCCGCGTTCAGCAACTGTAAACAGTATTCAAGTTTAAAAGAGCTGAAGAGATAATCAGCCAAATTCTTTTTTCATAAAAGCAAAAATGCTGGCGATAAAGAAATTTCGTTCACTGTTTCAAGCTAAACAATTCAAAATTCATTTTACTATATCTATCTATCTATCTATCTATCTATCTCTCTCTCTCTCTCTCTCTCTCTCTCTCTCTATATATATATATATATATATATATATATATATATATATATATATATATATACAAAAAACGAAGGTATACAACACGGCGGTCGACTCAGAAATGATTCCGTTCGTGTTAATTCGGTTCAGCAATGTTGTTCGAAAACCGAAATTTTGTTCGATAATCGAGGCATTTTCATCTTGAATTTTCTGTTCAAAATCAATTTGTCCGACATGTGAGACGTTCGAGAACCGAGGTTGCCCTGTGTATATATATATATATATATATATATATATATATATATATATATATATCCTTGTGCAAATTAATTGAAACAACCGCTCTAGTTTTTTTTCTTTCACCATACGGGCAGTTTTAGACCGACTGGAGTGGCAAGGTGTAATCGATTTCTATTTTTTCCTCAGATTAGGTCATTTGCAGTGGTGTGCAGTAATATGAATCTATTTTCGGGTGCGTGATAGAATTTGTTTGGCCTTGAAAAATATTGTCATCCGTGATTGCATCAGATTTTATCACGCCCAGACACTATTGTCCCGACTGTCGATTAGTTGTCCTACGGCCATTGTCTGCGATGGACGTCCCTCCAAGAAAACGTACGAAATTTTGTAAAGCTGCACGAACACACTGGCAAGCCTTACCAGTGAGCAAATCAAATTACTATTGTCTGGCCCAGAAACTCTCCTGATTTAAATCCAATTGAGAATCTCTGGTCAATCTGCAAGGAGCGGCTTCGTGGGATGGACATACGAAGTACTAACATGTGCACTGGGGCATGTTTTATTGGGAAAATATGAAAAAGTAAATAATAACGGAATTATTCGTTTTGTTTCAATTAATTTGCAGAAGGTTGTATATATAAGGAGAGAGAGAATTTGATTTACTGTTTTTTAATTTTTTTAAATCAACCCTTTGTGGATTATTTAAAGCCGAAATATATTTTGGATTGTCGGGTTACGCGTACAGTATCCGATGTTCCTAAGTGATCCCCATCTAAAAACTGACCGGGCCCGACGCTGTTTAACTTCCCAGATCGAACAATTACCCCAGAGAAAGAGAGAGAGAGAGAGATTAAAGAATGAGAGAATAAAGTTTCGATTTCTCGAATTGGAAGTGATTTTAGTGTTTTAGCCAATAATTAGCGATGAAGGTATTACGTCAGAGTTTAGGCCAGCCAATCAGCTGACAAAAGGATGTGGTGATTGAGAGACAGACATAAGTAAAAAGGTAGAATTGGGCTATGTTTGTGGCAAAACGACACAGAGAGGAATTCTCTGAGAAAAATCATGTCAAGAATTGAATAAAAATGAAACTGGATGAATAACTGAAGTCAACAGATGCAGAGAGGGAAAAGGAGACTGAAGAAAACTGGTGATTGAAGCCGCAAAGAAAATAATTGCAAAGTTGCTAGGAAAGTTCATAAATGTTTGAAAAGATAAAGACATGTAGGAAACAATCGAATGAATTGAAAATGAGGGTTATTGATGGACGAATATGGCACCGATTGAGTGACTTTGTAAATACGATATATGGAATGACAAAAAAGAGATGAGCAGAGGGGACCAAAGAAACATTGACAAAGAAATGATTTTGTTTTTTATATATAAAAGAAGACAATATAAGATATAACTCAGATAAAATATGAAGAAAATGGAGATGTATTTGAAAGAAACTCGTGCCAAGAAACTCGTGTTAACGACAGTGCCGGTGGCTTTCCTTCAGAATAGAGAGAATTGACGAAAGAAAGATGAAGATGAGAATGAAGACGTAAAGAAGAAGAAGAAAGAACGAAAGAAAGATTGAAAGATGAGAGTGAAGAAGTAAAGAAGAAGAAGAAGAAGACGAAAGAAAGAAAGAAAGAAAGAAGTGATACAGTAAGAAGAAGAAGAGGAGGAGAATTAGTAATACGACTACTTTCGACATGTCCACTCTTAAAATTTACATATATATATATATATATATATATATATATATATATATATATATATATATATATATAATAAAGTGCACAAAAATTCTGGTCCGGTGTAGAATGTGACAATGATGGTGATGATGATGATAGCAAAGTCTAATACAGTCACCACCACTACTACTATAATACAGTCTCTGCCTATTCGTCTCTTTCACTTAATAAAGCGAAGAGGAAATTGAAGAAGAGGAAGCTAAATAAGAATTGTTAAAGAGAGCCGTAAAGAGAGGAAAAAAGGTGCGTTTGGCGGTGGAGAGAGTGGGGTGGGGCGCAAAATAATCAAAATCCGAAGGGAATTGAAAAGCGGACGCCCCAATAGAAAAGAGCCGATAATGCGACAACGAGAACAGTTTCAATAGGAGCGATCCTAATGAACAAGCGTGTGATTGGCAATGATGATCATGTTGATTAGGGAAGCATCTTGCCCGAGGCTTGAAATACAGCGAAGATCTCAAGACCTACGTAACCTCCATCTGTTCAGGGCCTTTTACAATGACCCCACTTATGTAGTCCACTTTTTATTCTATAATTACTAAAAGCAGCTTTCTTCCTCTTTCGTTTTGAAGCAGCAATCTCAATCACTTGACAATTTATCTCCTGTTAAACTCTATACAATAGCGCTGGTTGCAAAAAGTAACAAAGAATAACCCATTCATTTGCAATAGTTATGTAATATAAAGACTCTCCAGTTCCAGACCGCCTAAGGTTAAATCGTGCTAAAAATACCAGTTCTCGTTCAATCATGGAAGTTAAGCAAAGTTAAGCCCGGTCAGTGCTTAGATGGGGACTGCTTACGAATACTGTAAACGACCGCCTACAATCCGAAATCTGTTTCGGTTTTAAATAATGGCAAAGTCTAGATGAATTGTAAAAACAAATCCATCAACGTTTAACGGCATCTTTCTGCATCAGCAAAATACGTCATATGTGCATATATTTTGCACATTCTATACTTGTATTTATAGACATATATCATTTGAAAGCGTATAAACTATGTTGTGTACATATACATATACACACACACACACACACACACACACACATATATATATATATATATATATATATATATATATATATATATATATATATATATATATATATATATATATATATATATATATATATATATATTGAGTACTTTCTAATAACAGCGCATAAATAAATATATAAAATTGCATATATATATATATTAATCTAAACAATATTTTTTGGGATACTGTTTGAGTAAACAACCTTTATTTTAACAATGTGAATGACATTTAGAAGTATGTGCATTCGCGAAAATTCACACATTTTCTTCATTCTTGAATGCGCAGACCGGTAGACATAATTAATACTGTTTTAAAAAAAGAACTAAAAAACAGGGCGTCTACTCAAACATGTGTATCCACTAAAATAACGTTTCGAGTAATAAAAAAGTAAATTCGGATTAAAAATTAAGACCGTTAATCCCTTTCAATCCCATCCAAGATTATATTCAGGGGTGAATACGTCAAAAACTAATGCAATTGATAATTGTGAATTTTTTGGTAAATGACCATGAAACGCGTTTTGTTTTAATTACTTTAAACACGTATAAACCCGGTCTTTTATAACTAATTTAAAATTTAACTGTTAAACATATGTATTTCATGTTTTATATATGCTGCCTATACACACACACACACACACACACACATATATATATATATATATATATATATATATATATATATATATAACTTTAAAAATTAAAAATGTATGTATGTATGTATGCATATATAGGCAACTCCTAATGGAGTCTGCTACAGAGGCACACCGGTGAAAAAGAGCTCAATATCATATTAACTGTCAGAGCCTTGATAGTATTCAATTCCCGGGAGATGACGGCCGACTACAACTAAAAGTTTCATGCGTTCTCACGCATTCATCACGCTGTCGGCAAGTTATTTAGAAAAAATGGATACTTTATACTCTTCCCAAGTTCAAGATGTTACAAGGGTTGTTGATGTGTACATAAAATGCACACAACAACGAAACTGACTGGGTGTATGCGTTTGCGGGTGGTGATGCCCAACCGTCCAAGATGGAAATGCCGTAAACGCACCATTATTTATGAAAAAATTACTTATACAACTGAAAACATCTACATTATAAGTTTATTTTTATTTACATCATAAACCTGATACACTGTTAAACTTGGGTCACCTCACATCACGGACGAATCTACAATTATTCTTTTGCACCCTTGTAGTGATGTCGAATTGTATCTTCTTTTTTCCCTCCCTGAAAGTGTAGAAAGTGCTGTTCTCCATGCGTGTGCCTGCAAATAGATCTTTCGTTTATTTTATTTCATTTTTTAAGATTGCCATAAATTTGTTTATTGATAATTGGGATTTGAAGCAAAAAATATTCTGAGCGAATCAATATTCTAATTTTCAGGTTACATTTTTTTTACACATTTACTGGATTCCATTTTGTTTTTGTTTCTTCTTTTTTAGGTAAAGTGATATTTTCGAATGAGAATTTCAGTCACGTCTCTTTTCTTTCACTTACGTTTATTTTTCGTCTTCATTCTCTTTCGTTTTCAGATTCCGATTAATTATTTCCTCAATACTGTTTCCTTTTCTGCTTTTACTGCTTTCTTTTTCTTAATTCTCTTGGTTCCTTACGATTTCATTGTTATTTCTACCCTTAAAAGTGTTCTTTTTTAACTTTATTCTTTGCTCCTTCTAGTTTCCTTTTTTCTTCTTCTATTTATTTTTCTTTCTTTCTTTTTGCCTTTAATTTTCCTTTTCTTTCCTTAATTTTTTTCTCTTTCTATTTTTCTTCCTTCTTTTCTTTTTCTTTTCTTCATTCTTATTTTCTACCATTTCTTTCTTTCTTTCTCTTTCTTTCTTTCTTTCTTATCATTATCTTCTGTCTCCTTCTATTCTTTGCTTTCTCTTGAATTTTTTTTTTCACTTATCTTCTCAATTTCTTTTGTTGCTTGTTTCACGTTCTGTAATTCTTCATTCTTTTTGTCCCTTTTCTTTTTCGTCCCTTTCTTTTTACATTTCCTTCCTTCCTTCCTTCCTTCCTTCCTTCCTTCCTTCCTTTTCTTCTTTCTTTCTTTCTTTCCCAGTAAAGTACTCTCTTACCCGAAATGATCTGTTAACGTCTGATTCATCTGCAATATAATATCATTCAGTTTTTTGTTTCCATTTTTTTATTACATTTTCTTGAAATCTGATGGAAATGGTGAGTTGATGAAGTTCGCTCAAAGCTACCCCCGGCCTCCCCTTAATCGGTCATTTGGCATCTTTACACTGAATGTAAGTAAATAAGAAACTAGTACTTACAAGTGCAAACAAATATACAGATTACACTATATACAAGCATATACACACACACACACACAGATACACACGCACACACAGATAAATATCACTTTTGAATGTTTCCAGCCGTCGTTAAGACTTGATACGGATTTATTTATAAGCATAAATATACAAGGGGGTGCTGAAAAGCACTCTTATTGACGAAGAAAGTATTAACATGAATTCGGAATTTTCATCAGTTCGGCATATGTAAGGAAGTGGGTCGGGATAAAAAAAATATAGTTATAAGTTATACTAAATTTATAGGCAAAAGTACTTCATATCAGATATAGAGCCTATGAAAATATAAATATTGACATGGTTTGAAGATTGTGTTGTAGTATAACACAGACTGTCGCTACTTATATATCTATCTATCTATCTATCTATCTATCTATCTATATATATATATATATATATATATATATATATATATATATATATATATATAAATATATTGCATATTAGAATCTACTTATGTACTTCTTTATAAGCATATACATATTATGTACTTTATAGGCAGATACATATTATGTACCTTATAAGCATATACATATTATGTACTTTATAATCATATACATATTATTACGTCTTTATAAGCATATACACATTAGGCTCTACTTATGTATTGAACACTGTTTTTTAAAAATAAAATCAAAAATACTAAAGTTTGGATTATTAACCTAACGGTTCTTGCCTATTTTTCTATATATTTGCACGCACGCGCACGCGCGCGCGCATGCACACGCACACACACAGAGGGTGCGATGTATAAATTGTCGCCGTTTTATATTTTTAATTTCGTGCATGCGCTTTGCTTGTTTTTGATTTTGTAGACTGCACTGTAGCGTCAGTTGGGAGCCTTAAACTGTACGAAAAAGAAAACCATGATGCAATACACTCCGACAGAAATTTGGAAACGTCATTCTGTATTGCTTGGCCTTCGCGACGGAAGCTCCAATACGAACCTTTCAGAGCGTTTTGGTGTCAAACTGAGGACACTGCAGAGGATTCGGAAAGAGTTGGATGGTATATCCAGTCAACATCATGGTGTTTGGAGTTATCACTAGTGATGGCGACATTTTGCCTCCATCTTCCCACATGACCTCAGACTCAATACGGAAGCCTACATCGAGTGCTTTGAGGAGTTAGTGCTGCCCTAGGTCAAAAGGGTGGGGCTGCTGGCACCAGGACTCTGCACCATGACACACAAACAGGAGAACCCAGTTATGGACAATTTCTGCGACCACATCACCCATTACATATGGCCACCTAACTCCCCAGACAACAACCCCTTAATTATTATGTGTGGGGCGTAGTTGAGTGAGAGACCAACTAAACTCCTTGTAACACCAAAGGTGAACTGAAGGCAAGGATTATGTCCGGAAGAGATGCTGGAGATTTCGAAATCGTCTGGAGATTGTGGTTGAAGCCAGTGGCAATGTTATTGAAAAATGTATTCTTTAGTATTTCAAGATATATTTGTGCAATTCTGGTGAATATATATGTTAAAATGAGATGTCAGTGTTATTTTCATTTTTGCATAATTTGGATGAAAATTTATTCATCGCACCATGTATATGCCTAGACGATATGAACAGCCGTTCAAGTCGTCCGAAGATCATGTGACCGTGATCTAGTTACGACTAGAGCCATCCTTTCAGATGTATTTAACGTTGGTAATCGTTTTTTACCCGGTCTAGACAATCTGGGCTTCGAGCACTTTACTGCGTAGGTAAGTTTGATTTTAAGCCTTTTTTTTTTTTTGCTCTTTCTTTTTTCAGTATTGTCTGTTTGATCAAGACTGTATCTGGATAAGTGTCTTAACTTTTAGCAACTTACCGTTGGTTCCCCCAACGGATTTTGTTTGTCTTTAATATCAATATATTTACATATCCACTACAGTTCAAAAAGTTGAAGCCACCCCCAGAATTAGTATAGGATGAACATGAAAGAAAAGTGACAAAAAACGAGAAAGAGCTCTTAGACGTCATTGAAAAAAGAATGGAATCAATAATCAAAATTATACTTTGAGAAACTCTTGCAACGAATTCCAAAAAATTGTGCTGCAGTAATCAAGGCTAAAGGAGGATATTTTGACGAGAGCAAAATATAATCATAAAATGCTTATTTTTCTTTTTGTCATCATAAATTTCTAGTAAAAAAATCATGTCTTACTTTTTAACCATGTATAATAATTTTCTCTTATTTAATGTACAAAACAACTACTTTTGGGGCCAATTTAATAAATTATCATGAGTTTCCTCAAACTTATGAACTGTAGTGTATCTCACTCCCTCGCGACTGTCTGCTTCTTATGTATATATATATATATATATATATATATATATATATATATATATATATATAGAGAGAGAGAGAGAGAGAGAGAGATAGATAGATAGATAGATAGATAACTATGCACCTGGAAGTCCACATTTATATGAGCTGCGTAAAGAAATTCCAAATATATATTAGTTTCCAACAGTGTATTCGGTTTGTCATTTTCCAAAACTGACTACTGGGAACTTTTGCATCCGCTTATTGTGTTTATTCATAATAGATTAGTTCTACGTTTCGTCTAATCGGTCAAAATGTCACAAATGCGCGTGCAGTGAGGATCGGACCAGCTACAGTAATATTGGTCTAGGTTGCTGATCATTGCTTCACGGCGAAGCTTCCTGGTAAATTCGACGCTAATCGAATAAGTTCGATATAGATTATGATAAGGGCTTTGACCTTAGAAAGAACTCAGAATCAATTGTGTGCTAATCGATGAAGGATCGATAAGGCCGAGACAGATAATGATCGAAGCTTGCCCAAATACATATGCACATAAATATAAAAACTGGAAGCAAAAATTTTAAAAATAGGCTGGGGGAAGGCTGAATAGCTAATCGAGGATATAGAAGCGTACTTTTTGATTGAAACGTCCATCTGGACATCAGTTTTGGTTAATAAAGAGCAACATAAGAAGAGAAAGAAGAAGGGCGATGTTTTGATTACGATAAATTTTTTCTTGCGTAAATCACTGTTTTGTTATATTAAAAATATATTAACTAATTTGTTTCTGTATATGTGTGGAGGGTGTACACTTGTTTACTTTGTGTATGAGATTTTTTTATTCGGCTAGATTAGTGATTTTCAAATGTTAACACCTGCTTGAATATTGTGCCAGGACAACAATTCACGAGGAATTGTCAAAAACGTAAACATAATTGGTAGACATCGAGAAACCAAAAGGCAGATATAAGTTTGATTTGACCGAGAGACATGAAGGTAAAGGTTGTTTTTTTTTAGGGGGTGCAAAATAGTTAAAATAGGTTCGTTTACTCGAGAGACAAAAAGGTAGACATCGTTTCGGTTTAACCGAAAGACGAAAAGGTGGACATCGGTTAGTGTTGCACGAGAAAAAAGTAACGATTTCAAATTACGTCTTTTTGGAGATCAACTTCTGAAACCTTTTGAAAAATTAAGCTTAACCTTGTTATTCCGGTTAGCTATTCTACATTTGTGCATTTTACACATACTCCAGGGGTTGGAGTCCGAGACCAAGACAAAGCTTGGATTTCGGATGCTTATTTTCAAAGTTAAGCAGACAGGCTTTTCACGTTAAAAAAGAAATAATACAATTTTTTGAATATTTATATCTTTTTCAGTAAAATGAGCAGCTAGATTAAAATTAAAGTGCAAAAATTAAATTCAGTAAACCAAGTTCAATTTCTGTCTTGGCAGTTACGTTCACTTTCGTACAAATGCATATCTGCTTCCCCAGCTATGTGTTAAATAGCAGAGTAGACTGGTCTTTCTAGCCTTGGGTGCCCAATAGTCTTGGAGAAGGAAAACTCTGAATTTCAAAACCGTAAGAAAGGCAAGGAGAAAACACTTGGATGTGTCTCCCAAGAATGCTTGGTAATTTACAGATAATAAGGAAAATGAATCAGTGGAGAGTCTTGATTAACTACGTCTTGAAGGCGTATAACATTTACGAATTCTATTGACAGAATGCCATTTCTAAATACTTTAGTCACCTGGTGCATTTGGTTTAATAATCTTTTGCTTGTTCAATGGAACTGTTTTTAAGTCTTTGTGCCCGACTATCTTGAGCTTAAGTAGTCGCCTCACTGTGGGACAAAGGTGAGTATTAGAGCTGTACTGAGTTCGGCTCTCATTGTGCCAGACTTGCTCATGCTTCTGTGTGTGTGTATGTTTATATGAGAGTGAGAGAGAGAGTAAGAGAGAGTGAGAGAGAGAGAGAGAGAAAAAATATATATAAAATGACCAAGTAAATACGAGTAGGTTTGTGGAGGACACGATCGATTCAAGCGATTAAATCAGATTTTCATTCTTTTTATGAATGTTTTTTTGTTCCGCCATTACGGTCAACTGGGCATGGCATACGCGTTTCCGGCGCCTTGGCGTCGCACCTAAGTATCCCAGAAACAGTACAGAGCGATGTGGATGAATACAAACAAAATAAACTTTCTTTCTACCCACCCCCACCCCACCCATTTTGTCCTTACTTTTCTTCTTTTTTTTCTTCCTTTTCTTTTTTTCTTTTCTTTTAACATTCTTTCACTTTTCTTCTCTCCCTCTCTTTCTATTTACATCTTCCTTTTCTTCTCGATATCCCGCTCTTTAGTCATTTTCTTCTGCTCTCTATTCTTTTTATTTCTCCCTCTCTTTCTTTTCTTCTTTCATTGCTCCTCCATTTGTTCCTTTCTTCTTTCCTCTCTTTCTTTCTCTATTTCTGTTCAACCCTTCCCTTCTTTAGTATCTCATCACGCCTGTCATTTCATTTATTTTCATCTTTACTAGCACACCAGCTCCATCGTAACCAACACACCCCAACAAAAGTTCCACTCAAAACAACACACTTATATGCAGCCTGTAGCGTGGTGATTAGTATCATGATCTTGTAAGCTATTGACAGTAAACTTTCTCTGGAAAATATCTCTAATAGACCCCAAATTGGAATGCAATAATTATTTAAATATGTGGAATGTCATAACTTCTCGAATAAAGTAAAGTTCAAGTTATATAAGGTTAAATATAGCTGGTCCGAGTTTGTTTGCCGTTATAATTTAAACACCTATATCAAATGATTTGTTTAGAGCAGCACGCATTACCACTTATGATATTTTTCCAATTCCATGCTCCCTCAGGGCGGTAGGCGATCATGGCTCTTCTTCGATTCCTTTTGTTTTTAAACTGTGAATTGCCATGATTTTTTGCAAGAAGGTTGATTTCCGTTGCCATTTTAATTTTTCCATCTCACAGTCTGGTTCCTACCCAAAGCTGAAGAGATGTCTAACCTGCTATTTAAACCATAGCTGGTGGGATGAAGAGATTGTTTTATTTCCTTGCAAATTGATAGTAGTACGAATGAACGCAACAGATTAGACCCGATTTTGAACTCGGCTCATCGATCTCGTTTCTGCGCCGATAACCGCTACGTTACCCGTTCAACCTCTATGATAACAAGAAAACTTATTTCAAACTCTAACAAGGGTTATTTGTCCGAAACAGGTAAACTGCATGATACCATAAATTTGTATCAACATCTTAGATCAAATAATAGCTTTGGAGTGAGCATCTCGCCCTTGGCCACCCTTATTTCTCAACAACTCGTCAATTTTCCGTTTATCCAGAAAAGATGATTGGTGCGATCAAGTCATAGATATCAATACCTACAAAGTGTTCCCTTAAATCATGTTCCCATTTCGATCACTATTTTTGTCTATTGCAAATCACTGTTATTAACCTAAATATAAATATCCAGTAGTTTTAGGCACAGAAGAAAGATGACCAAAGATATGAGCTGAAAGCCAGAAGTTGAAGTTAAAAGTAATAAAAAAACACTTGTGCATTCATTTTTGATAGGATCATTAAATAATTGAATCACCTCTTAAGAAATAACGTAATACGAAGTCCATAGTTTCATGAGGTCTTGACTTTTTTATATACACAATTTAAGTTTCTTAAATAAAGTCAAATCATATTGATTGATCGACGATTGGAAAATGTGGGGTTGGTTCGCTTTTCGGAATATCAACCGTTTCCAGACTATTGAATCCTGAATTCTGTAGTTTTGATAAACAATAGATAAGGTAAACAAAGGTTCGGTTTACACGAGAGTCAAAAAGGTAGATAACAAATCCGATTTGCATGAGATTCTAAAAAGTAGACATGCGTCCTGTTTACAATATAGACATAGGTTCGGTTAACAAGTGCTCCCTTTTTGTGCAGGGGATGCAGTCGGCGTATTGTCACTCGAACTCGACCGAGCGGTTGTTAATTTTTGCTTCATAATTCTGAGCTAAAGTTTTCATGACCTGTTGGATAAAGTGGTAATAAAAATAATTATAAAAATACTAATCCGAGAAAATTATAGTGTAATATCCATAATGAACCATCCCAGAATTCAGACAAAAAGGAAGGCCGAAGAATGTATCGACCTACATTTAGTTATAAAGACAACAAGAATTAAGATGAAAGGCTAAATAATGAAAATTAAAATGTCTGACGATTTTTGCAATAAGTGATTCATCTCCCTTTTGAATATTTATTTGACTTCAGATGAAATTCAATTTATGCTTAAAATGTTCTTCACAATTACGCTAACTTTAAGAAACAAAGAAAACAAAGGTTGCTATTTTTACACTATTGTTCACCAATATAAGAGCCGCTCAATGTAGAGGGTTACGTAATGCGGTCGTTTTCTAAATGTTAGAGGAGGAGGTGCCGATTATGAGATATATAGGAGAAATAACAATACACCATAGACTTTAAAAGGTTAAGATTGTAGTTATAGAGTAAGTATCATCTCAGGAGCCTGTTTGGAAAGCAGCTTTCTGAATGGATCTTCTTCCTTACCAATGGAATACGAATGGAAGGAGTATAATTCAATCTGACATGGCTGGTCCCAGCTGTAAATGTCTGAATTTGTGGAACTAATGAATGCAGCTCATCAAAACATTGGAAATAGCGATAGAGTTGCGAGAAGCTTGTAACGATTTATCTTTAGGAAAGGCGTTACAGTTTGAAAACTAATTCATCACCATCAAGGCCGCCTAGATGCTTTTGAATTCTGTCAAGGCCGGAAAGCTCGGAGTCTTTTTCTATTAGTATTGATTTTTGAGATCGACGTTAAATTCGTATTTTCAAATAAATGGATTTAATTTCACCAAAAATGAGAAAATTTAATCTCAGCTTTCTTTTCAAAATATGCGATGTCCATCAATAAATATCAATAAGCTGCTATTGACATCATTCACTTGCGTTGTCATTAAAATCATTCAGCTCCAAGAAATATCTCGTTATTTCTTCTCGATGGGACAATGAATCAGGCATCAACAATAGGATTCGCTGGTGGAATGTGCACTAAGGATTGTTTTAAAATATTTTATGTGATATAATAAGCATTATTCTTACAATTGTTTGCGAATATTTAACAGTCTACATGTCAGGCTATTGACGTAAAAAGATTAGTTTATGTGTTTCCGACTTTCTGTGCCGATCGGGTCATTTAAAAAAAGTTCTGCTTCAGCCAACAAGAAATAAAGAACGGATTGGGACAGGAAAAGTGGAAAAAGAAACTGAAGAAACCAGAGACAAGGGTCATACACTTGTACGCAAACGTATATATATATATATATATATATATATATATATATCAATTCACCGCAAGCAAGCGATAATGTCACTAAGTTGCAAGGGACTACTAGAAGTTAAAGAGGAACCCTATACAGGAATCAATGGATAAACTTCTGTTCAAAAGACCAAATATGATAGGATAAAGAACAAAGAAATGTTTATCATTTTCCCATCATATTTGATGCCAATCCATATATATATATATATATATATATATATATCACAATATAACATTGATTATGACTTAAAGCAAAGAATTATTTCGAAGTTGTGAAGATGATTTCAGGTGAAACAAGATGTTAAAAATAAATTCTGAATCAGTTCTCTAGTGAAGAGAAACGACAGTTATTCTTGGGAAAGTGAGTATCCTTATTTTTGTTGTTTTTTTACTAGTTTTCGGCAGTCTTCATGTTTATATCAAACTAGTAAAATTGATTTAATGTATTCCCATTTCGCATAACAAACTCGGAAATAGAAGTAATGATTACGTATAAGGAAGTTAGGAAATCCATCGGCTGAAACATGTTGATCAAAAATAATATATTAGTTAAATAATTTTAATAACTCTGATAATAAAGTAGGAAAACTATAAAATGTATGTACAGACACACACACACACACACACACACACACACACACACACATATATATATATATATATATATATATATATATATATATATATTAAGAAATATAGTTTTAAGGTGTGCTATATTTATGGGATAAAGTGTTCAATATCAGAGATAGAGCGTATGTAAATATAAAAGTGAACATTGAAGTCAACACTCAGAGGCGACAGACTGCTTCATGCTAGACGCAAACGTCAGGTTATATATATATATATATATATATATATATATATATATATATATATATATATATATATATATATATAAGAAGAAGAAGAAGAAGAATGTTCTGACGAACCTTTAATAAAAGTGAAATATGGTAGATTGATATACATTACCTACTTGTTCTTTTATTTTATCGTCCTATCGGATTCCGATCCATATTTGATCTTTAATTTATATATATATATATATATAGAGAGAGAGAGAGAGAGAGAGAGAGAGAAATATTTAAGTAAATGCTCTGTTTATGATAAACAGTTTTAACATTTACCGGCTTGAATGTCCGAAAAATCTCTTAGAAAATATGCGTCCTAAGACAGGAAGTGAACCTGCATCCTACACGGAACCGTCATATATCCTGAAGGTAATCTAACCTCGCTAAACAGACGCTTCCAGCAAAATGTTATAGCACGTGAGGGTATATAGGCGGTTCCGTATAGGTTACAGGTTCGATTCCTGTCAAAGGACACTCAGGCCGGTAAGTGTAGTTAATTACTTAAATATTTGTATCTATAAAAATAACGTATAATCCAACAACTTATTAAAATAATTGTCGGACTTAGTCTATTTCATTATATATATATATATATATATATATATATATATATTGGGCTTTATTTTTTAATTCGACATATTTTATAACTTCAAACGTTATTTTTAGTTGACACCCATATTGAATAGACGTTCCGTTTTAGTTGACACACCATATTGAATAGACGTTCCGTTTATTTTAAACAGTTATTCATTTTAAACGGAAATTCATTTCGTCTACCGCCTTGTGTACTCGAGTAAACTATATAATGGGCATGTGCCCTTCGGCAGGATTTGAACTTTTGCATGAGCGATTATCGTCTGAGCGAGCGTGTTTTGAGCGCTCGTCTACGATGTGGTTCACGATCAAGCAAAATAGAACCTTGCTTGATACTGACGCTCTTCATTGATGATCGGTCAAAGAGCATCGGATCTGACAGTCGTCGCTGCTGCAAATTCTCGTATCTACTATACACAAACTCTGGTATCCACTAAGTATTATATATATATATATATATATATATATATATATATATATATATATATATATATATATATATATATATATATATATATATATATATATATATATATATATATATATATATATATATTATATATATATATATATATATATTTATATATATATATATATATATATTTATATATATATATATATATATATTTATATATATATATATATATATATATTTATATATATATATATATATATATATATTATATATATATATATATATATATTTATATATATATATATATATTTATATATATATATATATATATATATATTTATTTATATATATATATATATTTATTTATATATATATATATATATATATATTTATTTATATATATATATATATATATATTTATTTATATATATATATATATATATATTTATTTATATATATATATATATATATATATATATATATATATATATATATATATATATGAATAAAATAGATAGAAAGATAGATCGATTGATAGAAACAGTCGATATAGGAGGAATACGAATGAGAGTAATGGAAAAAAGGAATGACATTGAAGCTCTATCGGAAAAAGAATACAAGCACATACACACACACAAATGCACACACTCAACCGTACATACACACATATATATATATATTGTAAGGAGGATTTGATAATTATAAGTAAGCAATTCATTGAGTCTGAAAAAAACCACAACAGAATGCAGAAAGCACTGGACGGCCTCTTTCGTCCCATATTTGGGACTCATCAGCAGTACGCATCCACTACCGAGAATTGAAACCCGGACAGTTAGGTTATCAAGCAAACGTCATACCAACTGTTCAACGGGCCTCGGTCACGAAGAGATAGCAAATCAACTCAATATAGCGCCACTCGCGCACGTATTCCGTGGTGGAACTCAACTGAAGTTCTCTGTAACCATAGGACTGTGCCCCCGGGAGCCACGACTACTATCACCAAGCCGCTCAGTGGATGCGCACTGCTGATGACTTCCAAATATAGGACGAAACGGCCGTCCAGTGCTTTCTGCATTCTGATTCTGTTGAGGTTTCTTTCAGACTCAATGAATTACTTAATTATATATATATATATATATATATATATATATATATATATATATATATATATATATATATATATATATATATATGTAGAGAGAGAGAGAGAGAAAGGCAGGAGATATATAGAGAGAAAGTGATACTAGGTGCGTTAAACCGTTGGAGATTGTATTTGTCAGGGAAACAGTAACAGGGAAGGGAGTTCCATAGGCGAGATGTGCGAGGCATGAAGCTATTGGAGTTGAAGAGACGTCTACATCTAACAGTTTCAACGGTGTAGGGGTGGGAACGGGATGCCAGCCTCGTAGGACGTTTAAATTCACGAGGCCTAGGGACAAGCGAAAGCAGCTCTTCGGAGCAATTACCGTGAAAGTATTTGTAAAAAAGACGGAGCGAGGCAACATCGCGTCTGTGAGAGAGCGACTGCAGACGAGATGACAGATCAGGGCCAATCACATTGCATATCCGTCTCTGGATCTTATCAAGAACCCTGAGGCAAACAGCAGGGGCCCCAGACCATATATGGCAGCAATACTCCATGCAAGGGCGAATGGTCGATTTATAGACTTGGAGGATCGATTCCGGGGAGAAAAATTTCCTGGCTCGGCACAGGGAACCAACTTTGCGGTGGATGATGCAACTGACTCGATGTATTTCTTCCATCTCAGATCAGCGGACAGCGTGAGACCGAGCAGCCGCAGAGAGGAGCTCTCGAGAAGTTGGTCTTCAGAAATTCTAATGGGATGCAGGGATGGATCCTTGTGGTGGTTAATAGAGAGCAGTTTTGTTTTAGAGGCGTTAAAGTTAACCATCCATTTCTCGCCCCAGTTCACAACCGATTGGAGGTCCTTTTCAATTTGAGCTGCCAGGTTAACTTTGTCAGCATCACTAGATTTGTGTTTGAGGCAGGAGTAAATTGTGGTGTCGTCAGCGTAGATGCCCACTTGGGAGTCTATGGCGTCAAGAAGGTCGTTTATAAATATGAGGAACAGAGTAGGGCCTAGGATGGAGCCTTGAGGAACACTTGCGTTAGTGAGATAGGAGCTGGAGATGAATCCACTGAGAACGACCTTCAATTCCCGGTTTGACAGGAATGATTGTATTAGGTCAAACAATCGACCTGTGATACCATAACCCTGGAGCTTGCGAAGAAGGCCGGCATGCCAAACTCTATCAAACGCTTTGGAGATGACAAGGGCCAAGGCACGAGCTTCACCGTTATTATGGATAGCTTGGTAGACAAATTCAGTGATGGCCGTAAGCACATCGGCAGTAGATCGGGCAAAGCGGAAACCATACTACTTATCTGAGAGCAGCTGAAATTTTTTGGCATCTACGCTCTTATTAGAATTTGACCAACAGACCAAGCATCAGATTTTGAACAGGAATCAGTTCTTTGCTTTTCATTATCAAAGATATAGCGTTTCTTTAGACAGTACCAATACAGGAATCTTTGAACCAAGGAAATATAAATAATAAAGAAATACCCAAAACAAATAAATGAAATATCTAAATACATAAAATAATAAAAGCAATTCATATATAAATAAGTAATCTAGAGGTCATGACCTTAGATAGTAGCCCTAAAAAAGGAAATTTGTGAAGAGACGGTTTTATGCTTCCCACACTTCTTTAATTCCCTCAGTGCTGCATATTTAGAGTCTACTATCAGTCGTGGTATGAAGATCGCATTGACGCGTGAAAGGATCGTCAGGCCAGATTCAATGTTAATCCTACTTAGCTCGTGGTGTCGCACATAAATATGGACGAAGTTTCTTCTCCACACCACCCTAACTCCCCCGAATGTGAATTTCATCATGGTTCCATGTTAGATACATTATAGTGTGGGGACACCTCGCCATAATTTTGTCTCTCTTATTTAATAGAAAACGCCGATATGTAAACATCTAATTTGCAAATCTATCTACCTTGCACAATTTACAAAATTTACCGCCACCCCTGTGTACTTCTAATTTTTCCACGTTATACCCCCTAACCCTATAACCCTAACCACCATGTTATATTTGGTTAAGAGTTCATTCGACATGGCGGTACGATTGCAACCTGAAAGATGTTACATAGTTGTTGTACCTCCTTTGAACGCGCAGTTGGCTGAACCAATATATGTCATCGTAGAGAGGACTTCTACCTTTACTTCAGCATTGTAAACAACGTTATCAGCTAAATACTGCCCATTTAAGAGGCAACTGTCATCTTTACGACAATTGCACATATAAGGCAGGATCTCACCCCTCAACACCTACTGATTATGACCCCTTAAATGATCTTCTCCGTGTTGGGCATCGTACGAGAACTGATGCTTATAGTATTCTTATTAAAGATTTTATGAAGTGCTCTATTTACCGGAATTTACCTGCTCAATATGGTAAAGACTTTCTGACTAATTTCGCTTCTCACATGCAGATTGAATTGGGTTTGGGTCTAACCAAATGATCTTCTTTTTTCTCTTTTCCTCTTTATTGATTGAAACCGGATTGACATCTCGGTATTCTTATTTTTAAGTGACCTGCAACGCCAACTATTGTCGAAAAGACCTTCAGACGATGAGTTTCGAGACAACCTATGTTTGTATCTTATCAATAATCTGCGTGGGGCTGTTCGTTTTGACATTGACATATCGTAAGACACAATGTTTTCTTTTACCCTCCAACTGTGCCGTTAATGAGATTTAATTTAATGTCGGGATATTCAACAGTCTTCAGGCCAGTCTCAGCATTAAAACTGAAGCTCACTTCTTTAAATAATCTAAAGAGCTTTTTTCTAATACTATCAAAATTTCCATCGGTACTATTTTCAATAAAAATAAGGCCATCGTTTCTGTATAGACCGTTAACGTCTATATCAATTATATTACGAAAAAAAATATCCCACAAGCTCACAAGCCCCTGCACCATCAAACGAACCCATTGGTCTGTCAAAATAAACATCATTTTAAGAACCATTTTTCACCCACTCATTGCTATTAAAATACATTAGGACTCACTGCCGTGTTTAATAATTTGCAGCTGATAGTCCGAAATGCTCATATATTGCTCGAAGTAGTAGTTTTCTTTGCCCAGTATTTCACACGCTATGGAAGGATAAAAATTGTTTGTATTACACTTAAATGAAAGTGCCACCTCTTTGGCTTTGTATATTATTGAACCATTCTATACATTCGCCAGTAAACCACCACTGGTTAAAATTAGCCTAAGGACTTCGCAAACCTGAATTATTATTTCCTGATTTTACCTAGCTCCGTCTTTGATGGGTTTAATAGAATATAGGATAATAGAATATGAGTTTAACAGAATATAGTCGGGTTTATTCTCGAAGTTTGATTCGTGGGTCTTTAATTGTGCAGAACGCATCAGATTTTCGGTATTTTTCAACTTTTTTTTATTTTTAAATCTCTATCAATATCTCATTAATAGTTTCGGTACAATCATCAGAAGCCTTATAGAATTTAGTAACTCCATCGTACATAAATTTTGGAAACATCGGGCGTTATTTTAGATGAATTATCCTACATATCCTCCCCCTCTCTCTCTCTCTCTCTCTCTCTCTCTCTCTCACTCACTCACTCACTCAATATATATATATATATATATATATATATATATATATATATATACATACAGAAAGACAGAGAGAGAGAGAGAGAGAGAGAGAGAGAAAGAAAGAAAGTAAGAGAAAGCGATAGAGAGAGAGAGAGAGAGAGAGAGAGATCACTGCTATAAATGTTATATATTCGGGTACAAGTGTTTGAGTACAAACCACTGTTTTTTAAACAGTGAAATTAATGTCTACCAGCATATAGATCGAAAGTTATAACGAAGAAGTAGACATTAATTTCACTGTTTAAAAAACAGAGATGTTGATTTAAACACGTTCACACCAAAATATGACGTTCATTTTATATATATATATATATATATATATATATATATATATATATATAGTGGACCCGTCTTATTCGATGAGGATGAGGGTCTTGTAGCTCAGTTCCTAGGAACAGACAACCTTACACCAGCGCGTATGTTTTGATTATAGTGGTGAAGGCTTTGTGCAGAAGTAACCACACATTTTGAAGGGCCGAATACAGAGACCTGGTGCACTACGTGCTACAATGTCCCCAAACGACACACCGCAGGGAATTCACAGAATTCCTAGATCATTTGCCATCCAAGGCTATAGAACCCAAGCTGCCCTGATATTTACCCATATGTGAAGGGGAAAGAAGAGGATTAATACCTTTTTCAAGGGTATTAGCACGTATTAGGATCCGACTGGAATTCGAATATATATTCCGTATTTGATAGGTTCACCTATCGTTCGGTTCACAGCCTTCTCCTGTATTTTGAAAAGGACTAGAATTTTTACTACTTGTTTCCTATTTATTTTTAATGGATATTAATTTATTAATGTTTATTAATACGAGTAAACCTTATTAAGAAAAAATACGCGCTCCAGAATATTTAGGCTGGTAGACGAAAATAAATAAATAAATATACAGTTTAACAAGTAAACTGAGGGTCTACTGAAATATAGGTATCCACTAAAAATAACGTTTAGAGTGATAAAATCTGTTTGGATTGATAAATAAAAACTCCATTACTTCTTTAGAAATAGAAATATATATATATATATATATATATATATATATATATATATATATATATATATATATATATATATATGTATGTATGTATATATATATATATATATATATATATATATATATATATATATATATATACATATATATATATATATATATATATATATATATATATATATATATATTAAATAATATGCAAACGTCATGTGCGTGTGTGTATAGTATTATTGATATGAGAGGCACTAATTAGTAAAGTTTTGGGTTACCAAACATAAATCTTAGCCGTTTTTATATAAGTTCTTCATTGTTATTCATCAACCCCTCTTCATATAATTACTACTTGATTTCGGGAAGAGACAAAACAAGAGACGGATGCTAAATGAGTTATCACTCATCACCTCATCGACCTGAGCCACTAGCGGCGGCTGAGACTCACGAGCCGCAAACTGCGCGCCTTTTCCACGGCAAATTAGTTTCTAAGAAAGGAAACGATGAACTTTTCCACGTGAGTCGTTTTCGTCCCTACACTTGACTGGGTGTAAATAAAAGGTAAAATGAAAACGAGTATTTAGAAAGGGAAGGACTAAAAGAAGGGAAACAACAGAAAAGTAGGAAAAGTGAAAAAGAAGGAAGGCAAATAAAAGTTATTTAAAAGAGAGTCTAATGACTTCCGATGAGAAATTTGAGAGTTGTTGCTTCATGGTGCCTTTAAAATGGTCGAAAGAAAGGAGAATCGTCTAGCTTCAGTAACTACAGACTAAATCAATAACAATAAAGATGAATTACTTTCATGCGTATATATATATATATATATATATATATATATATATATATATATATATATATAGACAATATTAGTGGTGAATATACACGTACATATGCAATTATATATACACATACATATATGTATAAAAAATAATTCCAAGAGGATATGATCCAGGTAGAACTCGATGTCCAGGACAGAGTAAGGATATAATAAAAAGACTTAAACACTAATATTAATAATAATAATAATAATAATAATAATAATAATAATAATAATAATAGTGTTTAAGTCTTTTTATTATATATATATATATATATATATATATATATATATATATATATATATATAGGAGGATACGAAATCACCAAGTTGAAAGCTTAATTATTAAAAAGTATTTATTTTGCACAACAAAGCTTGGAGTGGGCTGAAAAGTTCATAAGCTGACTATGAAGAGGTGATGCTAGAACCGTGAAATCTTGCATGCCCAAATTTTAACTGTTCTTATTAATAAATGCATTGTTTCTTTCCAAGTAAGCTGACATCTGATTGTTCAAAGAAGACAGTTCATGCTGTTGGTCACACACTCGTCATCAGATGTGATGCCCGCATCACAGCGATGCTGGTTTCTTAGTCAAGTGTTTTTTCATGTTGGAAAATAAATAATAGTCAAATCAAGAGAATATGGACGGTGATCAACCAGATCAAAGCCACAGTCACCAAAGATTGGAAGAAGAACATCGAAAGTATTTGAGAAATGAAAATAAAAGAAATCTAAACAGCTATAGCACATTTCTCTCATCCTTTAGCATCAATACACAGAAGGTTATTCGTGAGTATGAATGGATTTTGTTAAAAATTAGCAGACATAATGTCTGTAATTTATTCAATCATACATACATACATATATATATATATATATATTATTATTATTATTATTATTATTATTATTATTATTATTATTAGCTCTGATTTACATTGAGCTCTCTGGATTTTATCCTCCTTGAGTCTACCCATACGGATTACCTAGTTTTTTATAAACTATATATATATATATATATATATATATATATATATATATATATATATATACTGAAATAATAGTAGTACCGCCTATTGATACACGTAAAATTGTATAAGTCAACGTATAGGAGAGCAAACAGAATTTCGACCAATATAGTGTTCAATACTTATTGGTTAAGAAGTTATATATTATTAATTGTAATAATAAATACAATTATTTTTTTCTGGTACGAACAAGTGAAGAATCAGCAAAAGCTGAGACAACTTCCAGTAATTTCTGCGAACTTTAATAATTAACTTCCTGTACCTTTTCTATAAGTACTTTAATGGTAATTGTTCGAATGAGATCTTTGCTATGGTGCCTAGTCTCTGTGAATGTAAGCGCGGTATTAGATTGACAACAAGCTCTCGTCAATGTACAATTGAATTGGCTTGATATAGCCGTAAAATTTATGCTAACAGTTTCTTTTCTCGCACATCTCACTTCCGACTCCATACTTTCCACTCAACTTTAATCCGCAAAAATTTAAATGCAATGTCTGTCGCTATCTATTGTCTTCTTGATTACTCTTTCCACTCATTATTAATGTTTCTCTTCCTAATTCTTTCATACCCTGTAACTTTTTGTATCTTAGTGGCTTTACTTTCTTGCACGCAGTGATACCGATTAATATATATATATATATATATATATATATATATATATATATATATATATATATATATATATAAGGCCTGAAGTTTGCGTTTAAGCATGAAACAGACTGTCGTTGTTGAATGTTGACTTCAGTGTCCATCTTGATCTCTGTCCCTTTTTTGTCCTTTCCTCAACCCTCCCAAGTCTCAGTCTTCTCATTCTCTTTCACTCTCACTCCCTTTAATCCCCTGCGTAATAGTGGCATTGCCACCTTGCTTGTAGTGAAAAGATTAAAAGAAAAAAGAAATTGGAGAATGTAAAAGCTTACAAAACCGCCATGTTGATTATTTTTCTTTATGACACCTTCTCCAGAATCATTTCCACTGTTGGATTTGATTCTGTAAAAGTTACATCAGCGATGTTTTAAAAATCGAAGACCAGCGTTAAACAAATCCTATTCTCAAGTGAACTGATTTACCAAACAGACGTGAGCAACGGGAAAGATACAAAAGCATACTTAGAAGATCATTTTTTTCTGTCAGTGAACAATAGAATCTATTAACAAAATAACATAAAGTCACCCAGGCGACTATTTTTTTAAAATAAAAAATTAAGAACCAGTGCTGAAGTAAAACGTCAGTGTAATTACTTCCTGTTGTCAGACTTTTACCTGCAGACGCTGTAGCAGGACTTGACTATCCTGTGCGGATGTGAAAAGCCCTCGGAAATATTCGTTCACAAAGCCAAGGCACGATTATATTCAGATCTGTTCGCTTTAACAGGACGAAAAACTGAATCAAATTATGAGTTCACTTCGTATAACAGAGTTGCCATGAGTCCGTTCTTCTCCACACCCGTCTACGTATATCACTGCCTTGTTGTTCTTTACAGACTCAATCACGTGTCTACTGCCGTCTCTTGTAGTCTCTTTGCTAACTCTTCCTTTGCACTCCTCCTTCTCAGCTTACTCTCTGTATTTATCATTCCCCTTTTCTCCGTTATCTCTCTGCCTTTCCCTTTTCTCCTACCTTCTTTCACACTGCTTTTCCTTTCATTCTTCAATCTTTCTTCCCTCTCCTTATGTATCTGCAATTATGCTTCTCACTTTCCCACTCTCTTTATCAATGTCAGTTTCTTCATATCTACTTCTGTTTTCTCTCCTTATCCACTTCATCTCCCAAGTTTCCACGCTTTCTTTTATATTTCTCATTCTCTCCCATTATCTATCTATCTATCTATCTATCTATCTATCTATCTATATATCTATCTCAGGCTATTAATATCTATCTATCTATCTATCTATCTATCTATCTATCTATCTATCTATCTATCTATCTATCTATCTATCTATCTATCCTAGTCTGTTCGTATCTATCTATCTATCTATCTATCTATCTATCTATCTATCTATCTATCTATCTATCTATCCTAGTCTGTTCGTATCTATCTATCTATCCTAGTCTGTTCGTATCTATCTATCTATCTATCTATCTATCTATCTATCCTAGTCTGTTCGAATCTATCTATCTATCTATCTATCTATCTATCTATCTATCTATCTATCTATCTATCTATCCTAGTCTGTTCGAATCTATCTATCTATCTATCTATCCTAGTCTGTTCGAATCTATCTATCTATCTATCTATCTATCTATCTATCTATCTATCTATCTATCTCCTCCCTTTTCTCCCTGTCATTATCGTAAAGACTAATATCAATCTAACGATAATGATAAGAATCTATTTTAATAAACCTTCAAACCGTTCACTCGGCCCTGATGTCGATCCAGATTTAATAAAGCAAACAAAGTCTATTGATCTGCTTATTGGCAATCGATCATGACATCAAGACATACAAGATTGATTTTCACATGGCTGAACACACGTTTACATAGATGTGCATCTTAGAGGATCTATTTATGCTAGCTATATATTCATACATACGTTGTTTCAACAGACTGAGAAAGAAAGAAAGAAAGAAAGAAAGAAAGAAAGAAAGAAAGAAAGAAAGAAAGAAAGAAAGAAAGAAGTGAAGTGAAGTGAAGTGAAGCCACTGAGATTGGCCACTCTGAGTTTTGGAACAATCACTCTTTCTTAGAGAAATATCCACGCGAGACATCACTATTACAAACACCTCTTTTATTAAATATTCATTAAATTTCCACTTTTCCATTAATTTGACCTACAAGCATTCTGTGACAAAGTGCTTCGTTACTGAAAATTATATATTTTCTAAATAGTTAAAAACTTATTTTTGAAAATTCCATCACTCCTTTTATTTCATTCACGCGCCTATTTGAAACTGATAGATAGATAGATAGATAGATAGATAGATAGATAGATAGATACGAACAGACTAGGATAGATAGATAGACAGACAGACAGACAGGAACAAACTCAGATAGATCGAAGGACAGATGTGAACGGACTGCCATAGATAGAAAATCTGATTTTTAGTCTATATAATGGTCTTCAGTTTTGTGTATATGCCCGTCTGTAAACTTGTAATTGCATCTGCGTAAATAATTCTTAATAAGTGACTAAGTAGATAAGTATGATATTCAATGGCGACACGACGTCATACATAAGTTTATATATATTTATTCTATTAGCTTCATATATATATATATATATATATATATATATATATATATATATATATATATGAGGTGTGGCACCCGCTGGTCTCGAAAAACTTGGATCTGCGCCCAACGAGTTATGTCTAAGCTGCTGATGGTGGTGTGGCCTCTGTTATGGCTGTACAGGCCCACGCGGGAGTGACAGTCTCGATTGCAATTAATGCATGTGAAGACGCTCTCCCATTTTTTTTCTTCTTTTTGTCGTGCACGCTTCTCCCCGCTTCTATTCGTTTCTCCTCTCTTTGCTCCAGTTCTTGGTGTAAATCGCGTTTTCAGCGTGACCGATCGTTGGCGACGTCTTACATAGATAGATAGATAGATAGATATATATATATATAGATAGATAGATAGATAGATAGATAGATAGATAGATAGATAGATAGATAGATATTATGGATGTAAGTTACTGCTTGTCTGAAGGTCGATTAAGGCGTGGAACTAACAGTCAACTGATTGTCTGTCTGTCTCTTCTCTCGCTCTCTACATATATATATATATATATGTGTGTGTGTGTGTGTGTGTGTGTGTGTGTGTGTGTGTGTGTGTGTGTGTGTGTGTGCGAGTGCGCACGCACGTGTGTG